>JBBHKE010003492.1:0-160432 GCA_037447655.1 Zygnema cylindricum
TAACAAACACTTTACGTTGTTAACGCTCACAAAACTATAAAAAAAAAAACCCTAATCTATATTTCTAACACAAATTTGAGTTTGCGCTACCAAAGATATTTGTAACAAACGACGTATATTGTTCGCGGTCACAAAGAGAGGTAAAATAAAATCTGAACCGTGTTTATAAGAAAAGTTTGTGTTTGCGCTAACAACAATAGTGTAAACAAACTATTTATATTGTTAACGCTCACAAAAATATTTAAAAATATCCCTAATCCATGTTTCTAACACAAATTTGAGTTTGCGCTAACAAAGATATTTGTAACAAACGATGTAAATTGTTCGCGGTCACAAAAAGAGGTAAAATAAACTCCGAACCATGTTTATAATACAAGTTTGTGATTGCGCTTACAACAATAGTGGAAACAAACACTTTATATTGTTAACGCTCACAAAAATAGTTAAAAAAACCCCAAAACCATGTTTCTAACACAAATTTGAGTTTGCGTTAGGTATTCTGTCGTACTACAGTACAATAGTAATATTGAAGGTGCAGACACATGATCTGTCAGTGAGCAGTAGATACTCACTCAGTGTATAAAGTTTAGGACTTATAATTATTCTTGAATCCAGTTTTGGGATAATGGGATTTTAAGTGCAGTTTTTGGGAAACTTGCAGGTCTTATATCGTATGGTTTAATGGGTCACTTATGTTGTAATTTTGGGAATTAACACTGTGTATGCTAGTCTGTGTGTGTGCCAATTCTTGGGGAAGTTGCATCCGTGAGTATGTTTTATAGTGTGTCAAAGGTTGCTATTTGTGAGGATTTCTTGTCAAGCTTCTGCTTAAGCATGTCTACTTCTACTACTACTACTACCTCCACCTGCACCAGTTGTCATAGAACAACATAAACAGTAACGATTTATCGATTATCCATAGGTAAAAGGCATATCTCGAATATCGACTTGTGGCTCTCAATATATAACACTATTTTCTAAGACTTTGTTTAATGTTGTTTCAACTTTGTACCTTGTACTTTTTGACAAAATGTAATTAAGTGTGCTTGCCCGAAAAAAGCCTTTTTTTTCCACTAGACTTAAACAGAACATCCAACGGTTAAGAGAACGTTATAAATATATTGTTTGTACTGCGATGTCCAATATATCGTATCTATGGTATAGTACTGCCATATCGAGAGAAGACCGACACCCCTGCCGCTATGCCGTACTGGAAACTGCTGTTACATTTATGGTACGTTATCGTCCTTCATTTTTTCTAAAAATTGTTCCTTGTGTCAAAAATCGTAAATGTTTCCTCCAAATTAGGGTATTAAACATACTTTTTCGTTGCGTAAAACAACTTGTAAAAAAACGATTTTCAAATAATTATGTTTTTCCCATATATTTTTTATATATTTCCTTTGCTTACACCACATGTCAAGCAAAAGTAATTAGGGGGTGTCCCCATGTAGTAAAGTATTGACTTTTTTATCTCATTTCCCCCTAAAATCCAATCCCCAACGAGGAAAATTTTAGCCGCAAAAAAAAGATACTTTTACCATTGTAAAGTGAACGTCAATAATTGAATGTACTTCATGTTTGTCGTCTTGTGAAGTCATTTTGGCGTTTTCCTATTTTCAGCCCCAGGGCAAAAGAATCCAACTCATCAATTTTTTTTTTTTTAAATCACCTCGTGAGGTGACTTTTGTTAAAGTATCACCCGAACAACGGATGACAAACGATACATGCACACGCCATAGGAGTGGGAAAATTTTAGAACGAGGTTGAGTACTCGCTAATTTTCTCCCTACTAGTCACGCGGATCTACGGAACAAAATTTGCAGGGGTCTCAGACCTCCACTTTCATTCCTGGGTCTTTGTAAAATTTTAAGCCTTCGTCGATTTTCCCCTCTCCCTCTCACAATATCGCTTTTATCTCACACTTTTTCGAGTGAGACACGACAATACTGATATGAAATGAAAAATCTTTTAGAAATTATTCTTTTGAAGATATTTTTTTAGTGTTGTGTATCGGCAAGAAATTTATTGGGATAACACCGATACCGATAGTTATCAGTAATTGAATCGTCAAGGGTCACGATACATCACTCCAAGACCACCAATTTTTTTATCGGAGATAAGTACAAAAAATATAGTATGCATATAGTTGTAGTATATAATGTATTGTATTATATTATTGACTTTAAATAGCGTGGCATGCCATGTATGAAAGTTTGTTTTATATTTTCTTTAACGGGAGTTTAGTACGGACATTGTAGCACATAAACGATGACAAATTTAAAATAGTAGTTTATTGCACGAAAAGTATAGTACTAAATATAAAAAAAATAATTACAAGGGGTGATATCTTTCATTTTGGAAAACCAAGTGAGCAGATTTGACAGACTGTCACCATTTACTGCCACCATAATTTGAGAATTTTGTGAGGCGTCTAATTGTACGGTCCACACAGTTATCGGTACCGTGTTATCGCGATAAATATCCAATATTATCGGTTTTTTATCGGCGATAACAGCGGAGTCCATATATCGTGTCGATATATCGATTATCGGCAAGCTAAAAAAGGTGCATATCAAATATCGAAAAAACCTTGTTGATACACAACACTATTTTTGTATATTTTTATGGTAAGTTGAGTGAGAAAAGTCGGAAAAACCAAATCGGGAAACCATGGCTAACAGTTATTGAATTAGTGACGTCGACGTCGTCATAAGTGAGTATGATGTCACAATGTCACAAAAAACTAGGTGTCTTTAGTCATTGCTATTTTTGTAGACATCACCAATCGTAGTAAGCTTCGTAATCGTCTTCAATCGTCACAAGTTGCACAGACGTCTACAATCGTCACATTCCAAAGTTACAATTTCATTTTCGCATATTGGGATCTCTTCAAAGTAGTACGGAGAATCTTTACTAAAGTCTAAAATACTTCTTCAAAGTATCGATTACAAAGGGACACCCCCTCAAAAACGTATATTTGAGTATATTTTTTGTCAACATTCAGGTGTTTATATTCTTTTGTTGCATAGATGTCAACTACCTCACCCGTTACCTGACTTCTCTAACTACTACCTTCGTTGCCACCCTTCCCATTCCTAACTCCTCCATTGCCTCCACCGCCCCTAATACCTTTGACGTTGCCTCCCCCTCTCTTCTTACCACATCCACTCTCACAATTTCCTTTTTTACCGCCTCTCCTACCTCCTCTACCCTAACTCATTCCTCGGCTGCCTCATTTTCTCTTTCTTAATCCTCCCCTAGCACCCTCTCCCTCTCTACTGCCTCCGCTACCACCCTCTTCGCGATTCAACTTCAATTTCGCGCCTAAGTTAAAAGCCAATATGTGTTCTCATAGTGGAGCTCACGTGAAGAGAGAAAGTGATTCTGCGCAACACTTTCATTTACGTGTGGTTGCCGGAGTTTTGTTATCGTAAACCTTGGCTGACATTGAGATTCTTGAATTTATTATGATGGTCGACGTTCACAAGCTCGAGCGGCAAAATTTCAACCGGTTGTTACAATATTTTGAAAGTCATAAATGTTCAACTAATTGACCGTTAAATTTAAAGTGAACGGTGCTTAACTTGTACAAATTTGTACTTAAAATTTACAATCTTTGACAAGGCGACGTAAGTGACTACGTGGAACCAAAATAGTCACTACGATGATCAATTCCCTAAAATAATTAAACAGATGGTGTTATAAAAGCTAAGTAGATTTAACTTTAAAGCAAAGTAACACAATCCTTATCCCCTAGGGCACTTTCCCATGTGCTAAAGTTACAGTTATTTTATGTCGTTTAGCCACGGAATTTCAGGCGCACGTTTAAAAAGTACCAAATGAATCAATATTTCGTTTGGTACGCACGATGGTTCGTTCGTAAAAATTTTAGTACGAACCGTCACCTTCGCTTTATCGAATTTCGTAGGTAGTTTCAAGTGTGAAATTTGCGACCCACATTCGTGCAAAGTCAGGTTTCGTTTTGCGCGCAGTTTTACACATAAATGTTACGTAGTGAAATGTAGCGTTTGATTGGTTAGTAAATCTTATGTAGTTTGTAAGAGATTTCACACGTTTTTCCTTGGTCAGTCTGAGTGTTTGATGATCAATGATTGGCCCAGGTAAAACCTGTTCAACGGAGTGTTGACTCTGGCCTGACGAGTCCAAGGCGATGATGGATAAATTGTGAATTCTAAGAGAAGAGTAAACATCTTTTTCTTTGGAAAAGATTGTGGAAATTCTGACTGATTTTGGTCTTGAGCGAATAATACCAAATTGGAGCAATGACATTTTTGCACTGAAATCTCTTACAAACTAAGTAGTGTTTCAGTAATTAAGAGATAAAATTATTTAAGAGTGGAGAGCAGTGGAAATACTTTAATAAGAAGGGTTAAGCCACGACGTGAAGAGACCAAGATAATGTTATGTGGACAGAAGCTTCTTCTAATTTAAAATGTATTTCTTTATGTGAGTGCTTTCCAATTTGAATGTGTGATTTTCCAATGTGTGGAATGTGTGGTTGAAAATGGTTGTAGTAATGGGATTTTCTGAGAGGTAAGAGATCCTATTACATATGGTATCATGGCTTTGGTTAGAAACCAGCGAGAAATTTGCTTACCCGAAAAAATCAACTTCCGTGATTGGTGAGGGTACTCTGACCCATGTAGGTGGAACCACAATATGAAGTGGTAGGGGATTGGAGGACCACTCTACCAGCAGCCCCTGGTTAGATGTGGGGTGTGCTTAGGTCATAAAGACTCAGGCGGGGTGGGTAGTGTAGCCACCGCTGAATCTCACACCAGTTACCTAGAGGCCACACAAACTTGCCTTCTCCTAGCAATGATTCCTGTGAAGAGGGATGGCTTGAGTGAGAAATGGGAAATGTGTTAATCGAGGAGAAAAAAAGTAGAGTACTTTACTTCTTCAAGAGCAAAGGAGTCCAGAAATGACTTAAAACCTTTTATATCCTAAATTGCTACCTATGAGAGCTTTAAATTTTGCTGTTGCAAAATTTGTTGGGAATTTTTTACCTTTCTGCATCAATGTTGGGGGAATTGAAGAATTGAATTTGCACTAACTTATTTTCAATGTCTTATTGATTTCTCAGATTTTGATCTTTTACAAAAGATTTGTTTAGGAGAAGAAGTCTTGTATTAGAGCAATCTGAGGACTTCAAATCTGCAGCAAATTTCTTTGGGAAATTATATTTTATCTTTCATTTTGCTTGAATTCATTGTGTGATATTGGTGAATTGTGCATGGAAACGTGAAATAGAGAATGTTTTGAAAATCGTACTGTGAAGTTGGTCAAAAAAAATAATAATCATGTTGTTGCTGTGGATGAAACAATTTCTGAGTTGAAAAGTGAATTGAAGGATGTTAAAGAAAATGAGAATATTTCAAATCCGAAATTGGATGAGCTAATTAATTTAATTTACAGTAGAAATGATATTAATGACCAAAAGGGAGAGAGTAATAAGTGAAATGCCAGTTTTAGGGAAGATGGCCATGATAGACCTAAGAAGATAAGAGATCTAAAGCTGTCTATTAGTGAGGCACCATCCTTTGATGGTAAGAAGATTGATGAGTTGGATGCCTGCATTTTTCAGATGAAGTATTATTTGGAATCTAAAACTTGTGATCGCGATGATTACACTTCTTTTGTTGTTACCTGTCTGAAAGAGATTTTGTATTACACTCAGAGAAGGTCTAATTTGATTTTCCGATAATGTTTATTACGCGACAATCGGGTCATTACTTATAAATCCCAAATTGGCAATCCATTGGCGAAGTGACTGTAGCGACCGATAGAAAATTATATTGTGGGGTGACTCCTCTGTATTTAGTTTGGTTTAAATAAAATGGCTAAGTTACATTTTGAGCTATCTAATCCTATACTAAAATCAGTAAGAAACATAAAAATAAACAATTTGATGGAATTACAAGATAAGTCATTGGAATTAGAGGATCAGTTGGGGTATAATCGGGAAACTCGATCCCTCAGAGTAATTTGAATGAATAATCAGAGTGGGGTGAAGAGGAATTTGTTGAAGGGGGTCTAAATGCGGGTCTGGTGAATAGGCAAAATATCTTCAGGTGAAATCAGAGAGGTGGACAGAGTGTTCATGCAGGAAACAAATTTAACAATAGAGGGGTGTACATTAAGAGTCCTAAACCAAGTATTGATGCTCAAAACCCAATTTTAGAATTCTCACATACACTAGCTGTCAAAAGAGAGGTCATAGGGCATTTGAATGTGCACAACTAAAGAAAATTAACGGTTATAACTGTGAAGAGGAGGGACATTTCAGCAAAGAGTGCACCAAACCAAAAAAGAATCAAATGCGGGGGTCCATATCATTACACTAAAGATTGTACAGATAAAGGTTCTTTCAAAACAGTTGAAGTCAATGAAGGTCTCCAGAAAGATAGTGCATTGTACCTAGCTGAACTGGAAGCCTAAGTGGTGAGAAACGGAAAGGACTAGCTGAAAGTCCTCAGTTCAGTCGACCAGATCCAGAGGTTAAGGAGTTAACTCTGGAGGGCAAGCTAATAAATGGAAAGGCTACGATAGCTGAATTTATTATGATGCCAACTACACTCCATAGTTTGAACAATCCTTCTGATGAAACACTTAACAACAGACCTATGTTAGGACAGTTAAGTAACGATGACACCAGACACAGTTTGATCAAATTCAATTCTTTAGTGGGAGGGAAACCATTAAGAGTTATGGTAGATTCGGGTGCTACACATAATTTTATTTCACATATGTTTGTAGAGGAAAATTAAATTCATACAGTCATAAGGGAAAAACCTTTGCATGTTTAGGTGGCAAATGGTAATAAGTCTACATTAGATTTACAAAGTGACACAATAGTAGTTGATATCCAGGGTTATAAAATGAAAGTTGTGTGTAAAATAATAAATTTGGGTAGTGAGGAGCTGATACTGGGAAAGCTTTGGTTAACTGAACATAATCCTCAAATTAATTGGGAAATTAACACATTGAAAGTGAAGTCAGAAAATGGTTGGAAAGTTTTGCAAACATTATCACCTAAAAAATTGCAGAGGAATCATATAAATAACATAAACATATTGGGAGTGGACGGTTTGATTTTTGCTAAGCAATTTAAAAAGCACTTAAAAGATAAAATATATCATGTTTTCTTGTTATAAGTAACTGAGGCACTTATTGTTGAAAGGGGGGGAGAAAACACTAACATTGATGTCATCCCTAAATCAGACACCACTAAAGCTCTCGAAAAACTAAAATCTGATTATGTAATTGACATTAGTACATTTGATGTTGCTGTTAAAGATTTGATTTTTGAATTTCGAGATATTTTCCCAAGTGGTTTACCCTCAAGAAGGCCACCTTCCCGAGATGTGGAACATGTTATTAACCTTGAACCGGGATGTAATCCTCCTGTCACAAGAATTAATAAACACATTTTTTTGAGCACGAGGAGTTAAAGAAACAGATCAAGAAGCTTTTGGAGAAAAGACATATTCAGCCAATCAAATCATCGTATGGAGCTCCATTTCTCTTCGTCAAAAAGAACGACGGAACGTTGAGAATGTGTGTCAACTATCGTAGTTTGAACTAAATAAAGGTGAATGATACGTATCCGTTACCTTTAATTTCTGATTTGATAGATCGTTTGAAATATGCTAAACTATTTTCTTTGATTGATCTGCGTAGTGGTTTTAATCAGGTGCCAATTAGAACCAAAGATGTTGACAAAATTGCTTTTAAAACCAGAGTCGGTCATTTTGAATGGATAGTGATGCCATTTGGTTTGACGAATGCACCGCCTACTTATCAAAGATTAATGAACCAAACCTTTTCAGATTATATAGATGAGGTTGTTTAGGCGTTTTTACATCAAATCTAAAAAACAACATGTAATTCATTTAAAGAAAGTGTTTGAAAGGTTAAGGGAAAGAAAATTATATGGAAAATTGTCAAAATCGAGTTTTCTTAAAAGAGAACAATTATTTTTGGGACATATAGTTAGTGGCGAAGGTGTTAAAACTGATCCATCCAAAATTACTACAATCCAAAATTAGAAGCAACCCACTAATGTCACAATAGTTAGATCATTTTTGAGATTGGCCACTTATTACAAAAAATTATCAAGAACTTCAGTATGATCGCTGCACCTTTGACGGATTTACTTCAAAGAAGGAGACGTTTGTATGCGGAGCCGATCAGGAGAGAGCTTTGGAGGAATAAAAATGGAAGTTGACCTCTACCCCTACACTGGTGTATCATGATCTTGCTAAAGAATTTGAAGTTCTGATCACTACTGGTGCATCTGATAAAGGTCTATGTGCAGTCATAAGTCAAAAAGTCGACAAACATTTTCATCCTATTGCTTTGGAGTCTAGGAAATTCAATGATGCTAAAAAGAACTATCCAACACAGGAAAAAGAATTTCTTGGAATTGTTCATGCATTGGTGAAAAGGTGTTGTTATTTGTATAATAAAGAATTTACGGTTCACTATGATAAAAAGGCACTCTCTTATCTATAGAGATTAAGTGATGCATAGATTATGATCGGCAAACAGGTTAGGTGGATGCAAACATTGGCATATTTCAAATTTAATATCAAACATATTCCTGGAAAGACAAATGTAGTGCAGTCATAAGTCAAAAAGTCGACAAACATTTTCATCCTATTGCTTTGGAGTCTAGGAAATTCAATGATGCTAAAAAGAACTATCCAACACAGGAAAAGAATTTCTTGGAATTGTTCATGCATTGGTGAAAAGGTGTTGTTATTTGCATAATAAAGAATTTACGGTTCACTATGATAAAAAGGCACTCTCTTATCTATAGAGATTAAGTGATGCATAGATTATGATCGGCAAACAGGTTAGGTGGATGCAAACATTGGCATATTTCAAATTTAATATCAAACATATTCCTGGAAAGACAAATGTAGTCGCAGATCCTTTAAGTAGATGATTTGAAATAAGTGTGATTATTCGGGATGAATTGTTTTTAGATGCTTTTAGAAATGGTTATGATAAATATCCTTATTTTGCTGTGATTTGCAAGAATATTTCAAGAGGGAATTCTGACCCATTGAATGGGAGGCATGTCAAAAACTTTAGAATAGAAGATGGTTTACTGTATTAACAAACAGGGGATAGATTATACATTCTTGAAATGGGAGGCATAACAAAATAACTTTTACAGGAAGCCCATGAGCATTTAGGACATCTAGGTCGGGATAAAACTCATAATCGGTTGCAGTGTAGATTGTTTTTACCCAGGTAAACAAAGGAGGTGTCTAAACACTGGTTGTGTCCCTGCCACCAGGTCCTAGCAACCAAAAACCCAGGTCCCCAAACCCTGGATATCGTTGAAAGAACAAAGATAGATTTTTGGTAGGTTGCCAACTTCATCTAGAAGAACACGAATATCATCGTGGTAGTCAATAGGTTCAGTAAAATGGCAATCTTTATCCCTTGCAAAACTACTCATTCACTTGTAGATATTACAAAGTTATATTTTGAAATCGATGTCAAACATCATGGAGTCCTCCTGTCTATAGTCAGTGATAAGGATTCTAAATTTAAGTCTGCATTTTGCAAAAAATTGCAACAAAATTTAGGCTAGTATCATCAAACAGATTGACAGACACAAAAGATGAACCGTACACTGGAAAAAATGCTTAGGACTACTTGCAGTGGAGTTCAGAGTACATGGGAATCTAAACTACAACTAATGAAATTTGCATACAATTCAGGTAAACATGCTAGTACACGATTCTCACCATTTGAAATTGCATACGGATACCAACCAAGAGAAGCATTAGACTTAATAACGAAGGTCACTCAAAAGAATAGGGGTTTTGGAACAGAGTTTTAGGAATACATTCAAACAATTTGGAAAACAGTCTGGGATGCATTAGTGGCGGCACAAAGAAGGCAAAATATATTTAATCCGTAAACGGGGTGATTGGGTGGTAAGCACAGGTGACAAGGTTTGGCTTTCAACAACTCATTACAGGTGCAAGATCGAGAGACAATCGGATCTTACTAGGAAATTTGCTTCTAGGCACATCAAACCATTTACTGTAATCGAGATGATATCGTCAGTTGCTGCCAAATTGGACTCTGCGTCTTCAAAAAAAATTTATCCAGAGATACTCATCAGTCAGTTGAAACCAAGAAATCTTCGACCAACTAAAAGAGAATTAGAATTGGATCCCTCAATAATTATAAAACCGTTGGTCCACAAATGGGTAATAGATTAGGTTGGTCAACGGTTTAAGGTTGGTAATATTATATTCTGACAAGTGCATTATCTAGGAAAACCAGAAGATGAGTTAACTTTAGAAGATAAAAATTCTTAGTTTTTACAAAGGTATTGGAGGGATAACAATATAGAAGTCACGTCTTAAGAATGAAATGTGTTTTAACTAAGGTTAGTTAAATATAAGAAGGGGACGATGTAACAGTAATAATGGACCGAATTTGTTCGTAATTGGGTATTTAAGTGTTACGAATATAGAGTTTTGAATTTGGTAGACGTTTGCGAAAGAATCGCACGATTTGGAGTTGTATTTTACAAGTTATAGCGATTGGTGTATTTAAGCGAAAACGCGAGGTCAAAATAACGAGTGGGTGTTCATTGTAACGGGTTAAGGGTCAAACTAGCCACGAAATTTTAGGCGCACGTTTAAAAATTATCGAATGAATCAATATTTCGTTTGGTACACACGATGGTTGTTTCGTACAAATTTGAGTACGAACCTTCACTTTCACTTTATAGAATTTCGTTGGTAGTTTCGCGTGTGAAATTTGCGATGCACGTTCGTGCGAAGTCAGGTTTCCTTTGGCGCGCACTTTTGCACGTAAATGTTACGTAGTGAAATTTAGCGTTTGATTGGTTAGTAAATCCTACGTAGTTAGTAAAAGATTTCACACGTTTTTGCATTGGTCAGTCTGGGTCCTTGCTGATCAATGGTTGGCCTAGGCAAAACCTGTTCAACAAAGCGTTGACTCTGGCCTGGCGAGTCTAGGGCGATGATGGATAAATAGTGAAGTCTAGGAGAAGAGTAATCATCGTTTTTTTGGAAAAGTTTGTGGAAATCCTGACTGATTTTGGTCTTGAGCGAATAATACCAAATTAGAGCAATGGCATTTTTGCACTGAAATCTCTTACAAACTAAGTAGTGTTTAGTAGTTAAGAGATAAAATGATTTAAGAGTGGAGAGCAGTGTAAATAATTTAATAAGAAGGGTTGAGCTACGAGGCGAAGAGACGAAGTTAATGTTATGTGGACTGAAGTTTCTTCAAATTTAAGGTTTATTTCTTTATGTGTCTGCTTTCCAATGTGAATGTGTAATTTTCCAATGTGTAGAATGTGTGGTTGAAATTGGTTGTAGTAATGGGATTTTTTGAGAGGTAGGAGATCCTATTACATTTTCTTTCATAACTTAGCCCTCAACGAGAAAATCCGCAACTGTACAAAAAAAATGAAATTACCAATGAACAACTTGCGCTACCTTGAAACTTTATATGTACTGCAGTTTGCCGTCTAGCGCATTTCGACCCACTTTCTCATTTTCAAAATTGATATAAAATCACCTCGCGAAGTGATTTTAAATAAGTTCAATGAGGTGAGCGAATAGGCAGATGTTGTCGCACGTGTCAAAACTTTTTGACATTTTTTTTGTGCGCGGAGTACTTAAAAAAACCCACTGCACGTTTTCAGCCTGAGCGTGACTTTTTTGCGTGCGATTTGTTCCGTACAAGAGCCGTGGAAGGGTCTCGACCAACGGACGCCATTTCGCAAAAGGGATGTGTTGTCCATGTCCATTTCAACCATGGATTTACCCTCGGAAGCACCACGGACTACCCAAAAACAGCCTACTTTGAATCAACACATAACTCTACAAAAATAACAAAACAAGCTGAAACTACAAACACAAATAGTTTTTTAGGCTAAATCATAATCTCACAAAGTTTGAGACAAAAATAATTAACAGAGTGATCACATCATCTAGTCAAAATTGCAAAAAAATAGTCTGCTAGAACTTTGGTAAAACCGACAATTTCACAATGAAGTTGCACACAGACCAGACACACAATAGGTCCATAAATCTGTGGCAATGTAGAAAATACAAGGAGGAATATACATGCAGAATTTCAATACTCAAACAAAATTACCAAAAATGATCATAAACAATTTTTGGTACAGAAAGTTCCTTCATCCAGAAATGACTAAGTCCTACAATATATACACTCAGGCTCACTACTAAATGTACGGAGGCATACCAGCCGTACGTAATCTACCATCTACCTAAATTACTGTGAGTATACCCGAATAATTCGAGGTATGACAGAATAAATGAATCTACACTAATAATTAATTCATAAAAAGACAAATCAATGTTAAATCAAATATTTACACCGACACCTCCGTAAAATCCGCGTACTAGACGACATCTTTCTTAGTCACCTGTCGATAAACCACGTAGTGAACCGACATAGCATAAGTACGGGCCACTTGATAACACGTCATCAAAAATTGTGATCCCTTGAAAAATATCGGCAGACGCTGTCCGCCCTCCAAATGTACCACGGACCACTTGCCGAAATTAAACCGTACCTTCAAAATCTTTTCCTAACTGAACCTGCATCCTTTGCAATAAATGTGCTTGTCGCAAGTAAAGTACACCTGTCCAAATAAGACGCTTCGTACTGGCGTGCACATACAACATTTTGTACATTTCACATCACATCGCTTCCCGATCCGCCGTCCATTTGCAAACGTAATCCAAACCACTCAATTACTCACTCACGTCCTTTTAATTCCAATCGTGCAATTACTCCCCCAAATCCACAAATCCATTCGATTTGCCATTTGTACCACCACATTATTTCCGATAATAATCTACGCACAAAACTTCGCGTGCGCAAAAAATGTGGCGTACGGACGAAAGTAACATTTCAAAAACAACAGGAAGTCCGTGAAAGCGCATCTCTTTCTCTTTCTCCCACTACCGCGTCTATCTCAAAATTCTTAAAAAAAAAAACGTCAATAATAATATCAAATGAAAGATCCCTAAAAATGATTTCTTTTTATAATATTTGGGCGTATTTTGATGACAAGTAGAGTGAGAAAGGACTAAAAAACAAAATCAAAAAACCATGGCGAAAAGTTTTAGAATTTGTGACGACGACACTGTCATAATTGCGAGTGACGTCAAAATGTCACAAACCCTGCGCAGTAAATTGTGTTATCGATAACCCTGTGTCCTGTACGGTTTTCATCAGAACTGTACTTGAAAATAGACAACACCTAAAATAAGAATGGGCCAAACAAATGAAGTCATTATTGCAAAAATTGCCATGGTAAAACCATGGGTGGTCAAACGGGCAGACTGTAAAAGCGCAGCTTGAGATGAAATTTGTTCCGTCACACGGACCACTTTGTACCTTCGATAGTTTTTTCCATCGCACTTTTTGAAATAAAGAAAGGACTTCCCTTTTACCGTCAGAAACTTTGACAAGTAAAAGTTTCGGAGCCACGTCAAAAAATGTCGCTACAAAAACTGTTACGTGGTTGACACTTGAAAAATGGGAAAAATGTATGGTATGAAAAAGGTTTTTTTTGTTTGTCCGCCGTAAAGTGGCACGTGACGCTAGCCTACGTCAACTAGCGTGTCGTGATATGAGCCACTTGTTCGTACGAAAAGTAAACGCTTTGCGGACATGATATGTACGAAGCCTTCTAAATCAAATTGTACTGCCACGCAAGCGTTTGTACAGACCGAAAATAACCCCAAAGGGAACTTAGGACATGCCCAAAAAAAAAACCTCGGGCGCCCAAAAAAGAAACTTAGTTTCAGTTCAGTTTTTAGTATAAAATAAGTATTAAGAAAGTTTTTGTAAAATTTGTATTATAACAGTTATAAGTGTGTATAATTAGTATTGGTATAGTTTTAATCTATATTTTTGATATTAGTACAATTTGTCTATATAACTTGAGTTACTAGAGTTATTAGTAATGTATAATTAGTATTATTATTGTTATTAGTTTGTATAATTGGTATTAACGCAGTTATTACTCTAAATAATTAGTGTTTGTATAATTAGTATTAGAATAGTTATTAGTTTGTATAATTAGTCTTAACAAATTTTAGTTTGTATAATTAGCGTGAACACAGTTATTAGTCTATATAATTAGTATTAGTGCACTTCTAATACTGTATAATTAGTAATTAGACAATTATTAGTTATGTAAAATTAGTATCAGGACAATCATTATATAATTATTACTTCTACATTTATTTGTCCGTATTATTAGTATTAACTCAGCTTTTGGTCTCTATAATTAGTATAAATAGTATAAGTACAGTTATTAGTATGTAGAATCAGTATTAGCACAGTTACTAGTATGTATAACTAGTACTGGTATTCTTATTTGTATAACTAATTAGTATAAATATAGTTACTAGTCTTTATAATTAGTGTATATACAATTATTACTCTGTGTAATTAGTGTTATTATAGTTATTAGTAATGTAGAATTAGTGTTGGTACAATGGTTAGTAATATATAATTAGCAATTTTTAGTAATGTATACTTAGTATTAGTCCTACTATTCGTCTGTATCATTAGTATTAACACAGTTATTAGTGTATAATTAGAAATAATATAGTTATTAGTATGTAGAATCTGTATCAATACAGTTTTTAGTATGTATAATTAGTGTTAGCATAGTTATTAGTCTGTACAATTAATATTAGTACAGCTAGTTGTCTGTATAATTAGTATTAGCACATTATTAGTTCATGCAATTAGTATAAGTATATTTTGTATAATAAGTATTTTTACAGTTATTAGTCTGTATAATAAGTGTATTAGTATAATTATTATTTAATTAGTATAAGTACTCATAAAAGGATACATTGACTATCCTAATACTAATTAAACATGTCTAATATTTCTACGAACACAACTATACAAACTAATAACTATGATTGCTAATTACATCGACTAATAAGTGTACCAATATTGATAATACAAACTCATAATTGGACTCATATTAAGTATACAGACTAATAGCTGTACTAATACTGATTATACTTACTAATAACTGTACTATTACTAATTATGCATTACTAATAACTGTACTAATCCTAATAATAATCCTAATTATGCAGACTACAAAGGATAGTAATACTAAATACATGGATTAAGCACTTTACTAATACGAGATATGCAGGTTAAGTACTGTATTAATACTAAATATACAAACTAACAATTGTTCTAAGTAATAATCATACAGACTGATAATTGTAGTTATACTAGATATTCATACTTATTATTTGTGTATTATCTTTATTAGTCTAGTTATTAGTACGTATAATCAGTATTAGTATAGTCTGTATTAGTAAAGCTAATAGTACGTATAATCAGTATTAGTAAAGTTATTCGTATGTGAGTACAGTTATGAGTTTGTATTATTAGTTTTGGTACAATTATTATTCTGTAAAATTAATATTAGTACAGTCATGAATTTGTGTAATAAGTATTAGTACAATTTTTAGTATGTATAATTAGTGTTTTATAGTTAGTAGTTTGTATAATTAGTATTCGTTC
Organism: Zygnema cylindricum; assembly: GCA_037447655.1. Lineage (NCBI taxonomy): Eukaryota > Viridiplantae > Streptophyta > Zygnematophyceae > Zygnematales > Zygnemataceae > Zygnema > Zygnema cylindricum. The sequence continues at coordinate 15,634 of JBBHKE010003492.1, forward strand.
AGTTATTGGTCTGTATAATAGGTATTAAAACAATTAAAAGTCTATATAATTAGTGTTAGTACAGTTATTAATACTGTTTAATTAGTATTAACACGATATTAGTCTATATAATTGGTATTAGAACAGTTATTAGTTTGTATTTGTTTTTTTGTTCTCCATCGGTGTTTTTTTATTTTTTTGACATTACATGTTCTTTTTTCTGATTGGTCCTCTAGTTTGTTCATAAGTTTGCGAGGGAATTAATTCTTGCACGGTTCACGTTCGTGCTCTTCGTTTTCGTAATTATTCAAAAAAAAAAAAGTGTATTTCGAACATGATGTCTAATAGCGGACGGCAGTTGCTGTTTGCTATACGCAGCTGTCGAGTTTTGACGCAAAAAATTGCATTTTTTGTCCGCCAATACGCTCCAAAACGGTCGAAACTTACCATCCCAACCGTCACCGCCGCGTTTTTTGTCATATTACGAAATTTGGCGTACGGATCCCAAAATTTATGACATCGTTTTCCCCTTTTTGCATTGCCCATTTTCTATAAGGGAAAAGCATTGAAGTCGCATTCGTCTCTGGTGACAACGATAATTGATCGTCGATTTTTTGTGTAAGATCTTGAGCCGTTGAGTAATTTGAGTTTTGATTGGCTTTGTCATGTTCCAATTTTGATGTAATAAAAAAAGACTCGTGGTACAATCCTATTTGTTGTTTCTCGTGGTTGTAATAGTAATGATTCGCGCTACTGTACGGTATAGTACCACTGTCGCTCGTAGAGAATCTGCCAATTGGTGAAAGCCAGAAAATAAAGTTTTTCAATATGGTTGGCCGTCGTGTATCGCGCCGTGCTGATTTATTCAGCATGGACGTGACTGTCAACAGGCGAACCGAACTACTATTTCCAGCGTGCCCGTACTTATTTTAATGTAAGTATATGGTCGGTCGCCGTGCATCGCGCGGTGCTGATTTTTTCGACATGGACGTGACCGTCAACAGGCGAACTGAGCCGACTATCTCCAACGTGTCCGTACTTTTTTTGTGTAAGTACACCACGAATCGTTTTTAGTGTTTATATTAATAATTCATTACCCGTAAATTTTGAATCTCATACCTAAAATAATATTAGTATTTCTATTTTTTCTTTTACGTTAATGTAGGTACGGTTAAAATAGGTATCGATGCTACAAATTTGGACAGTTATTAAATATTAATTACTGTGCAGTACACAGTGAATCGTTATTACTCTATTAGTGCTGTTGTTTTTTGCTTTACGGGCGACACTATTAAACGTCGCGACTGTTAAATTTCAATCCGTTGGCAGAAATAAATCATTGTATACAATTTATGTCAATTGAAACAAAATAAATGTATGATAAATGAAAACCATATGGGGGCACAATCGTCCACTGAAACGACACGAAGAAATGAAACGAGAGACTAAATCGTATCATGCGACATAAATTAACATCTAATAAATATATTTAATGAGAAAGACAAAAGTTTACTCTAAATACTCGTACGTTACGGATTTATTAATTATTTGCTATCAAAATCCATAGCGGAAAAGTTTATGTATGTAGAAGAAGATGGCGAAGCCAAGTGGATGGTTTAATTCACGTTTCGTTCATGTAAGGGGTTTGATTAAGCGTAAAAGTTTCACATTAATTTGAGCGTTTGATCTCAATCTAATGAACGATATGAATGAATGGACTGCATATATCATGTAGTATTAAATACTTTAATGTTAAATATAGAATACACATTAAACCATTAGCATTATTCAACCATTATTCGTTTAAACAAAATACTAATGGTTTTTGTTTATTTTATATTAAGGTGTTGCATATATATTTTTTATATATTTTTTATCAATACATAATATAATAAAAGAAGAAAACAAAAAAAAGAACAAACAAAATAAATAACCACAATACAACCTTGATCACATAACAAAAACGAAAGAAACAAATGTAAACATAACAAAGAAAATAATAAGAAAAAAGAAAAAACATCAGACTTAACTAGGATTCAACCAACTTAGTCCAAAAACCCAAAAGGTTGGAACAACATCATTATCAACTTGATGGCTAACTAACACTACAAACACGTATTTTCTTATATATTTCTTGATAGTTAGAATATGTTGATTACTTTAAGTATTTTTTTTTGTTTTCGATCAAGCACCTTAATCGAAGACCAAGGTTGCGTAAACATCATTATCAGCTCAAAGGCTGACTAACATTACAATCACTTATTATTTATTAATTTTCGTTGTTTATTATAGTAGATTGATTACTTTGAGTACTTTGTTTATCTCTTTCTTATTTTGTGATCAACCAACTTAGTCCTAAGACTTAGAAGGTTGCATGAACATTAGTATCAGCTCGGAGGCTGACCAACATTACAAACACTTGGTTTCATTAATAATATTTGCTTGTTAGATTACACTGTTACTTTGAATATTTTTTTTTTGTTTTTTCGATCAACCAACTTAGTCTAAAGACCAAGAAACTTGTTGAACATCATTATCAGCTCAAAGGCTGACCAACATTACAAACATTGGTGTATATATATTTTTTAAATACAACACAAATACTTTGACTACTTTGTTTCGTGGTACTTGATTACTTTGTTTTTTTTATATGACCAACATTACATGCATTGGTTTTTTTTTGTTTGTTTGAAATACAATACAAATACTTTGAATACTTTGTTTTGGTGATACTTTGATTACATCATCATCATCATCATCATCATCATCATTACATCATTACATCATCATCATCATCGTCATCATCATCATCATCATCTCCATCATCATCATTATCATCATCATCATCATTACATCATCATCATCATTACATCATCATCATCATGACATCATCATCATCATCATTACATCATCATCATCATCATCGTCGTCATCGTCATCATCGCCATCATCATCATCATCATTACATCATCATCTTCATCATCATCATTACAGCATCATCATCAACTTCATCATCATCATCCTCATCATCATCATCATCATCGTCATCGTCATCGTCGTCATCATCGTCATCATCATCATCGTCGTCATCATCATCATCATCATCATCATTATCATCATCATCATCATTATCATCATCATCATCATCATTATCATCATCATCATCATCCTCACCATCATCATCATCATCATCGTCAACATCATCATCATCATCATCATCATCATCGTTACAATCATCATCATCATCATCATCGTCGTCATCATCATCATCATCATCGTCATCATCATCATCATCATCATCGTCAACATCATCATCATCATCCTCACCATCATCATCATCTTCGTCAACATCATCATCATAATCATTACATCATCATTATCATCATTATTACATCATCATCATCATCATCCCATCTTTCACTAGGAACAGACAACGCTCTAGAAAATTAGCATTCTAAATATGAAAAACAGTATTAAAAATTACTGCAGCAACACGAACTTCACCACAACTGCCCCAAACTTTGCCCCAAACTTTATCAACAGATATATACGTTTGATAATGATTAAAGTCTATAAATTGAACTCTATGTCCACAACTAATAAAAGTAGCATGCTCGTCCCAATGACAAAATAAATAACTAATAATTACCTTTTTTTCATGAGAATATTTAGACTCACACTTAAACAATAATAAGGAAAGAGCACGAAACAAACAATTCCCAAACCTTGTAACATGTAATCGAAAAAGAGGTTTTCGTGTCATAATGAGCTTACCTAAAATAGAACCCCCAAAAGTCGAAAAAAAAAAACACTTACACTTGAATAGCAAAAAATAAATAAACACTAATAAACAAATGAAATAACAAAACAATATGATTTTAATACAAACTTTCCCAAACATGTAAAAATAAGAAAATAGACAAACAAAATAGGATTTATTTAAAAAAAAAAACAATAAACCTACATTAAACAAAAAAAAGAAACATAAGATAAACTTCACACAAACCACTATAAATTATTTAATATGTAAAAAACCACTTACTGAATATTTCAAGCCTTCGCAAATGAATGGAAAGAGTAACAATTCGTAAAGTATAAAGAAAATTAAAAATAGACAAGGAACATGGTCAAATTCTAAGGAAAAAACAAAAATTATGGACCTAGATTCTTTGTACGCTTGACAGGACGGTTCGAAAACGCTGCACTACAATATAGCGACGACGACAAAGTGATCGCGACAGTTGACCCGCGGCCGACGACGTCAAGGATTGTTTGGTACGGTCGGATTTGAGTCATCGGCGCTTAATCGTACGGCAACACATGAATCACATCGCGACGTCTTTGTTGACGTAAGTTGACGTCAAGGGCGATTCACGTCCAAAGTCCAAACAAATTCGACGTCACGCCAAAATGTCGTGATTTCAATAACGGTAGAGTAACGTACAGTATCGTACTTTAAATTTTTGCGCGCGCGATCCCGTCACATCACGCCACGTTGTCGTGTTCTCAATATCCGTTCACTATCGGAAACGGATTGATGCGTGGAGTACATGTAACTCCTACGACAAAATGTGACGCTCCTATTGGTCCATGTGTACAAAAGCGACAGGCCCTTGGCAACCAAAGGGCAAAGCACCGGGTCGCCCGCGACTATTATACTAAGTGTGAACCACGCATGTCACATGGCAGCTGACAGATATTACCGCTCGTTGCCATTTACTGCTTCATAGAAACGAATATGTGCTTTCGATGGAATTCTCTCCAACGGTTCAGATTTTATCCAGCGTATGTGGACGCTCTGGACGATATCTAATTTAGGGTTTCAGTTGTGTTTTTACGACGAATATGAACGTAGGTGACATAGAACCATGTTGAGAATTTGTCACTTTTACGGCAATGGACAATCCGTTTTTAGTGTGGATTTTCTCATTTTTCCCCTCTGTATTTTCCTTTTCCTGGGTAAACATGTTTTTCGCGCAGAAGCCAAACTTCAGAATCCTTCACGCATGTTGGACAGCTGGACTTTGAATATTGTCATAAATAATTTTGTCGCTTAGTTCGTAATTAGGGTTCCCGAGATAGCTGGTATAGCAAGTGTGGAAGACGGAAAGATTCACCTGCAATGGCTCAATGATTGGGATGGGAAATCGGAACGGACCTGTAAATATAATACACGTGAAAATTAGCCAGAAGGAAGAAAACAGGATAGACTGAAATTGCTCGTGAAATTTTTGAAAAAACTTTTTTGGCAGTCACAAATGGATGAAGATTCCCCCAAGTTTTGGAATTCATGCCAGAAAAGCATTGAAGGAATGTAAAACAGCAAAGAAAATAAAACTTCTTCACATATTTTTATTCTTCCCGAGGTTCTATCTCATTTTGTTTGTACTAGCCACGCGTAAATTCATCATAAATGGCTAAAATTAATAAATTATGACAGGCTCACTGGAACCATCATCATTCCAAAGAGACGCAAATGGTCCCCAGCCCTTAAATTGCCAAGAAAGTACAGTTTGTCCGTTTCAGTTAATCCGGAGAAGATAAAGATGACTGTACTTCCTGACGCGTCGGTGGCTGCCACGGCATTTTGGTTCTTTTAAAGACTAAAATCTGGAATCTGCAAAGTTTGGCAGATACAACCTTTGTCGTCTGACGTCAGTCTGACAGGATGACCCTAATCACACTCTCTCCGAGTTCTACTCACGGTGTTTACCTTACTCACTGGCACATATTCTTCAAAGAAATAATAATTACAATAAAATGAATAATAAAAATAAGAAAAGCACTTAAAACGGTGCAGCAGTAGGTAGGTCCAAGGGAGCCAGAAAGAGGCAAACACTCGGATCAAATATAAAGAGGCTTTATCAGAGATACAGAGAGGGGGAAAGTAGAGAAGAACAAAAAGAGAGTAAAATTGGACAAAGGATAGAGTTTGAAGAGAATAAATTAGAGCGAGAGAGCGTCTGTGGAAGAATAAAGTAAACGCTCGGACAAGTGCAGCGGGAGGGTGAGAAGGAGGGCCATGGCTTCCAGGCGGAGAAATATCTCCGTAGACTTCTTTATGGCCATGACATTGTCGTTTCTGTTGAGTGAGAGGGGAGAAAGTGCACCTGCCAAGGCTATCGATATTTTCAAGTCTCCTTGTTCGCCCATCAAAAGCCCGGGTATGCTCTGAACTTCTGCTTACATTTAAACCAGAAACGGAATACTGAAAACCGAAAACTGGAACATGGAACACATATTCCCGAAACTGGTACACACCGGACACTGGAAAGACATTTTTCCGAAGCTGGAGATACCTGTTTTCAGAATGTGTGTGTAAAAGGAGTGAGAGAGCTCACTCTCGCTTGCCCCTGCTCTCTCTCCTTCTCTTTCTCTATATGTGTGTGTGTGTCTGTGTCTCTCTCCTGACTTTCAGCCACAGCATTACCTACATTTCTGCTCACGAATCTTTTGCCAGCTGTGCAGTGTACAAGCTCTGGAGCTCAAGTAACACGTGGCCCAACAACATTGTTCCCGGAATTGATAACAGTTTCAGTGACGTCACTATTCCCTGTGGTGTAGCGGTTCTTTTGGACGTACCAATCATAAAAGTGGGAGTACTCACAGTAAAAGGCCTCCTCAGGTGACTGTCTTTTCCCCCCCTCAAAATTCACTGGCTTTTTCTTTTCCATTAAATTTTCTCACTGGACTTTTTGTCGTAGGGCTTTCACTGTCCGGCGGTGAACTCTCCATCTTACGGCCCTCCATTCTGAATTGTGAGTGGGCAGAGTACAAGACAATGCCACTCTCGGAAACTTCTATGTGAGAGAACAACACATTCTGGTGGAGGGAAAAATTTCCATCTGGTCTTCGGAAAACAAATTAGTTGCATAATTACTTTGAGCTCATACCTTCCCCGGGCCAAATGTACCTCGAATTCACCAGTTTCCAACTTGCCGATGGGGAACATTCTCGAATTCTCGGACACAAGGCCGTTGCTGTGCAAATTTTGAACCAAATTGTTTTTCTCTTTGCTCCTCCTTCCCCCCATTTTTCTTTTGTTTTGAATGCAGAGTACGAGACAATGCCACTCTTGGAAACCTCTATGTGAAGGCACAACACATATTGGTGGAGGGAAAACTTTCCATTGGTTATTTCGAACAGCAATTCAGCCAAAAAATCACCTTTGAGCTCACGCCTTCTACCAACAGAGAGCCTCTGAAGTTTTCCAGCTTTCCTCCCGCCGACCCAAGTAATCCACGAATTCTCGGACACAAGACCTTCGCTGTGGTACATTATCTATCCCTTATATCCCCCTCTCCAGAGAAATTAGAATGCTATGGTGGACCCTCCATTCCTACAGCATGTCAAGCTTGACACAAAGAGACCGGGAAACTTAGCTGGAAACTGAACGGGGACATGGAGACGGAACTGTTTGCAGGTGGGCGGCCATGTGGACTTACATGGAATGCCAGGTGGAAAAGATACTCCCACGTGGTGCCAGCTGGCAGCCACAGCTTTGCCTGGAGCCACCAGTATTATAGTGGACGACCCTCTCGCAATCCGATGGCCAATCGGAGGCCTTATTGCAATTGCCGCTACTGATTATGAGTACATCCAATCTGAACAGCGTGCCATTCAGACTGGTAAGCACGACAGTTTTTTTTTTTTTGGTGCCATTCAGACTGGTAAGTAGAGAAGTTTTTTTTTTTTTTTTCCTTTTGTCTCACACAGGACGGTGGTGAGAAAACGTTTTGGCAGTGATTCCCAGAATAGTATGTTGACACGTGTGGTTGTTTTATTGGCTGTGAACAGTGACTTCAACCACAGAGGGAAAAGTGAGGATCACTTTCAGCCAGGCCCTCTTATTTATGCACAACGGAGTCAATGTGAGCGATGGCATGGGGGGGTGGGTGGACGAGAGAGGAGAGGTGGCGCTTCTTTCTCGGAATATCATCATTACCGGAACAGACGAGCCGTCGCCATATACTTACATGGGTCTGAAACCTCTCTTTCAAGCCTCTCCATGATATATTTCTTGCCAAACGAAGCTGTCATATTTTTGCCAGAAGAAGCCTCATGCATTGAAAGAAAAAAAAAAGTGTTTGGTGTTTTTTGGTCCCAAGTAGTTGTCCTGTTTTGAGAACTGTCAACACTCTTTTCAGCTGTTTTTTTTTCAAACATAAGACAAATTATTGTTTGGAAGTCTCAGTTTGTCTTTTGTTCCCGTTTTGTAGGTGGGCATTTCGTGGTATACCAGACTCCCAACCCTCCACAGTATATTGAAGGCGTGGAATTTTTTAAGATGGGCCAACAGGGTTGCTGGGGACGCTACCCTGTTCACTTCTATGTGATTGGAAACAGTCCCAACACGGTTGTTCTGAAAAACTCCATCCATCAAAGCAAACAAGTGAGTCTTACGATCATTCTTCGTGGAACGAGCCAACAATGGCACGAGTTGCAGAGAAACAAAAAGTCAAAAGTCAAAAGTCAAAACTGTACTAAATAGCATTCGTCATTACATTTCTTCGCCTTCAATTGTGGCTGGCTGAAGAGTGGTAACTGAATTGTAGGTTCTGTATCTTTGACATTATGAAAAACTGGTCTTGAAATGTACGTTTTCCGGTTTCCAACTTTCAGCTGTGGAAGAGATTATGTGTTCTGCCTTCAGACCACCAATTTTCTTCGCTGTCGAATGTTGGAGTTGGCTGTGATTTTTTCCAAATGCTGACTTTCCGTACTGTAATTTCAGCGCTGTATCGTGGTCGCCGCGACTCATAACATCACTTTGAAAGAAAATGTGGCATTTAACGTCACTGGTCACTGTTTCACACTGGAAGAGGGAGGGGAGCAAGGCAACACTTTTGATTCCAACATTGGTATCACGAGCCTTAGAGGTGGGTGGAACAACACAGCAGTCAACCATCAACAGGCTTTGTATTCCTGTAATTTATTTGGCAGTGTTTTAGAAGCCCCGAGTTTCTTAAACCTTAAAGAATTGGCTTTTTTAGAATTCAGAACTTATTTTGACATCAGAAGTGTCTTTAACTGTTAGTATGTCAACCTTTCTGTTCCAAATTTAGTTTAAAGGTATTACGTAAACTAGTATCCATCTCTACATCGCTGGGCAATTATACGCACGCTTATAGGCGCATTACCCACCAGTAATCCTTGTAATCCTTCAGAAAATTGTATTATGATTCGCTCGGTTTTCTGTATGATTAGTGGCCAATAACAACAGTTATCGTGTGTCTTTCATTTAGCCAGTTACTAATCTCTGATGGTGCCTAAACTCGCTCTTGTGGATGTTCAGCTAAATCGCCATTACAGAACGACGAAAATCCTGCAATGTACCGGATTGCTGCTCCGAGCAATACTCACATCAACAATAGAGCTGTTGGTTCCCTTAATACCGGGTGGGTTCTGAAATTCCACTCCATTTTAAAATCCTTTAAATGCAGCCTAATCATGTAGTTGCAAAAGGTTTAATGTTTGTCATGTAGAAGCAACTAAACTCACTGCATCAGAGGAATAAAATCAGTCCGACTGACTACCTGTCCTGTGTTTTTGACATTTTCAGGTTCGCGTGGGACACAGAAACAAGTGTTCAAGGAATGTCCAAAAACATACCTTCACTGAGTGGCATTTCCCCTACTGAAACACCCATTAGGAAGTTTAAAGGCAATGTTGCCCACTCCTGCCATTTTTCGGGCATGCAGACTTCTACTGACTTCAGACCAGGTGGCCGAGCTGGGGTTAGTGGCTCAAAACCTCAGCATCACCACATTTTTCACCACATAAGCTTTCTTTTCAATTACTTCAAGCTGGTAGAATCACTGGCCTCGTCAAAAGTCATTAACATCATTATTTGAATGTGATTTTCAGACTATCACGAGTCTGCTGGAGGATATCCTCATCTACAAACAGGCCAACAAAGGGTGAGTATTGTAACTCAGTTTTGTGCTGCTTACGTTTCTTTTGAGAGGAAAATGACACAAGTGATCCTATGGCTGGCCACATGTCAGTAAAAATGCCACATCGTTCTAATCTGTTACACCGTGCATTGCTATTAGTGCCAGTAACACTAATCGATGCCTGGTTTTTTCGATCTCGGAACATAAAACCGCGTAAATAATACTGACGGTTTTTTCTTCACGCTAATTTGGTAAGCAGTTGAAAATCATCCACGTCAAATTCTAAACTAAACCCCATGCTGTATATTTTCAGCGATTAAAGGTGTAATTTGGGTCATCGTGTGCAGTATTTTTTTGCATCAGGCCAAACTTCTTGCCATCAGTGGCACCTTCGCTGATTGTGGTGTAGGAGTTCAACTCCTCGAAAGCCGGGCTATTCATTTGAGGTATTCAAGATTTGTCGGTCTCACTACTAACTATGGGACCCCCGAAAGGTGCTACGCTACTGACAGACGTGGTTGGTATCTGGATTGTGCACCTGCTGACGGCACTTGCAAGTGAGTTTTTCTCTGTCTTAACACTTTTCTTGGAGACGTTTTCCACATTTTCCAGTTTCGGTTTACATTGACCGCAAGGCATAAGTGACATTGAGCCATTTGAAATTTGTGGTGCAGGATGCCATTGTCACCTAATGCTGTTGGACGTACTCACTCTGGATATATAACCGATCCAATCTACGCTGTTCAAATCAGCCAGGAGAGAAGGATAAGTGGACATACTGCTCCGTGCAAAATTTCATACACAAGGTATATATGCAGCTCCTTCTAGCTCCTTCAGTTTTGTTGTCACTTGATTCGCTTTACCAAGCATGTATAATTCTAATGTCAATGTATCCTCCACTTTCTGATGGACTGCAGGTTTGCGCTTTTCAACTACACTTGCTCTAATCCTGGCATCTCAGCAGCAATTGTTCCCGTTCAAGCTGCGGTCCTTGGTTCCTCATTCAACCCCCATTTTAACTTCAAGGTCAGTTCGATAACTACAGCTAAACATCTGTGCCACTTACTTTCTTTGCCAACGATTCTTGTTTAGTGCTGACCAATCCAAGTGTACTTGGAAAACTGTCAACAAACTTGATGACTGCAATATCTGTTTTGTTTCAAGTTTTGCGTATGGTGAAGTATAGAGTCTATACAATGGGGATTACACTGACGTTAATTGACTTTCTCAATGTTCTATATCATTTATTATGCTTTTCTTCTCCCCATCAATATCGCTGACCAAGAATGCATTTTCCTGCATGTTGGAGTGGTTTATTATGCTACTATTGATTCTGACCTTTTTGCAATGCTTTCTGTTACTACAGGGTCTGAAATTTTTCACCAATACTCGACCAGTCTACTTCCCACCCCGAATAGCCAATATTGATGTAAAGTGTACTTACAACCGGAGTCTCTCCCTGTCAGCATTCAGTCAGATTGCATATCTATTACACTTGCTTATGTTTAAATAGTCATGCACCTGTTGGTCTAGCAATTAAGAAAGCATCTCATGTGTTTGTCATGAAATAAAAAAAGTTGACAGTACCTTTCCTATTTTGTACTGTCCTATTTGCAGCAAAGGAACATCACTACGGACAGTGGTGAAGTTTCACAATATTTTGTTATGCAAGACTTGGATGGAAGCATCATCGGCAAACCAGGTTCCCTTGTCGCCAACAATAGCTTTCTTATTCCCCCAACAAACTGCCGGTTCTTCCCACTATTCAACGCTTATGGCTGTCCTGGAGCCTGCTATCGTACCGTTCGATTGGAATATCCTGAACCAGGGTTTGAGAAAAGTACAAAGGCCACCAACAAACGGGGTGATTGGAGGTGATTCTTCTTCTAACATTCTGTTATTGTACTTTATACGATTGTACTTTATACGATTGTACTTTGTACGATATATACTCGCGAACTGTTTGGCGGATGCTATAAAGTGTTGAAATCGAATATAAGTGGATCAGATTATGCCACAGGAATTCTTCTGTTGGAACTCTTGAAAACCAACCAACCACGGTTTCGTTTTTGTTTTTTTGTTGTTGTTGTGCCTCTCTCCACTTTTCTCCAGTGCCTTGAGTATCACACGTGTCAGCGACGGAAAATCTGTTGTGATTGACGGAAACCTCAACGATAAGCTCAGTACGGCGAGTTTCCCGACGCGAGTGTACTTTTTGATCCTTCTCGTTGGCCAAGCATACGACGTCGTCGTCGTGCCCCCAACTGCCAATCCCGGCTTCTACCCGACGTCCATGAAGTACGGCTATCATGATGACGTGGCGGTGTGCAATTCGTCGGTTAGGCTACGGTTCAAACCTCCGTCGAAGGCCGGGTTCCAATGGCTCATCAACGAACCCAAAAGCCCGGCCACTCTCAGGCACGTGGATCTCCAGTACTGACGTTTGTCATTCTATGTGGAATTGGACGCGTTTCGTTAGGGCTAGGGCCCCAAAGAGGTCATTTCAAGGTCGTATTAAATGATTGGGCTAATTATGACCGTACGAATGTGATCTGGACGGTTATAAATTTCCGAATCATTGACAATAACCTTTATTTTCACAACTCAGGGTGCGTCTCCATGTACTTAAAACTTAGAGAATTTACTTTGTTTTTTAGCGCAGATCCGGCGGACCCGGATGTACCAAACGAAGTTGTCACTTAAGGGCGTGACGATTGTATACGTCGACAATGCCCGTGACGGCTGTCGACATGTACAATCTGTGATGACGCACGCTATTTTTGTAACTGCTTGTGACGTCGCATGACTTTTCGTGACATTGTAGACGTACCGCCATCCAGCCTGTGCCGTTTCACGGTTGAAGAAGATGCACTTTGCCTTTGCGTCTCTTGTCGGCTCGACGTGAAATGGCATCGGATCTTGAGACCCCTGGCGAAATAAAATCAAACGGACAAAACCTAACAAATTGTGTACTTTGCTTCGTCGTACCGGAACGCAAACGGAGAAAACATAGCGGATCGTGCACTTTTCGTCGTTGCTTGAATTCTTTTGAAATTTCCTGAAAAAAATGTACACGTGCGATTACGTGTTTCTATTTGTTTTTCGAAAATTCTTTGTTTTAAAACACATCTTCCCTCTTTTTTAAAGAAAAGTTTGAAGATGACGTTTTTTGGCGTGGCCGTGGGTCGAAGAACACAAAACGACAACATGTAGTACATCTTAAACTCGATGATGACGCAAAATGTACTTCTCATTTTCTCTATTTTTTTGTACGGTTGAAACTTACGCGGTACGGCTCTAAGTTTTACAGGAAAACGACAGAAAAAAACCCTTACTTAGGCACATGGAGACGCACCCTCACTATCGTAATGCAGTTTCATATTTGCTTGTTGGATGGTTTTGCACTTTTTGCGTCAGACGGTTGTGATTCATGCACACCGTGTCACCATTACGGCGATTGTGAAATTTGTAATTAGCTTTTACTTCACGAAACATCAGAATGTAAATCGGTATTGTCAATACTATTTCGCGTACACAGTTAAAATGCCCTAACATGAACTCTGTTAGTCCACATGTTCCCTTCCCGTAGGGGACAGGTGTGCACACACCATCATAATATGAATGGACCACATTTTGCTGTTCTTAAGAATCTAGCCACGCCCGTCTTTCCCTCCAATTTAACTCTTGTCGATTTTGTCGTTTCTGGTTCTGTGCAGGACATGCAAAGGAGCGATTCCCGAAGGGCCCTTGAGTCCGTTGGCGCAATATGTCTATACTTGTGTCAAAAAACTGCCGTATTTGGATATCATTTTGCCGCCGTATTTCGTGAAGACGATTCTTATTGAGGCGGCCATTGGCGATCGAATTTGCAGGAATATCTGGTAGGTTACACCGGAGCACAGATATGTGGTCCTCCATTTCAAACACTGGCACTACAAAGCGTTTGAGAAATTTTTATGTACATAGGCTGTCTTGTTTCTTTCCTATTCTATCTTGACAGTTTGTTTAATAGCCCTAAACGAGCTATAATCTGAGGTTCCTGGATACATGTAACAACTCCTAACCTTTGTATGAGCTTGGAATGTTGCAGGACATGCAATATTGCCACAGAGCTCAAGAACGATTGGCTATGGGACGCTTCCGGAAAAGAGCGACGCCCCGCTTTCTACGACCCGAAGGCTTCTGATCTCAGCTTCTTTAACACGAGTGGGAAAGCAGTGTTTGGCTTCAATAATGGTAAGTGGTAAATAGAGTGAAGCAAGATGTGGTATCTTGGTTGTAGGATGGGATAACGAAAATATTGGAGTGAAAAGTAGAGTGGTTTTGAAACATTCAACTGCACGCTATATATACAAGGGTGTGTAGTGTTGGATAAAAGAAGTGTCTGTGCAATTGATATGGAGGTGAAAGTAAAGAGCACCTTTCAAACATTTATTCTCTACTGCAAGATGATGAGTTAATGACAATAGGGGCCATTGTTTTAAAGCCACGTCTTTGAAAGTCCAGCCCGTCTCTGAGAAGTTAGTTACACGCCCTGCATACTGCTTAATGTCCATGTCTTTGTTTGCTTATCACTGACATTTTTTCACTCTGCTGACGAAATCAGTTCCTGAAGGACTCAACACCTTCTTGCCGAAGCCGTCTGCAACACGTATCTCCTACTTATTTCGTAGAACCTTCCCTCTAAAGGACGCATCTTGTTTTTCCTCTTTGATGTTCCAACTATTTGTGGAAGACGGAATAATTGTCTACCTCAATGGGGATGAGGTCATTCGCTTCAACCTCCCGAATGAACCAATCACCGCAACAACTCTCGTATGTATCTGCCCATTTGTTCGGTGTGTGGTCCAAACATAATGAGTCTTTCCATCTTACATGCAAGCTGCCTACTCTCAATGCAACTTCTGACATGCATGGCTTCATTCCCGTATACATAGTCAGCCCACTTATATTTTTTGCAAGTATACATTTAAGGTTTCACTGAAGGCCAGAATGCTTAGTCAAGCGAAGTATCAATGTTAGTAATTTGCCGATGATACAAAGCTTAGGATTAAAACGTCACATTGCGAACTTTGTCATGTATAAAAGGAACAGTTTGAACAGTTGACAGTTTTGTAAGTCAGATTGGATGAATTCATTTCCTCCTTGTTAATTAAAAATATAGTTCTGTCTACATAGGGGAAAAACCAAAATCATTCTGATTAACCATCGTTTTTTGAAAATAATAGAATCATCTGTGAATGTTCCATACATCTTTTTGTATAAGGATGGTTTCGATATTCTGGAAAATGACTTTCTATGGCCGATGGAACTCCTTTTGACAGGCTGTGAAAAAAAACTCAGCTTGGATGGTTTGGCAAAACTTCACAATGGGGGTTCCTAGACCTTGTAACTCCTATGAATTAGTCGAGGGGATCAATACTGTGGCAGCGGAGGTCCATGTCTACAACAGAGGTGCAAAACGAGTGCTGTTTGACATGAGGATCACCGGCACCCGCAAGTACGTCCTGACATAAATGTCGTCTCCGATTTTTTTCTTTGATTGTATTCTTCTTCTGTTATCCGTTGTTGCCTTGAAAAATGCAGATGATAGACTCCAGATGGCACAGTAAAATAGATTTCGTTAGATGAAAGCTAGTCAGAGGGATTCATGAGAGTTCTTTAATAAACATAAGCCTGCTAAGTCCTAATCTGTTGGATTCAAATGTATACCAGTCTTTCTCTTGAGGTGCGGAAGAGATATTTTTGTTAACTCTGATCAAAGTGTTGCTTGATATATACGCTAATGACTGCACAAACAGTAATCTGACAATTGCTATGGTTACCGTATTGTGATTCACAAATTATTCTGTTTGCTAAAGCCCTAAACACTTACAAATTTGTGTTTGATACCCTCCCGCAGATCCAAATGCTGAGGCGGAAGTTAGTGAGTTCAAAGACTCGCCTGGGAATGTGTACGGTACGACGCGTTCTATGAAAGCCTCCGTGATCCGTACAGTTTACTGGCTGCTTTCTAGTCTGCTGTGATGACGATGGAGGGTTTCTCCGAGTTTTTTAAACTCCTGAGTTTGAGAACGATCATGATAATGATCATCAGAAGAATGATGCGTCACGCGTGCATTTTCTAACGGCGGTATCTCTCGCTGATTTTTTTTTTGCTTTGGTTCTCAAGATATTTTGTCTCTTTTGAGGTCGTCGAGCGAGGGATGCTGTTCAACACGGAAACTTTTAGAGTTTCTCGCATTCGGATGGCATCAGCGAACCAATGGATGACCTTAGTCAAGAAATTTTGGATCAATTTTTGCAGTTGTCAGAATGAGTTAGTTTTGTTTTGAATTCCTAGGTGCAATTTTTTTGATGTCAAATATCGTTACCGCTCATTTTGTACCCGTTGCCCGGTTATTAGATGATTTTTTCATTTCATTTATTTGTTTACATTTTTGTTATCCTGGACCAATTTAATCATAAAACTATCCAATTTATTTTTGCCCAACTTTATATTTGATGGAGTAATTGTTTATGCCGGATACAGGCCGATGTGCAAATTTCATTTAACAATTGACTTTAATACTCGTAAAACTGGTGATAAAACCCACTCCAGTGACAAATAGTGTGGCACAGAGAACTACTGTTGGCCGGTGGATAAAGGGCTGTTAAATACTGTGTTATGTCCCATGTTTCAAACTGATTTTGTTTTAGTTAAGTCCAGCAGCTTCTAAAAGGTATAACTGACATAATTGTTGTGCCCGTGATACATGTAATATCATTGGATCACGGTAATATGGTGAGATATTATGGGCGGTTTTGTCGCATCTATGAACCAGATGAGGAAAATGATTTTTTCAAAGTTCACACGGTGCAAAAAGTCGCTTAAATAAAGATTTTCCATAACAGGAGAAACTCATAGCTCAAAAGTACATATACAATATGGCATTCGGCAAATTGTATGTATATGTTTTTGAAGAAAAGTAAAACAAAATCACATACAACATGGATTTTCCATGCAGTTTCTGAGAAATCCAAGTGGTTAGAATAAGTGACAAATCGTCGCAAAAAAATTATGTCGGCCTCCGACCTCCTCTATTCTAGTTGATTTTCTTAGCCGATTTTGTTTTTAGGAATTTTCTGGTCAATTTTGTTTTCCGGGAACAAGTGCAAGATGACGAGTTTCGAACCCAACGTATGCTTTACCAAAAATTTGGTGTGCTGAGCGAGTTATCAAAATAATGTGCATGTAGTATGCATACCGTATGAGTTTTTGTACGGTACGATCAAAAGTCCCGTTTGGTAGCAAAGCCTACATTCAAATCCGAAATGGGACGGATCGACCGGCTGACCCTGATGGAAGGAAGGACAGGTGTGGATGGAAGAGAAGGTAACTCTAAGACCTCCATAGGTCCTCAGAGTAGGCAGCTCACACTAAGCCTCTAGGATAACCCTGACCCCTTTGTGTTTCAGCAAGAATAACTGTCACCTTGGCAGACAAAAACTCTAACCACCTTCACCCCTGTAAAGGCAAGACTCCCTTGAGTCTATAGCAAAAAGAATCTCTGAATTTTCTCCCTTGAGCAGTAAGTTATGGTGGGTCAAAGTTGACCTTTTTGTACAGAAACTCTCTGGGAGAGAGGGTCCTATCTACCAAATTTTCTAAGTCCTATCTCTCTCTAAAACTCTATCTACTGGCGTACGGCACCAATCATATTATTGTGTCGTACAGAAAGGTACAGCTGTCGGTGTACTTTCTGTACGGACATTGTACAACATGGCCAAAAAGTCGACACATGTCATATCCGGATTCGTTCACGTAATCTCCGGAGATACCGCGATCCTATGTCATTGCGCCACGTGTCATCCTATGTACTGATGACCGCAAACCGCCGAAATCCTCTTCCGCGATCTCGACATTCTTTCTCGCCGTCCGATCGAAACCAGATTTCGATCATAGCCGTCATAAATACTTGCGCGTTATTTATTTTGCTATCGAAACAAAATGCGCGGTATCTGTTTCTTCTCCGTACCGTACTCCGTACTTTTCATAACTGAATATATGCATTCCGTATATAGTCGTCGTTAAATGAATTTTTCCACGTGTAATTGTTTAGATAATTATCAAACCCTATATCGCTCAACACTAGCTTTAAACTAAATGGATAAAGCTTGTTATCGGGGATTGTGACGGACGGTAGGTACCAGGATCAAGTCCTAGGTCTTGTTAGGTCCAATTTTGGTAAATCAACCCATCTACTGCGTGTCTTCCTCTGGATAGCATATGCAGCCATGGCTCTAACTCCCTCTCCGACTTTCAGTGACTGCGACAAGTGTGGGAGTTGAAGTGAGGAGTTAGAGGCATACTGCCTCGGCTTTTTTTCTGCAATTCATTTTAGACCTAGAAAATACTAAAAAGAACCATTAATTTCTACAATGTGTGTGTCTCTGTGTGTGTGTGTGTGTGTGGGTAAATCAACCCATCTACTGTTTGTCTTCCTCTGGATAGTATAGGCAGCCATGGCTCTAACTCCCTCTCCAACTTTCAGTGACTGCGACAGTGTGGGAGTTGAAGTGAGGAGTTAGAGGCAGATTGCCTCGGCTTCTTTTCTGCAATTCATTTTAGACCTAGAAAATACTAAAAGTAACCATTAATTTCTACAATGTGTGTGTGTGTGTGTGTGTGTCTCTCTCTCTCATCCCCCACTCCCCTCTACATCCTCTTCTCGCTCTCATTGCTTCATCCTCTACCGCCCACTACCCCTCTTCCTCCCTCTCCTCCCTTGACCCAGTCTTCGCGAACGTTAGCTATCTTATATTATGTTCGTTAAACTTGCATTATGTAGTACACTATTTTTGTACAGAACGTCCATGTGACTCTTTGTTCTTACAAAACTGAGTACATTCCGCATGCATATGAAATTAAAGAGTATTAGTACCTCGCCAACCACCACTTTGCCGATGCGAATTGAATACTTGGCCAGCTTTGCACACTGTTAGGTCGTGTATTCAACAAGGCACAGACATTGCACCGGTCATTTCCTCATTGGGCATAACCATTGTACGTGCATCTGCACAATTTTATGTGCACTAGACACCTATGGACTGTTGTGCACACCGTCTTCTAATTAACCTAGCTAATAATGTGAAAGCGACATATTTCTTAACAAATCCACATCTGTGTGAATTGCCCACAATAACTTCATGGGCGTGCATCCGCAAGGTTTAGACACAATCATTCGCGAGCCTCAACCGAATGAATAACAACAACACACCATTCACGTGGATACGGTTTTCAAAGGTTGTCTTCACGGAGGACCTATTTTAGGTAGTGGAATGGAGGGCTGACCTCTGATTGTGCCCCTCAAAATGATTTAAACCCTGTATATTGAGGTGTGTCCCGAGGGTCTAGTGGTGACCAAGGACTTCGAGAAAGCAATTGAAATTTCTGACTATTTGGTGATAAGTTTATCCCATCCAAATTAGTTTTACTCTATCAATAGGTTTTGCCCGCAACATAGAGCACCCAAGCTACAAATGATTCTCTACAAACCCGCGACCTTTTTAGGGCTCTATGTCGTACTATATATATTGTCAAGCGACAAGTTATTGTGAGGTCGTTTGGAGGATTTTAAGAAACTTACTTGGTACCATGATTGGAAAGAGAAATTTGAGTGTTATGGGGATATGCGAAGCGGATTGGGGCTGTTGAAATAAATAGTTTTTGGGTATGTTCTAGGTCTTAATATATTAGCGGAAAAAGAAACATGCACGAAGCTTATCTTCATCTCTTCTCTCTTACCCCCATACTTGTTGTAGTCACTGAAAGAGAGAGAGAGTGATGGAGCCATGGCTCCCTCAGCTCCATAGACAGGGTTAGAGAAGGACCTTAAGTCACTCGCTACAAAAAGGTTCAGCCTAGCAAGACTCGAACCCCCGACCGGTAGAGCGTGGCGTAGCCGTCCGCTCTAACCAGTCTGTCGTAGGTGTTCGTTAGAGTATATAGGGTGTGATTCATATTTAAAGTATGTTACGTCCCCTAAACTGATTAACGAAAATGTAAATGTAACATCATAGAACAGGTTAAATTCAGTGCGGACTGGATCCCGCACGAAACAAATAAATCTGACATTTGTTTCGACAGACGATATTTAATGTCGGTTCTTATCCAACGGCATACGCCTTCGCCGAGATCCTAGAAAGGTCACTTTGGCGTTTTGTGACGTGGCATGACCTGGAGCCACGTAAAGAGATGACATTCGGTCGTGGGAATTTCGAGGAACGTACGGACGAGTGAAAAGCGAACACGCGTCCGCTTAATAGCCTTGTCGTACATAAGCGTACAAAAGGTACACCGGCAGTAGTACTTTTTGGTACGATACAGTAATCTGATTGGTCCGTACTTCAGTAGATAGAAGTTATTAGAGGGAATCAAGACTTAGAAAATTTTGGTAGGTAGTCACCTCTCCCTTTGAGAGTTTGTACAAATTGGCATTTTTAAGGCCTGATAACTTATCGCTTGGTTGGGCGTTTTCAGAGATTCGTTTTCCTACGATCTTAGGGGAGTCTATGCTGCAGAAGGGTGTAGTCAAATTGTATACTTGTCTACTTGGAACGCAGTGGTTGCCATTGAAAGTGGGTTAGATAATAACTATCTAGAGGCTTTTTGAATTCTGTAGTCCAATGGAGGACACATAATTACAGGTTATGGGCCCACCCTCTAGGGTGCCCATCTTCAATGGATCAGGGTTTATCTATTGGCAAGCCATGATGACAGCGGCTTTGTGTGAAAAATGATACTGGGGTATTGTTAATGGACAAGTGAAACGTCCACCTCGGGAACACCACCGGGATTTGGTGGAATAAGTTTTTTTGTAGCAACATCTGCTGCAGCAGAGGAGGCATATGATAGGGACATCAGTGTATCCAAAAATGGGAAAAAAACGAGACACTTCTTACTCCTATTGCTCCTATTGCGACGACACCCGGAGCGGCGATCGTGACGACCGTGGAGACCGATACTCAAATGTGGGAAGACACCAACATGGCTGCCAAAAAAATCATTATGAGACACCTCACACAAGCTTTGGCAACTCCCCACCTTCACGTTTACAAGGCCGAGGAGTTGTGTGTGAGTTTGATAGATATCAATACAGCTGGTACAATTCAAGAGCTCTAGTTGGCAGAGCAAAAGTTGGGAAATTATACTTACAAAGGGGGAAAGATGTTAGACTACTGTAATGATCTTTCTTGTTTGTATATGGAGATGGAGAGTGCCGGATGGGTAGGTACAATGAAGATGAAGGTTAAAACTCTCATCATGAAGTTACCCGACGAGTATGAGAATAAAGTGTACAGGGTACAAGGAATGACTGATTGTTCATGGACGTGAAATACAGTGGTCCGCATGATACTTGTGCAGGAGAACACGATTGAAATCACAAGAGGAGGAAAGAGCGTTCAAGCTCTAGCCGCCGGAGGGGATAGGTGGAGACCAGATCCGAAAAATTCATACAAAGGAGAAAGAGTTCAGCCAAGAGGACCAAGGCCCCCAAAGGGCCTATGTCATTTTTGCAAAAAGTCGGGACACTTCATCGCATATGGTGTCAAGCTGTCGAAGCTGAGGCTCCAAGAGAATCATGGAGGGGGTTCTTCCGGAAGGGAAGAAAAAGGCACTTTAGGTCACAAATGTGAAAGGAGACACCGAGGACGAGTCTTTTGAGGAGGATGGGGAGCTTCTTCTTGACAAGAGTCTGGGGGAGAAGGAGATCCCTCGGAGACAGAAGTCTGCCCTTGGAGCAATTCGGGAAGCTCCACAGGGAGGATGGATCATCCACTCAGGTGCATCCATGCATATGTGTCGTGACAAGGACCTCTTCACTAAGCTAAGGAAAATCCCTACCGTAGAAATAGAGTATGGGGATGGGAGAGTGGTTACTACAGATCTAGTGGGATTAGTAGATCTAGAAGTCTTAGTGGAGGGTAAGACTTCTATACTCACTTTCTCAAATGTCCTCTATATTCCTCAGCTGAGTAAAAATCTTGTCTCTACATCTGTTTTAGATGACAAAGAATTTGATACCTTCACTAGAAAGGGAGTCTTTACAACTAACTATAGGGATGAGGTTTACTTCATTGCAAATAAAGGTAGCTAATGAATGTTTAGGCTTAACCTGAGTAATGAAAAGAAGAATGCTTATTATGTTGGTGTCCCAAAGTTGATGATTGGCATAAGCGGTTCGGGCATGTGCATTTTGATAGGTTGAGGGAAATGAAGAAGCTTGGTGTAGTGGAAGGCATTCATTTCAATGACAATGAAATGGTGGATGTTTCTAGTGGCTGTGCCCAAGGAAAGGCTCACAGACTTCATTTTCCTAAAGCCACCACAAATAGAGGAGAGAAAGTACTTGATTTAATCTACACAGATATTTGGGGACCACCAAGGGTACCCTCAGTTAGTGTAAAAGGGACAATAATAGTAAGCACCACAATCCACCACGATGCACAGCGGAAAGCTCCAAGGATCTTCCCGTAGCAACAACAGGCGCACACAGCAGTAATAGACAAGGTTGCGCTTTATAACTCAAGAGAGGATTACAGTCTTCAGCCCTCGCTGCGAAGGTCTACTCAAAGAGTCTCCCTCGTACTACGTCTGTCTCACTATTTAAACTAACTGACTGCTAGTCAACCCAATACTGTACAAATGTACACGTGGACCTTCGCGGTCAACCGAGATCCATCCAAAATATCCTTCCAGAACTATACGGTTAAATCTGCATTCTGCGCCGTTGCTATACTGCTACGCTACGTTGCTATGCTGCCCTACGTTATTCTACTAAGGTGTTATGCTGTTATGTTGCCCTGATCTACAATCGCAGTTGCGCTGCTCTGCAACCGCAACTATAAAAGCCGAGTTTCTAGCCACTAAGTTCCCAACCTTGTAACCCTGTTACAGTGCCTCCCACTAAGGATTCAACGTCCCGCTGAACTTTGTTTCCTTAGGGAAATTGTAATTTCCGGATCATGCCGTATGTCTCCTTCGGTACTCCTCGAATTCCTGTCGTAGGGTGTCAAGTTGGTGATGGAGCTGCTCACAACGAGTCTCCAGCAGCGCAATATGGTGGTCCGCTGCTGCGAAGCGTCTCTGAGTGATTCGCTCCCGGACCCGGTCCTCCCCTTCCTCTAGTGCCTCCGCTAGTGCCTCGCGTTGCAGCGGAATGGCTGCTGGCGCAGGTTCTTCTGGTGCCGGAGACTGGGCAGCTCCGGGTTCCTCGGCTTGCTGTGCCTTTTGTGCCACCCCCCCTGTCAGTTTCCATTGCGGTACCTTCCTTAATTTAAATGACACGTGTTTCCTGTCAGCTTTGTTACAGATGTAGAAATTAATGTTTTTAAGTATTTTCTAGGTCTGAATAGAAAGAAAGAAGCCGAGGCAGTCTACCTCTAACTTCTCTCTCCAACTCTCAAACTTGTCGCAGTCACTGAGAAATCGGAGAGGAAGCTAGAGCCATGGCTACCTAGGCTATTCTGAGGTTTACGGGAAATTTATATTAGTTCGGGTTTATTTATTTAAAAGGTATGTGCCGGCGGCAGGAATCGATCCTTGTACCTACCGGCCGGCAGACAAGAAATAGCCGGTAGCCTTAGCCGTTAAGTCTAGGAGTCATGATACGTAGTATATAGTTTGATAGTTATTTATATATGTAT
The DNA here is from genome assembly GCA_037447655.1 of Zygnema cylindricum. NCBI lineage: Eukaryota > Viridiplantae > Streptophyta > Zygnematophyceae > Zygnematales > Zygnemataceae > Zygnema > Zygnema cylindricum. The sequence goes on from JBBHKE010003492.1 coordinate 39,198, forward strand.
ACGTACGATTATTCATTTAACTATAATAGATTACGGGATACATAGATCCGGTAAAATATAAAGTACGGATTACGGTACGGACTATAAATCAATATCGCGCATTTGTTTCGTAAATGAAACAAATACCGCACATGTATTTATTACGGCTACGATTAAATTAGATTCTAATCGGACGGCCGAAATTAGCGCTGAGATCGCGGAGGAAGTTTTCGGCGGTTTGTGGCCAACGCCACATCGGATGACGCGTGGCGAAATTTCGTTGGATCGTGGAATCCCCGGAGATTATGGCATCGAATCCGGATATGACATGTGTCGACATTTAGGGCATGTCGTACAGTGTCCATACCTAAAGTACACCGGCAGCTGTACTTTTGCGTACGGAACTCAATTCTGATTGGTTCCGTACATCAGTAGATAGAGTCTGTGAGTAAGATAGGACTTAGAAAAATTAGGAGATAGGACCCTCTCTCCCAGAGAGCTTCTGTACAAAAGGTCAACTTTGACCCTCCATAACTTACTGCTCAGGGGAGCAAATTCAGAGATTCTTTTTGCTATCGACTCAGGGGAGTCTTGTCTTCACACGGGTGAAGGTGGTCAGAGTTTTTGTCTGCCAGGGGTGGCAATTATTTTTGCTTAAACACAAAGGGGTCAGGATTATCCTAGAGGCTTCTTGGAAGCTGTCCACTCTGAGGACTTATGGAGGTCTCAGAGTTTCAGGTTATGGGCCCACCCTCTAGGGTACCAATCTTTAATGGAACTGGCTTCATATACTGGGAAAGTATGATGATAGGAGCTCTATGCGAAAAAGGGTTTTGGGTGATAGTGAGTGGACGATTGGGGCGTCCATCAAGTCTTGGAATTCCTCCAGGGTTTAAAGGAAGCAGATTCACCAGGAAAGAGGATTCACCTTCAACGGAGGACACAAAGGAAGGAGAGGTGGTGGACAAAGGAAAGGAGAAGGAGGCGACCACACCAATAGCAACTAGTTTAGCATTCATGTCACCTATTCTGAGGAACGAGGAGAATGATACTGAAACCTGGGACTTCAACAATATGGCGGCAAAGCACTTCATCCTACGCCATCTCACTCAAGGACTTGCATGTCCTCATTTGCAGGTAGAGAGGGCATCCGATCTTTGGATGGCTCTCATAGAGATGTACCGAAGTGGTACGATTCAGCAACAACAGTTGGCTGATCAGAAAGTTAAGGAGTATGTATACAAAGGGGGAAATATGTTGGATTTTTGCAATGAGCTTGCTACACTCTTCATGGAGCTAGAGAGTGCGGGAAAAGTTTTTAGTGAAAAAGAAAAGGTTAACTGTTTACTAATGAAGTTACCTGATGAGTTCGAGAACATAGTCAACCGTGTGCAGGACTTGCCGGACTCAAGGTGGATATGGAACTCAGTGGTAGGGATGATTCTCGTTCGAGAGTATACGATTGAGATCCGAAGGGGAGGAAAGAGTGGCCAAGCCTTGGCAACAGCGACCGATTCGAGGAACAAGGATTCCCGGAAACCAGTCGGAAACTATGGGGGTAATGAGGAGAAAAAACAGGTTGACGAGTTCGAACCAAGGGCTCCCAAAGGTTTATGTCATTTTTGTAAGAAACCGGGGCACTATATGGCAGAGTGCACTAAGCTAACCGAGCTTCGGTTAAAGGAGGGGCAGACCAGTGGTACCCCGAGAGGAAAGAAAAAGGCCCTTGTCACACAGGTACTTGAGGCGGAATCCGAGGACGAGGACGATGAGCTCCTTTTGGATAAGGAGTTGGAGGCGAAAACTGAGGTTGAAATTCCACAAAGGCAGAAATGTGCTTACGGTGGATTGAAAGGTGAAGCAGGCTGGATTATAGATTCAGGTGCCTCAATGCACATGTGTAAGGATAGGCACTTGTTCACTAAGATAAGAAAGATTCCCACCGTAGAGATAGAGTACGGGGATGGGAGGATAGTCACCACTACTCTTGTAGGATCGGTAGATCTGAAAGTGTTAGTAGAAGGAAAGACATCCATATTAACATTCTCCGATGTATTGTTTATCCCGGAACTGAACAAAAACCTTATCTCTACATCTGTATTAGATGATAAGGGTTTTTTTACTAGCACTAGGGAAGGAGTCTTTACTGCTAGTTTTGAGGAGGGTGTCTATTTTATTGCTGAGAAAGGTAGCCATGGGATGTTTAGGCTGATCTTAAGTAATGAAACGAAGAAACTTTATTATGCTGGTGTTCATGATATTATGATGTGGCATAAGAGGCTTGGGCATGTGAATCTAGATAAGTTAAGAGAGATGAAAAAGATGGGAGACGTGGAAGGGATTCAGTTCAGTGAGAGTGATGATATAAGTGATTGTAGTGGGTGTGCTCAAGGTAAAGCACACAGATTACCCTTTCCTAAAACAGCCACCTACAAGGGAGAAAAACTTCTAGATCTAGTACACACAGATATTTGGGGACCGGCTAGAGTGCCCTCACCGGGGGGGAAGAGATTTATGATGACTATAACTGATGATTGGTCTCGGTATTCCCGGGTGTATTTTTTGAAAAACAAGTCAGAAGCTGAGGATTGTTTTAGACAATATAAAGCATGGAGCGAAAAACTCCATGAAACTCCAATCAAGATAGTAAGGAGTGACAATGGTGGAGAGTATACTTCTAACCAGTTTGAGGATTTTTTGAGGGAAGATGGGGTTCAACACCAAAAGAGAGTTCCAGAAAATCCGGAACAGAATGGGGTAGCTGAAAGGTTAAATAGAACACTAAGTGATAGTGCTAGAAGTATGTTGTCGGATAAGAAGATAGGAAAAAGGTTTTGGGCAGAAGCAATGAACTGTGCTAATTACCTCAAAAATAGAGTTCTTACTTCAGCTATAAAAGATCAAACACCTTATGAGAGATGGACAGGCCGGAAACCAGAATTATCTCATTTAAAGGTTTTCGGCAGTCAAGTGTTCAGTTTAGATACTGATAAGTCCAATTGGAAGCTAGATCCTAAAGGAAAACCGGGATACTTATTAGGATATGATGAAGATGTTAAAGGATATAGAGTTTATGATCTAAAAAGGGAAGATATAATCTTAGTAAAGCATCTAGTAGTTATGGATGAAGGAAAGTCTGTGGATCCCTTCAAATATACGAAGTCAGTAAAAATCAGATTTGAGTCAGAAAATTCCGATGACTTTGAGCTTCCTAACTATCCAGGTTTTAGAGAAGATGACACTCTTGCAGGAACAAATCAGACCGAAAAGGACTCGGCTGTGGAAACTCGTGTGACAACTCTACCCGAAGCGGAAGACGTGGTGGAAATTGATTCGGAATCAAGGGATAAGGGAGAAACCGAGTTTGTTCGAAAGAATCCACGAGAACCATCAATTCCGGCCTCAGATTTTGAAAGGGGAAGGAGAAGTAGTAAAAGACTGCAAGAAAAACAGGTTAATAACAAGGTAACAAAACTATCTCATCAAGATGAACCTCAAACTTATGGAGAGGCGATGACTTGTCCAGAAAGAAATCGGTGGAAGACAGCCATCAATGAAGAGATGGCCTCAATTATGGCAGCCGATACTTGGGAGCTGGTGGATTGTCCACCTAACCGAAAACCAATCGGTTATAAGTGGGTTTTCAAATTAAAACTGAACCCAGATAACACAATCGAGCGCTACAAGGCCCGACTAGTGGCAAAGGGATTTACACAAAAGGAGGGAATTGACTACGAGGAAACCTTTGCCCCGGTGGTCAGATTTCCCTCCGTCTGCATACTTCTCAGCCTGGCAGCAGCGGAAGACATGGAAGTGCACAAGATGGACATCAAAACAGCCTTTTTGCATGGAGAATTGGAGAGGAGATCTTCATACGACAACCCGAAGGGTTTGTGGAAGAAGGAGAGGAGAGTAAGGTATGTCGGCTGATTAAATCTCTTTATGGTTTGAAATAGGCGCCTCGACAGTGGAATAAGAAGCTTGATGAGTTTCTTACCGGTCTAGGATATATTCGGATCAGCTCAGATCACTCAATCTATGTTTTCGAAGATGAGGAAGGTTTTATATTTATTGCAATTTATGTTGATGATTTGCTTGTTTTAAGTAAATCAATGGAAAAAATTAATAAACTAAAAACCGATCTTAAGGGGAGATTTGAAATGAAGGATATGGGGGAAGCAAAATATATTTTGGGAATTCAAGTAGAGAGAGACCGAAAAAGAAAGATTATAAGATTGACTCAAAAGGAAGCAATAGGGAACATGCTTGAAAAATTTCAAATGGATAAAGTTAATAGTTGTACAACTCCAATGGAGTTGAAGAAGGGAAGTGAGGGGAGTGAGGAAGGAGGAGTCATAGTCTTAGACGAGGAATTATCTCCTGAAGAACAGAAGTTCATGCAGACTATTCCTTATAGGCAAGTAGTGGGAAGTCTAATCTATTTTATGAATTGTACCCGGTCGGATTTAGCTGCAGCTGTAGGAGTGCTGAGTAGAAGTCTAAATGCTCCCACTAAGAAGGATTGGGAGGTAGCTAAGAGAGTTCTTAGATACTTGATAGGAACTAGGGATCTATGGTTGCATTTGGGTGGGGAGAATACTGACATCACTACTTGGAGTGATGCTAGTTATGGTGATGCTCCGATGAGGAGATGCACTTCTGGATATGTATTATATGTGGGTGATGGGGCTTGCTGTTGGAGTAGCAAACAGCAAAAGGTCATTGCTCAGTCCACCATGGAGGCTGAGTATATGGCCTCTTGCTCTGCTGTAAAAGAATTGATGTGGGTCAAGTCTTTACTTGGTGAACTTGGTCATCTTAAGAGTGGTGTGCAGAAAATATTTTGTGATAATCAAGCAGCAATTGCTATTTCTGCCAATCCTAAACATCATTTTAAAGCAAAACATATGGACATTAGACTCAGCTTTGTTAGAGAGAAAGTAGAAAATAAAATAATCAGTTTAGAGTACCGACCAGATAGTGAGATGGTAGCAGATATGATGACCAAACCTGTGCCTTCCCCTAAGCTAATTTTTTGCAGGGAGAAGTGTGGTCTGAAATTAAGAATTGACTAGAAAATAAGGGGAGTGTAGAAATTATGTTTTTAAGTATTTTCTAGGTCTGAATAGAAAGAAAGAAGCCGAGGCAGTCTACCTCTAACTTCTCTCTCCAACTCTCAAACTTGTCGCAGTCACTGAGAAATTGGAGAGCAAGCTAGAGCCATGGCTACCTAGGCTATCCTGAGGTTTACGGGAAATTTATATTAGTTCATGTTTATTTATTTAAAAGGTATGTGCCGGCGGCAGGAATCGATCCTTGTACGTACCGGCCGGCAGACAGGAAATAGCCGGTAGCCTTAGTCGTTAAGTCTAGGAGTCATGATACGTAGTATATAGTTTGATAGTTATTTAAATATGTATACGTACGATTATTCATTTAACTATAATAGATTACGGGATACATAGATCCGGTAAAATATAAAGTACGGATTACGGTACGGACTATAAATCAATATCGCGCATTTGTTTCGTAAATGAAACAAATACCGCACATGTATTTATTACGGCTACGATTAAATTAGATTCTAATCGGACGGCCGCAATTAGCGCCGAGATCGCGGAGGAAGTTTTCGGCGGTTTGTGGCCAACGCCACATCGGATGACGCGTGGCGAAATTTCGTTGGATCGTGGAATCCCCGGAGATTATGGCATCGAATCCGGATATGACATGTGTCGACATTTAGGGCATGTCGTACAGTGTCCGTACCTAAAGTACACCGGCAGCTGTACTTTTGCGTACGGAACTCAATTCTGATTGGTACTGTACATCAGTAGATAGAGTCTGTGAGTAAGATAGGACTTAGAAAAATTAGGAGATAGGACCCTCTCTCCCAGAGAGCTTATGTACAAAAGGTCAACTTTGACCCTCCATAACTTACTGCTCAAGGGAGCAAATTCAGAGATTCTTTTTGGTATCGACTCAGGGGAGTCTTATCTTCATAGGGGTGAAGGTGGTCAGAGTTTTTGTCTGCCACGGTGGCAGATATTTTTGCTTAAACACAAAGGGGTCAGGATTATCCTAGAGGCTTCTTGGAAGCTGTCCACTCTGAGGACTTATGGAGGTCTCAGAGTTTCAACAGAGGGTTGAGGGTTTCACGTTTCGACTCTGTGAAGCGTCGCAGTGTGCGAGGGTATTGCAACGTTTAACACTTATAAAACTGCGCTGCTGCGGCGAAATCGAGGGTTCGTTGTCACCAATGTGGTGAAGCACAATTGCGCCGTTGCGCTTACCTGTCAGCGCAACGCTGGCGCTACTATCCTCTAATGGTGCCGTATCCATGCTGCGTTGCGGTGGTTGCGCCGTTGTATCGCCGAAGTGAGGTAACATCGTCGATGCCTTTTTTCGCCGCGTCCCTAGTATAATTGCGATGGTTGCGTCACTGCGATTCGTTCCTTTACCGCGGCCGCTGCGATTGCCCCTTCGGTGAAGTTGAGTGTCCTCACTCCTCTAAAACCGGCGCAGCAACCCAGAAGAATGAAGATCCTCCTCGTTCACCCAAGAATCATCCTCAGCGCCGTAGCCCTTCTAACACACCAGATACTGACTGGTGTTGGAATTTCGAGAGCGGCGCGATTGAAGTATCTCCTCCACCTCATACTCGTCAGAGGTACCGTTAATAGGGGGCAAAGGAGTATTCCGACGTCGAATAGGAAATAACGAATCAGGGTCCTTAAATGCTTTAAGCAGGGAAACATGGAAGACATTGTGGATATGCCACTTGTTCGGAATATCCAACTTATAAGCCACCTCACCCACACGTGACAGAACAATGAATTTTGGTGCTAATTTCGTAGAGAGGGCACCCGGTAAAGAGAGGTTTGCCATATTAAGCCGAACCTTATCACCCACGCTAAAACGGTTTGTTTCCGGTGAGAGTCAACCTGCGACTTTTGACGATCCTTTGCTAGCTGGAGCGCCTTCGTTGCCTTTCCAGGTTCCTTTGCAACGTTTTGGCAAAATCCAGAGCTGTCGGTGGAGGGGTGTCCGCGACCAATAAGTTTTGTGGAAGAGTGGGCTATCGACCATTGAGGGAGAATGGCGTAGCATTCGTGGATGATTGCACCGCACTGTTGTACGCCACCTCAATCGTTGTTAGATGGTTTACCCAATCTGTTTGGAGCACCAAAACATAAGCGCGCAACGCCTCCTCCAAAGTCCGATTCACTCTTTTAGTCTGACCATCCAATTGAGGGTGGTAAGCTGTGGACATGGCCAGCTGCGTTCCACACAGCTCGAACAGACTTCTCCAAAAGTGACTCACAAATTTACGATCCCGGTCGCTGAGGATCCTCTTTGGGAGTCCGTGATGGCGGAATATCTCCCGAAAGAATAAGTCTGCCACATCTCTCGCTGTGGCTGTGGTTGTTATGGGCAAGAAATGGGCCATCTTCGTCAAGTAATCCACGAGGACGAAAATAGAGTCATAACCTTCCTTGGTTAACGGGAGAGCAACAATGAAGTCCATTGAAATCGCATCCCAAGGAACAGATGGTATAGGAAGGGGTTGTAACAGACCTTGGTGACCCGATTCTGATTTGTTTCTGTTACAAGAGTCACATGTCCCGACATACTCCGCAATGTCTCAAGTCATGTTTGGCCAATAATACACTTCAGCGACACGTGTGGTTGTTTTATCCCGGTTGAAGTGTCCACTGAGCGGTTCATCATGACTTAATTTCAATATCGAATGACGTAGATCCCGGTTTGTCGGAACGTAAAGTCTTCTTGTTTGACTTGGTTTATATCGCCACATACCATTGGCGGTCCAAACTACTACCTTACGTTTTATCAATTCTTTTAATGACTCGTCATCGTCGTATGCAGCCTTGATTCTACTTAGCCACTGATCGTCCACTTGCACTGAGTTTCGAATCTTGCGCTGTGTCCGACGCTGCGGTGTTCTTTTTCCCAAAGCTCACGTCTACATCCTGCGATGTTTGCGATTGTTGCTCCGCCACTAGAGCAGCGACTCCGGGTCTCCTCGACAACGCATCTGCCGGATTCGTCTTGCCCGACTTATATTCAATGACAAGTTCCGGCCCGAAGGTCTGCAGAAACGCCATCCATCGCACTAGTTTCTTTGACAACTTCGGCTGTGTTTGTAGGTACTGCAGGGCGTGGTGATCTATGATAATTGTGATCCGCTTCCCCTGAACGTAACATTTCCAAACTTCCAGCCCGTTGATGATCGCAATTGTCTCCTTTTCATGGGTGGCCCTGTTAAGCTCCGCTGCCTTTAGTTTTAGACTGTCGTAGGCAATGGGTTGTAGGCCTTTTCCTTGATCCTGCATAAAGATCGCTCCAATAGCCGTATCGCTGGCGTCTGTAATTATCGTCCAAGGTAAGTCCGGGTCGGGAACAGCTAACACAGGGGCGGTAACAAACCGCTCCTTTAGCGTGTTAAAAGCTGCCCCTTGCGCCGATTTCCACTCATAGGGCACGTCATTTTTGAGTAATTCCGTGAGTGGTGCAGCGATTTTGGCAAAACCTTCGACAAAGAGTCGATAGTAGGAGCATAATCCCAGAAAGATACGTAATTCTGTAATGTTCATCGGCTGCGGCCACTCCTTCACTGCCCTAGTTTTGTTCGGATCCTCTGCGATTCCGTCCCGGCTCACCACATGGCCCAGAAAATCAATTTTCCCCTTCAAGAAGTCACATTTACTCCTCTTTGCGAACAATTTTTTTTCCCGAAGGACTTGTAGGACCGTTCGTAAGTGCGTCATATGATCCTCCAGCATTCGGCTATACACCAAGATATCGTCTAGAAAGACGATTACAAACGCATCTAGATATTGCCGAAAGATGGAGTTCATCAGATGCATAAAAGTTGTCGGCGCATTGGCTAACCCGAACGGCATTACCCGAAACTAGAAATGGCCATACCGAGTTCTAAACGCCGTCTTTTCCACATCCTCCTCGGCAATTCTAATCGGGTGATAACCGCTCCGTAGATCTATCTTCGAGAAATATTTAGCACCTCGAAGTCGGTCTTACAATTCGTCTATTCTCGGTAAAGGGTACGCATTCTTGACCGTTAACTTGTTTAATGCTCAGTAGTCCACACACATACGAATACCTCCATCTTTTTTATTCACGAAGAGAACAGGAGCTCCATACGGTGACTTGCTCGGTTCTATTGTTCCGGCTTCGACCAACTCCGCGAGTTGCTTTTTGAGTTCGTCTAATTCGGTGTAACTCATGTTATACATCCGATTAGCCGGGGGTACCGCTCCGGGAACAAATTCTATCTTGTGGTCTGATTCGCTCTTCGGAGGTAAGCCCTTGGGAGCTTCGGGGGAAAAACATCTACGTACTCCTCGAGAAGTTTTGTCACGACTTCCGGGGCCTCTTCGAAAGTCTTTCCGGTGTCGTGCCATTCTTTCGAGTCGAAGTCCGGGTCCTTCTTCCGCCATTCTTCCGGAATCTCCTCCTTCGCCTCCTCCATGGGCTGGACGACCGCTACACCAACAGTTTCCCCTTTTCTGAGTGCCCTCTTAAGCTGTAAAGCCGAAAGTAGGCGTCCCTCTTCCGATCCTTTACCAGCCGCTCTCGCTATTACCTCAAACTCTTCTTCGCCCTTCTTCACTCTCATGGCCCCACTTCTCCAATCGATTGTCGGATTCCATTTTTGCAGCTACGGCTTCCCCAAGATTACCTCATGGTCCCCAAGAGGTAATACATGAAGAGTGTCGTACCATCGGAATCTCCCGATTCCGACGCGTAACCTCGGAGTAGGGCGGGTAATGGATAAGGAACTTCCGTCTGCCAATTGTACCGACTGCTGATCCTTAAGTACCACGAGAGGAAGCTTCAACTTTTTCACCGTCGCCTCGTTGATGAAATTTCCAGATGCTCCAGAGTCCACAATGAAGCTAGTTACGCGCATTCCGATTTGACCCCGAAATATCAAAGCGTCTCCTCCTTCACCGGCTAACCTCATGACGTTAAGTTTCCCTTTTCTTGGAGTTTTCCTTTTTGGACATTCACGGGCCATATGGTCCGGGGAACCGCACTACAAGCATAAGCCATTTTGCCTCCTCCGTTGGAGCTCCTCGGGGGACAAGTTGTTGGCCTTAGTCTTGATAGTTTTCTTCTTTTTCCGCAGTACAATGACCACCTCCTTATCCTCATCAATTGCTCCGAGCTCCATGGGAGTCAGACCATCATCTCGACGTTCCTCTCCACCGCTATTCGACCCATAATGATAAGGTCGTCGGAAGGTGAAGTCGACTGAATCTGTCCGCTTATCAAACTGAATGATCGCTGAGAGACTAGGAGTTGTGCTTTCCCGAGCGAGCCATTGTTCCACATCCCTATGAATGGAGGATTTGAGTCCCTTCAAGTAGCGATCCACAGCTTCATCCTCCGTCATCGGAGGTATTTGAACCTTGCACTCCAAAAACCGTTGTGTAAACTCTAACACGGAAGTGCGTTGCTTCAACAATGTGATCTTATCTCTTGCAGCTTTAACCGTATTAACAGGCTGCCAGGCATCACGGAGTAGTTGAACGAAGAGAGCCCAAACGGTCGGTACCTTATCATTCTCCACCAATGACCTCTATCATGCACCCGCTGCCCCCTTAAGAAGACCACCCGCGTAGTGAATCACCTCACGGTCCGACAGGCTAGGAAAATTCTCGAGATAAGTTGGAACAGAGAATAACCACGTGTCTAAGTTCTTGTGTCTTGCAGGGTCAAACTCATCGAGAAGTTGTAAATTTGGTCTCTTGTAATCCCTCTCCATGCCTCCATGAGGTCGCTCACCAAGACGAGATTTCCTAAGTTGCGACGGTGTTGCTCAGTTGAGCGTTAACGTTTTCTAACTCCTTGAGAACTTGCGCTAACATTTCCGTAGTGGACACGTTGTGTTCATCCATGCTGTCGAGTCATGAGAATAGGCTCTGATACCAGTGTAAAAGGGACAATAATAGTAAGCACCACAATCCACCACGATGCACGGCGGAAAGCTCCAAGGATCTTCGCGTAGCAACAGCAGGCGCACACAGCAATAATAGACAAGGTTGCGCTTTATTACTCAAGAGAGGATTACAGTCTTCGGCGCTCGCTGCGAAGGTCTACTCAAAGAGTCTCCCTCGTACTACGTCTGTCTCACTATTTAAACTAACTGACTGCTAGTCAACCCAATACTGTACAAATGTACACGTGGACTTTCGCGGTCAACCGAGATCCATCCACAATATCCTTCCAGACTTTACGGTAAAATCTACATTCTGCGGCGTTGCTATACTGCTACGCTGCGTTGCTATGCTGCGCTACGTTATTCTACTAAGGTGCTATGCTGCTATGTTGCGCTGATCTGGAATCGCAGCTGCGTTGCTCTGCAACCGCAACTATAGCAGCCGAGTTTCTAGCCACTAAATTCCCAACCTTGTAACCCTGTTACAGTTAGAGAGAAGAGGTATATGTTGACAATTACTGATGACTGGTCAAGATATTCTAGAGTCTACTTCCTAAAAACCAAGTCTGAAACACCAACTTACTTCAAAGAATATAAAGCCTGGAGTGAGAAGTTGCATGGAACCCCCATTAAAAGAATAAGGGGTGATAACGGGGGAGAATATACCTCTAACCAGTTTGAGGAATACTTGAGAGATGAGGGGGTTCAACACCAGAAAACTGTACCACAAAATCTAGAGAAAAATGGAGTAGCTGAGAGGTTAAACGGAACACTAGGTGATAGTGTAAGCAGAATGTTGGCTAACAAGAAAATAGGAAAGAGATTCTCGGGAGAAGCCATGAACTGTGCCAACTATATTAAAAATAGAGTCCTTACCTCACCAATCAAAGGTATGACACCTTATGAGAGATGGGTTGGAAGGAAACCGGATATCTCTCACCTTAAAGTATGTGGTAGCCAAGTTTACAGTCTAGATACGGATAAGAAAAACTGGAAACTTGATGCTAAGGGAAAACCCAAATATTTCGTAGGATATGATGAGGATGTCAAAGGATATAGAGTCTATGACTTAGCAAAGCAAGATATCATTCTGGTCAAACACCTAGTTGTTATGGATGAAGGAAAGTCAATTGACCCCTTCAAATATACCAAAAAGATAAGAATCAGGTTTGAGTCCGAAAGTGAGGAGAACTATGTTTTTCCTGAAAAGGACATGAGTGAGACACTGATTGCAGATTCAGGGGAGATCCAAGAAACAAGAGAGTTATTGGACACCTCACATATTCCTATGGACTTCGAGGAGACAGAAGTGGAGGAACCGGACTCGACTTCCATGGATAGGGGAGACGATGAGACGATAAGGAGAAACCCTAAGACTTCCCTCTATTCCAGCCTCAAATTTTGAAGGAGGAAAAAGGAGCAGCAAAAAGATACGGGAGAAAAAAGCTGCTTGTAAGGTAACTAAGCTATCTCATCCTGAGAAGCCTCAGTCATACCTAGAGGCTGTGAACAGCCCAGAAAAGGACAGATGGATTAGAGCCATAAATGATGAAATGGCCTCCATCATGGAAGCAAATACTTGGGAGCTAGCATATTGCCCTCCAGACAGAAAACCTATTGGCTGTAAATGAGTATTTAAACTAAAACTGAATCCACATAATATTATTGAAAGATATAAGGCTCGTTTGGTAGCAAAGGGGTTCACCCAAAAGGAGGGGATTGACTATGAGGAGACATTTGCTCCAATTGTTCGGTTCCCATCAGTTAAGATTCTCCTTAGTCTGGCAGCAATGGAAGACATGGAAATTCATCAAATGGACATTAAGACCGCCTTCCTCAATGGTGAGTTAGAGGAAGAAATCTTTATGCGGCAACCGGAAGGGTTTGTGGAGAATGGGGAAGAAAGCAAAGTCTGTAGGCTCAAAAATTCATTATATCGACTTAAGCAGGCTCCCCGACAGTGGAATAAGAAACTAGATGAGTTTCTTAAAGGTCTATGATATATCAAGATCAGTTCTGACCATTCTATCTATGTGTTTGATGATGAGGATGGTGTGATCTTTATTGCAATTTATGTGGATGATCTGTCAGTGTAAAGTAAGTCTTTGGAAAATATCAATAAGTTGAAGAAAGATCTTAGAAGCAGATTTGACATGAAAGATTTAGGGGAGGCAAGATATATTTTGGGAATTCAAATGGAAAGAGATAGGGGGAAGAGGATAATAAGACTCACTCAGAAAGAAGCAATAGGAAATATGCTTAAGAAATTTAAAATGGAGAAAGCTAACAGTTGTACCACTCCCATGGACTTGAAGAAAGTAAGTGATGGGAGTGTAGAAGGAGGAGTGATAATCTTAGATGATCAGATGAGTCCAGAGGAGAGAGAGTTTATGAAGTCATTCCTTAGAAACAGGTCGTAGGAAGTTTAATCTACTTTAGAAACTGTACAAGGCCGGACATAGCGGCAGCAGTTGGAGTACTCAATAGGAGTCTTAAAGATCCTAGAAAAGAGAGATTGGGAGGCAGCCAAGAGAGTCATGAGATATCTGGTTGGAACCAGAGAATTATGGTTGCATTTGGGAGGGGAGAACATTGATATCACCACTTGGAGTGATGCCAGTTATGGGGATGCACCTATGAGAAGATGCAGTTCTGGATATGTTTTGTATGTGGGGGAAGGTGCTAGCTGTTGGAGTAGTAAGCAACAAAAGGTGGTTGCTCAGTCTACTATAGAGGCTGAGTATATGGCGTCTTGTTCTGCTGTAAAAGAACTAATGTGGGTGAAGTCATTGTTGCAAGAACTGGGATATATGTAGGAGGGATTACATGAAGTCTTTTGCAATAATCAAGCTGCAATTGCAATTGCAACCAATCCAAAACACCATTTCAAAGCAAAACATATAGACATAAGATTAAGCTTCGTGAGAGAAAAAGTTGAAAATAAAATTTAAATCTTATGTATAGACCTGATGATGAAATGGTGGCTAACATGATGACCAAACCTGTGCCCTCTCCTAAATTAAAATATTGTCGGGAAAAATGCGGGTTGAAAGAAAAATTAAAATTAGACTAGAAAATAAGGGGAGTGCTGAAATAAATAGTTTTTGGGTAATTTTCTAGGTCTTAATATATTAGCGAAAAAAAGAAACATGTAGGCAGCTTGTCTTCATCTCTTCTCTCTTACCCCTATACTTGTTGTAGTCACTGAAAGAGAGAGAGAGTGATGGAGCCATGGCTGCCTCAGCTCCATAGACAGGGTTAGAGAGTGACCTTAAGTCACTCTCTACAAAAGATTGAGCCTAGCGGGACTCGAACCCCCGACCGGTAGAGCCTGGCGTAGCCGTCCGCTCTAACCAGTCTGTCGTAGATGTTTGTTACAGTATATAGGGTGTGATTCATATTTAAAGTATGTTACGTCCCCTAAACCGATTAACGGAAATGTAAATGTAACATCATATAACACGTTAAATTCAGTGCGGACTGGATCCCGCACAAAAAAAATGAATCTGACATTTATTTCGACGGACGATATTTAATGTCAATTCTTATCCAACTGTAATTCTGTGACCTCCATTGGTACACAGAATGTCCAGCTTATGTGAAGCCTCTAGGAGAATATATGCACTTTTGACTTTGACAATGAATAAGTCCCACCCTGGGACGCAAAATCTTTGACCGACTACACCTATGTGTAGCGTGGACTCCCCTGAGTGTGCAGCAAAAAGAATCAGTGAATTTGCTCACCTGAGCATTAAGTTATGGCTGACCAAAGTTGGTCCATAAATACAGGTGCACTCTGGGAGAGAGGCTGAAAACCCAAAAATATTCTAAGTCCTAAGCTACCTCTGTAAACCTATCACTAAGATACTCGACCAATCATATGACTGTAAAGTAAGGCATGGCCGGTCTGTTGACGCGTGTCAGTTCCGGAGCCGTAGTTGCTCCTCCCGTAATATCCGCTGTCCAACCATATGTTGCCACGTGTCATCCACCGACATCTGGTCCGCAAACCGCCAAACTTCTATTTCGGCATTCCGGCTTCACTGTGAGCCGTTCGATCAGATCCGAACATTTGATTTCGTCCGTCGAAATTGCATGTAGATTCGGATATTTCGTGCGGTCCGATTTCGTGCGAACCGGTATGTCGCGTAATTTGTAGTGTTGTGTATCGGTAAGGATTTGCCGATAACCGATATGGGCCTTTTTTCGGGTATCCGATAATCGATATATTGGTACGATATATCGACATCGGTCTTATCGCCGATAAGTAGCCGATAATATCGGGTACTTATCGGCGATAATGCCGATAACGATAATTATCGGCGATAATTGTACGGACCGTACAGATAAATGTACGGTCTGTCCACTCAACTGTACATCATATTCTCCGGACGTGTACAAGCATAGAAAGTACCGTAGCCACCATGAAATCTGTACGATTTTGATACGGATCCAATAAAAACGATGTACCTTTCACATCCGACGCCATGGCTTTGTCCCTTAATTCCTTGAGATCCACCTGGGACCTGCCACGTGTCAATCTGTCGGCTTTTTTGGCAAAAGCTGCCAAAAGAGCCATTCCGGGATGCCGGCGCTCACGCTGGCCCGTCCGTTCGTGTTTTCTCATTCCAAGTCGTCCGTTCGATTCCGGCGGCGCGCAGAATGTTATTTTGCGTCCGTTGTACTTTTGTGTCCGCCGTCCTTTTCTAGTTCCATGTTTACCAGTTTTTTAGTAAATTTCCGTACGTCGCCGTAAATTTTTTGTTCAGTTAACCGGCCAACGTTAATGTGCGGCGTTTACCGTAATAAATTCCAGTTAAACTGTAACGGAACATATTTTCATACGTGGCATGCCACGCTACATAAAATCAATAAAATAATACAGTATGTTATAAAGTACTATTGTATGCATACTATATATTTTTTAAGTTATCGCCGATATGGAATTTGTTGGTCCCAGACCGATATATCGGAACCTCTGACCGTTCGATAACCGATAACTATCGGTATCGGTGTTATCGCGATAAGTTTTCTACCGATACACAACACTAGTAATTTGTTTTTAAAGGGAATATCCGGTGCCGTATATTTTTAAATAACAATTGCGTCATATACGTGCATCGCTTTTCTCAGACTTATTGGATAAGGCGCATGGCTATTCTGTACGGCGGTCATCCTTAGGTCCTTGGATCGATTCCCACAACTGGCAGACTATGTTTTGTAAAAACAATATTAGTGATCTGCCTGTCTTTTTGGCTGCTAGAGGCCGCCATGGCTGCTTGCAGGTCCTCAATGACTACGACAAGTATGAGGGTTGCAGTAAGATCACAAGAGAGACTACAAAATACCTTTTTCAACACTCCCCTTATTTTCTAGTCTATCTTTTCTTTCAGTCCACACAATTTTAATTTGGGAGAAGGAACCGGCTTAGTCATCATATCTGCTACCATCTCTCAATCCGGTCTATATTCCAAACCAATTATTTTATTCTCAACCTTCTCTCTAACAAAGCTCAAACGAATATCCATATGCTTTGCTTTAAAGTGATGCTTAGGGTTTGCTGCAATTGCAATCGCAGCTTGATTGTCACAAAATACTTTTTGCACTCCGCTCTTCATATATCCCAATTCTTGAAGCAAAGATTTCACCCACATTAATTCTTTCACAGCAGAACAAGAGGCCATATACTCAGCCTCCATGGTGGACTGAGCAATCACCTTTTGTTGCTTACTGCTCCAACAACAAGCCCCTTTCCCAACATACAACACATATCCAGAAGTACACCTCCTCATCGGAGCATCCCTAGGCATCACTCCAAGTAGTGATGTCAGTGTTATCCTCACCCAGATGCAACCACAAATCTCTTGTTCCTACCAAATACCGCATGACCCTTTTGGCCACTTCCCAATCTTTCTTTTTAGGGTCATTCAGACTCCTACTTAAAACTCCCACAGTTGTTGCTATATCAGGACGAGTACAATTCATAAAATAGATCAAACTACCGACAACTTGTCTGTACGGAATAGTTTGCATGAACTTACTTTCCTCAGGTCCTAACTCATTATCTAAGATCAAGATTCCTTATTCTGAGCTCCCCTCACTTCCCTTCTTTAAGTCCATTGGAGTCGTACAACTATTTGCTTTATCCATTTGAAATTTTTCCAGCATATTCCCAATTGCTTCCTTTTGAGTTAGTCTAATTATCTTCTTCTCTCTATCCCTCTCCATTTGAATTCCCAATATGTACTTTGCCTCCCCCAAATCTTTCATTTCAAAACTACTCTATAGATCTTTTTTCAATCTATTAATTTTCACCATTGATTTACTCAAAACAAGCAAGTCATCAACATATATGGCAATGAAAATTATACCTTCCTCATCCTCAAATAAGTAGATGGAATGATCCGAACTGATTCGTATATATCCGAAACTTGTCAAAAACTTGTCCAACTTTTTGTTCCATTGGCGTGGAGCTTGCTTTAGTCCATAAAGGGACTTTATCAATCTGCACACCTTGCTTTCTTCTCCTTTCTCCACAAATCCTTCCGGTTGTCGCATGAAGATCTCTTCTTCCAATTCTCCGTGTAAGAAAGCGGTTTTGATGTCCATCTGGTGCACTTCCATGTCTTCCGCTGCCGCGAGACTAAGTAGAATCCGGACAGAGGGGAATCTAACAACTGGAGCAAAAGTCTCCTCATAATCGTTTCCTTTTCTGTGTGAATCCCTTTGCCACTAATCTGGCTTTGTATCGCTCGATAGTGTTATCTGGATTGAGCTTCAACTTAAATACCCACTTGCACCCTATTGGTTTTCTATCCGGAGGACAATCCACCAACTCCCAAGTGTTTGCTTCCATAATGGAAGCCATCTCATCATTAATAGCTATCACCCATCTACCACCTTCCGGACTATTAACTGCTTCTGAGTAAGTCTGGGGTTCGCTCAAATGTGATAGCTTAGTTACCTTCTTGTTCACTTGTCTCTCTTGAAGTCTCTTGTTGCTTCTTCTTCCTCCTTCAAATTCTGACGCGGGAATCGAGGGTAATCTCGGGTTCCTCCGAACAACTTCACCTTCTCCCCTATCCGTAAAGTCCATCTCCGGTCGTTCATCGTCCATTTCCCGTATTTCCTCGTTTTCTTCCTCGGTTTGAATCGGAAGATGTGACTCCAAAAGAGGGTCACTCTCGGTCAGATTTTTCTCTTTCTCTACATGGTCAGGCTGAACCGGAGTTCGGTTAGTAGAATCTGCATCTAACTCATTTTCGGATTGAATTCTAATTCAAACTGGTTTAGTATACTTAAAGGGATATATGGATTTTCCTTCATCCATAACTACCAAGTGTTTTACTATAATTATGTCTTCTCTACCGAGATCATAAACTCTATACCCTTTTACGTTCTCATCATACCCAAGTAAGTATCCCGGCTTTCCTCTAGCATCTAACTTCCAATCAAATTTTTTTTGTGTTTAAACTAAACACTTGACTTTCAAACACCTTTAAGTGTGATATGTTAGGTTTTCTCTCGGTCCATCTTTCATAAGGTGTTTGACCTTTTACAGCTGAGGTAAGGACTCTATTTTTGAGATAGTTAGCACAATTCATAGCTTCTGCCCAAAAACTTTTCCTTATCTTTTTATCCGTCAACATACTACGGGCACTATCACTTAATGTCCGATTTAGTCTCTCGGCTACACCATTTTGTTCCGGGTTCTTTGGGACAGTCTTTTGGTGTTGAACCCCTTCCTCTTTCAAGTAATCCTCAAACTCATTAGAAGTGAATTCCCCCCCATTATCACTTCTTACTCTCTTTATAGGTGTCTTATGAAGCTTTTCACTCCATGATTTATATTCCTTAAAATAAGCCGAAGCCTCAGATTTGTTTTTCAAGAAATATACTCTAGAGTATCTAGACCAATCATCAGTGATAGTAAGCATAAATATTTTCCCTCCAACTTATGGCACTTTGATCGGTCCTTATATGTCAGTGTGAACCAAATCTAAATCCTTTTCACCCTTATATGTTGCGGCTTTTGGAAAAGGCAACCTGTGAGCTTTTCCTTGAGCACACCCACTACAATCATCGAAAGTTTCATCATCTCCAAAATATATGCCCTCAACTACACCCATTTTCTTCATATCTTTTAATCTATCTATATGCACATGTTCCAATCTTTTATGCAACATCATCAAATCACTTACACCAGCATCGTAAACTCCCGTCTTTCCATTACTCAAATTCAGCCTAAACATTCCTTGGCTACCCTTATCAGCTGTGAAGTACACTTTATTCTCATACCTAGCAACAAAGACTCTTTTCTTAGTACTAGTCTCAAAACCTTTATCATTTAAGACCGACGTAGAGATAAGATTCTTGTTCAACTCTGCAATAAAAAAACATCAGAGAAAGTGACTATGGATGCCTTTCCATCAACCAAGACTCTCAGATCCACAGATCCCACTAAATTAGTGGTGACTATTCTCCCATCCCCATACTCTATCTTTACATTAGGGATCTTTCTCATTTTGGTAAACAATGGTTTTTCTCTACACATGCATAGAGGCTCTTGAATCAATAATCCATCCTTCTTCAGGAGCTTCTCTTACTCCACCGAAAGCACACTTTTGCCTCCTTGGAATCTCCGGCTCACCTTTCACCTCCAGCTCCTCGTTGAGGAGAAGATCTCCATCGTCCTCATCGGAGTCCTCTCCGATGACTTGTGTTGCCACAAATGCCTTCTTTTTCTTTACGGCTGGTTTTCCGACCTGTTCCTCCTTCAATCTCAACTCTGACAGTTTAGTACACTCCGCCATGTAATGTCCCGGCTTCTTACAAAAGTGAGAAAGCCCCTTCAAAGGCCTCGATCCAGATCCTTTCGATTGATTTCCTCTTCCCCCTCCACCAAAGAGTCCATAAGGTTTCTTGGAATCCTTATCTCCCCAATTAGTTCCAGCAGCCAATGCCTGAACACTCTTTCCTCCTCTACGAATCTCAATTGTGTTTTCCCGAACCAAAATCATTCCCACAACGGAGTTTCAAATCCATCGATGATCTGGCAAGTCCTGAACCCTGTTAACAATGTTTTCATAATCATCTGGGAGTTTTATCAACAAAGTATTCACCTTCTCTTTCTCAGTCTCCCTTTTCCCTGCACTCTCTAACTCCATAAATAACCCGGCCAAGTCATTACAAAAATCTAACATCTTTCCCCCTTTGTACCCATAAGCCTGTACCTTCTGATCTGCCAGCTTCTGTTGCTGAATTGTACCACTCTTGTAAATGTTGACAAGTGCCTCCCACAACTCGTCCGCCCTGTCCACATGAAGATGAGGTGTAGCCATGGCCTGGGTGAGACGCCCGAGAATAAAATGAGTCGCCACAGTATTGTTGAAATCCCAGATTTCACTATCATTAGCCTCGGTTTTCTGAACACCTGCTGCCAAAACCGATCCAATAGGCATTGGTGTAAGTTTCTCCTTCCCCTTCTCCTTCCCTATGTCCGACACGATGCTCTCTCCAACATCCTCTTCTGCCTCTGCCCGCGCAGATCCTCCTGTGAACCGAGATCCTCCAAACCCTGGTGTAACTCCCAATTTTGCGGATGGCCGACGCACACGACCACTCCCAATGCCCCATAGCCGTTTTTCAACTAGTGCACCCTTTATCATGGTTTCCCAATAAATGAACCCTGTTCCATTAAAAATGGGCACACTAGAGGGTGGGCCCATAACCTTTAATTCTGTGACCTCCATTGGTACACAGAATGTCCAGCTTATGTGAAGCCTTTAGGATAATATATGCACTTTTGACTTTAACAATGAATAAGTCTCACCCTGGGACGCAAAATCTCTGGCCGACTACACCCCTGTGTTATCTGGATTCCCCTAAGTCCGCGGCAAAAAGAATTTCTGAGATTGCTCCCCTGAGCATTAAGTTATGGCTGACCAAAGTTGGTCCATAAATACAGGTGCACTCTGGGAGAGAGGCTGAAAACCCAAAAATATTCTAAGTCCTAAGCTACCTCTCTAAACCTATTACTAAGATACTCGACCAATCATTTGACTGTAAAGTATAAGAAGGTACAAGTACCAGTGTACTTCTTCTACGGCCATAGTACGGCATGGGCGGTCCGCTGACGCGTGTCAGTTTCGGAGCCGTAGTTGCTCCTCCGTAATATCCACTGTCCAACCATATGTTGCCACGTGTCATCCGCCGACATTTGGTCCACAAACCCCCAAACTTCTATTTCGACATTCCGGCTCCACTGTGAGCCGTTCGATCAGATCCGAACATTTGATTTCGTCCGTCGAAATTGCATGTAGATTCAGATATTTCATGCGATCCGATTTCGTGCGAACCGATATGTCGCGTAATTTGTTTTTAAAGGGAATATCCGGTGCCGTATATTTTTTAAATAACAATTGCGTCATATACGTGGATCGCCCTTCTAAGACCTACTGGATAAGGCGCATGGCTATTCTGTACGGCGGTCATCCTTAGATCCTTGGATCGATTCCCACAACTGGTAGACTATATTTTGTAAAAACAATATTAGTGATCTGCATGTCTCTTTAGCTGCTAGAGGCAGCCATGGCTGTTTGCAGGTCCTGAGTGACTACGACAAGTATGAGGGCTGCAGTAATGTCATAAGAGAGACTACAAAATACCTTTTTCAACAACGTCTTCGCCGAGATCCCGGAAAGGTCACTTTGGCGTTTTGTGACGTGGCATGACCTGGAGCCACGTGGAGAGATGACATTCGGTCGTGGGATTTCCGAGGAACGTACGGACGAGTGAAAAGCGAACATGTGTCCGCTTAATAGCCTTGTCGTACATAGGCCGTTCAAAAGGTACACCGGCAGTAGTACTTTTTGGTACGGTACAGTAATGTGATTGGTTCGTACTTCAGTAGATAGAAGTTATTAGAGGGAATCAGGACTCGGAAAATTATGGTACCCCTCCCTTTGAGAGTTTTTACAAATTGGCATTTTTACTGCCTCGTAACTTATCGTCTGGTTGGGCGTTTTCAGAGATTCTTTTTCCTACAGACTCAAGGGAGTCCAGGCTCCACAGGGGTGCAGGCATATGTTCTACTTGTCTGCTTGGGTAGCAGTGGTTGCCATTGAAAGTGGGTTAGTTAATAACTATCTAGAGGCTTCCTGAATTCTGGTGTCCAATGGAGGACACATAATTACAAAGGCGACAACTTGGATTCATAAATCAATGTTTGATTACACATTTATTAACTTATGCAGGGGCGACAAAATAGGGTAATAGTGAGAGTTTGACGATCCCCAAAATAAAGGGTGAGGGGGAGGGGTGGTGTGGGTGTTGGGATACTTTGCGAATCGCCGGATCCACCAAAGTCTCGCGAATTTATCTTTCTCTTTGGAGGTGCAATTTTTTTTGTAAGTTATCGGCTTCAAACGACAGTTGCGTTGAGATCTATGTAATGGAAATACATGGCTGCCTGTTATGCATGTAAAGAGTTGATCTCGGTTAAATAGATCTTACACGAGTTTAGTGTTTTTGTTGATGTTAAACTAGTTGTCTGGACAGAAAGAGTTCACAAGCTAGTTAAAAATCTTCAATTTCATAAAAAGAAGCAAAACAACCAAATTTAGTGGCACTGTGTGTGCGACTTGGTTACAGCTAGAGAGATTGAGTTTCGGTATGTTCCTACTTTAAATGAGACGACTAACATGTTGAGTAAGGTTAGTACATGCAATGTGTTTAAAAATTAGTCGACACAAGTTAAAGCGTCTTTTAGGTGTTGTGATTTTTTCCATTGGATGGGGGGTTGTTATATTTACATTGTTGAATTGCGCGAACTGTCAATTCAACAAACCAAATGTATATTTAATTTGGACCAAAAGTGTTTGACGTCGATTTGCGCCCCTATATGTAGCGTTTTTGGATGTTATTTTGTTTGTTTAAGTTAGTGTTAGAGCATTACTCTTCACGCATTATATTTAATTTATTTTAATATGGTCTCACCGAGAAAGCGTCGACGCTTTTTCTATGCAAAATCCTTCCGTGTCATCTTGTTTCTAATAATGCTTAAGCCGTGAACTTTATGTCGTCTACGGGTTAGCTATTTAAAGTTATGAAGCAGGTTCAAGTATTGTATGCAACTGTAGGAGAGTAGTTTCTTATTGATCGGTTAACTTGAATCAACGAGTGATAATAACGTATACTTAAGTTAAAAGAGTAAGTAATGTTTGAGTAGAAATTATTGTGGTGGGTCAAAACCTTTCGGTTCAAATACACATTCTCTCATGGGAATTCTATTTTTATGGATGTTATTGTGTACATGCTTATGTTGGGGTGTGAGTGTTTTACAGTGATCGATCGTATCAACTCTAATGCCTTGGGGTTGAAGATTCGTCTCGGTTTCGAACGCGTTGTTACATCACTTAATTCCTTGTCCCTTTAGGTTGTCGCGATGTTTGGGCATGAGAGGTCAAAGGCATCATGGTCCAAATATCGTCGAGCCGATTAACACAAAAGCAATTATTTTGTGTTCAGTAATATAAGCAACATGGATTTCGAATCAATGAACATGCGACGATGGAGAGTCTACTTTTCCAGCATAGCTTAGCTCGGTGGACGTCCTTCAATACGTTGTTGACCATAAAAAAAAAATCGATATTAATCGCTTCCCTTGTTACCGAACAATTGGAAAGAGTCTTTCACAATGTTGACCAATACTCATTTTAAATATTGTGGTTTTTTTACTTTAATGATTTTTTATTGAAGATGCCATGCCTATAAAATAATTATTTCCCTGACTGTCACGATTGGGTCTCGTGAAATGGCATTGATATTATTCCAACACACAATTTACTATATATAGAATTATTTGTTTTTAGTGGACATAGATTGTTCGGTTATTAGGCCTTAACAAACCTTGGCCGAAATTTTAGCGGTGAACCGAACACCTTTTTCCGTCACTAACCATTTTGCAACCCGTGTAATTTCCACATGTTACCGAAGCATAAGGGATAAACTTTGACAACAAATTGCGTAAGATCAAAATGCCTGATCATTATTTTCCAATCCATAAACACAAGTACTAAAAAATATCATTGACATAAAATTGACAAATGTATGTTTAAATCCATTCTCACATTAAACCATTACCATGTGGGAGTATAATACATTGTAACAACCCATGGCTTGCCCAATTTACGTGTTTATCACATTGACATGTACTAAAAATACACACAATTGGTTAGTGTCATAGAGATGGCCAAGTGATAAAATATCGGAGGTGTTTTGTTGTCTTTGTGAATCCGTGTTGTCTAGCGAATAGATTCTCGTAGAACTAAGAGACAATGGCTAGTTGGGGCCCAACCTCTGTTGACGCCCCATTTTGCATAGCAAAAGCATTCTCAATTGTCTCTTCAAATTGGCGCAACCCAATTAGTGTGCTAACTCAATTAACCACTTGCATTGGTGTAGGTTTTTTCTTAGTTTTGGTACTCAACTTGATTAGTTAATTCGATAGGAGATAGTTTTAGTTAACATTGTCTAGCTTCTTTACGATTTCGCAGCCTGTTTCTTTAGTCCTTAAAAGGTTTTTTTTGTTGTTTTTTCCCCTTTGTAACTTTATGGTTTTTACTAGTGTTGTGTAAAGGTAGCCTTTACCAATAACCGAAATGCAACTTTTTTTTACTTATCAATAACCGATATTTATCGGTCCACACTTCATACCTGGTTCCCTATTCCGTACCGAAAGTAATGTATCCTGATGCAACTTTTTCTTCATAACCACCCCCCTCCCCCCACTCTCCCTTAGGGGCTATTTGGGGTATCATGACTATCGGATATAGGTGATGATATATCTGTTAACGTACGAAAAGTGTACCGCTCGATACCCGAAATTGTGGTAATATCTACACTAAAAGCTTTATAAAATTGGACCCATCAGTGTAACATCTAAGCTGGTGGTATAGTGGTTAGTACATTAACAGCTAAAGTGCAAGGTCCCAAGTTCAAATCCTAGCCGGCTCATCAATCCCTTTATTGGGATCGTCTATTCTATCCCCTGGTTTTGGGAATCTTAACATGGTATCAGAGCTAAGGGGGACTAGGTTTACATGGACAATTCTATCGAAGGGGGGTGTTGACGTACGTAAAGTGTACCGCTCGATACCCATAATTGTGGTAATACCCACACTAAAAAATATATCAAATTGGAACCTCCAGAGTAACATCTGAGCTTGTGGTAACAATGGTTAGTACATTCACAGCTAAAGCGAAAGGTATGAAGTTCAAATCTTGGCCGGCTCATCAATCGCTTTATTGGGATCGCCCATTCTATCCCCCGATTTAGGAATCTTAACAATATCGACATTTATTAGCGATAACTATAGATAACGACACATCAAAATTTATCCATTGCCTTAACGATAAAGATAACAAAAATATTGGTTGTCGTACTTACAACCAATAGGAAACTCATGGATACCCAACACTACACCGCCCACGTTATTATAGTTGATAACACTAATTTGATCGCACTGTTTTTGGCCGTATTCATAAAATAGTGTTAGCAACACTATCGAAGGGAGTGGACAAAAATCTGTCACGTTCCTTTGCAGTAAATTAGTATTATTAGTTATAATTTCGCATGAACACTAATAAATCCTCAACGCTAATAACGATAGGCGGTGTCGTTTTTACATTGTGAGTTTTGCAATACATTTGTTTACTTTTTTCGATCCAAAGCCTGATTGTACATCAAATGGGATGAACCGCAAAAATAGACCCGGAAAAGCCCAATGGCTCCGATAGCAGTGGGGAATCCAGGTGGCCAATCACGTTGCTACGCGTTAAATTTAAGGGAAACAACAAAAATTCAAGATTCACGAAAACTGCCCTTAGAATTTTAAAAATCGGTTTCGGCCCCAATAGAACCAAGAGAACGTTTAAACACGTAAAGCAGCCGTAAATAAAAACTATGCAAATGTTTTTGTTCTTCCCGTATTTTTTCCCTTGTAGTTGCTATAGGCTAAACTGTAAATTACCGTAAACCCTACAGTTACGACGTGACTTTTGACCGAAAAAGTCATGATGGAGCCGAGTCCTAAAGTACGATACCACCTTGGAATAATAAATGCGAAAATTATTGAAATAAAAGCGAAAGTTCGTGGTCAGTGATACACGTGGCATCACCGGTTCGCGGGCATTGGATTGGATACTTCCCTCCGATAACCGAAAAAAAAAAATCGGCAGATCTTCAACGGGATGTCACGGTCACCGGACGTCTCCGTACGAAACAAACTCATAAATACGAAAATTAATAAATTATTGACTAGGAAAGGGATCGTGGCAACAAAACGTCAACATCATGTACTGTAGCGATCCAAAATGTTATTAGATTTCGCAACGCCACGTCAAATTATAAACATTAAATACGCCTCAGAATTTATTTGGAATGTTTGGTTGACCTTGTACACGTCATCATAGGGACGGCAGAACAGTCGAGACTAAGTGAGAGTCCCAAGTCAAACAAGTGCCCCACTAGCCGTACATTTTTAACTTTTAGGCTTTTGCTAGAAACCTGGTTCAGATCTGCTGGATCCTGACAGAGATCCTGACACTCTGTCCAATGTGGTTTTTGTTTTATGTTGATTGTGTCACATGTGTATCTGTTTTGTACGTTATGCTGTACGGAAAACTCGTACCGGTTGAAGTGAGACCGAATCGACCTAAACCGAAATTAACCGATTCCTCACAATCAGCAAACACTAATTCAGTCACAACTTTTCTTGGCCGAAAATCATCAAAGAGTGTTAAAAAATACTAAGGGTGAACCCCTCCATCAGGCGAAAAGTGGGGTACATTACTGGAAAAAGTGCATTTCCGTACAAATCCAGCTCATTGTCGTACATGGTCGTACTATATATCTATATATATATATATATATATATATATATATATATATATATATATATATTTTTTTTTTTTTATAAAACATGATTACTGGAGATTCGTCAAGATTCTCCAAACTTTTGGGCGATAACGTCGACCGTCCGATTATGTGTTTTCGAAGCAAGCGGTCACTTCGTCCAGCCTGAGGAGACTAGCCAATCACCGGACGTGTAAAATGTTTACGCGTGGAAAGGTCACGTACGAGCCGCGCGCCTTCGGACATATGCCACGCGCTTTCGGACAGGGGGGAATCAAATCCAACGAAAACCACCAAAAAGAATCTTTGTTGAAGAATGTGCCGTGACGCCTCCTCCATGATCCGCTGACATCCGGAACTTGCGGCGACACGACGTAATACGAACGACAAAACAACTATTAAAAAGGACAAAACACGAACGTACAAATTGTACATTCACGTATGATGGAGAAGCGGCCTAATTGATAGTGGATTAAAATGTGCCACGCAAAATTGCACTAGAACTAGTATTACACAATATAATTGATTAATTTCACATCAACAATAATAAATCCTTAATGTTAATAGCGATGGGAAGTGTGAAAGTGCGCTATGTTGTTAGTTTGCTACACCGTGAATAGCTGTTAGTGTCATTGTTTTCTACGCCACTTAAAAATACACGTGTGCACTCATGTCGTATTATTAATTTGACGGTCGGTGACGGAAAGGTACACCGCCAATCGTTAGTAGCTTTATGAACGCTATATCGGCACCGCCAAATTTCGACCCCAAAACCTGAAATAGAATCAATAACATTTTTTTTTCGTTAATTAAGGTTCTGGTGAATTGGCGTTAATAATTTTAATTGAAGATATTCTTGAATAGTGTGGTGTACGGACATGTCATTCTGTACAAATGGTATTTTGTTGAGCAGAAAAGTACGAAACATGGATTAAAATAATCGCGATCGCACGTAAAACTGCGCTCAAAATGAAAGGCAGAATGAGATAATGCCTATTTTAGTGTAAAGATATTGATCCCGTATTAATTGTAAGTGAGAAAACCCAAATTAGAGTTATGAATAAATTAGTGTAAAAGGACGCGACGGTGTACGATTTGTCAGATTTTATACTTTTCCCTATTTTACTGTGAAGATCCTGATGGCAGATCCGTTGTACCCAAATCAGCGTTATGGATCAATTAGAGTAAACTTTTTTTTTCGAAATCTTGAAAAAATCAAATTAGCGTTAATAACGCAAATTAATTTTCAGCACTAATAATTTATAAACGCTAATAACGATTGGCGGTGTACATTTTGATTGACGGTCCCCAAACAGAAATAAGGGCCTGAGTGCCCTTAGAAAAGTTGATGAAAGCGGCGGAAAATAAATGACGTTTTTAGCGGATTCACGGTGTACACCGACCCCCAAATCAAGGTCAGTAACTACAAAATCCGGTAGTTAAAGTGCGGGAACCATTGAACGAAAAGTACATACTCAAAATATAATACAATATCGTTAGAAAAATAAAAAACAAAAGTGAGTGCCGACGAATTGATTGCGGCCGTACGGAGAAATTCAAAGTCATCGCTGGTTCGACGGGAAGAGATTCCAATTGTAGCCGACACTTGTTGAAAAGTGATTGCTAAGGGTCAAATTCCATCAGTCGTTTCTGTAATCGTACGGCCAACTCTACGGGCCGGGTTAGGGTGTGTCCCCATGTGCATAAGTAAGGGTTTTTTCCTGTAGCGCCGTACTGCCTAAGTTGCAACCGTACGAAGGAATCGCAAATTTGTAGAGTACAATTTGCGTCATCCCTGAACTTAAGATGTACAAAAAGTTGTCGTCTTGTGCTTTTCGACCCACTTCGACGACAAAAAACGTCATCTTCAACCTTATCTTTAAAACACATGCGCGATGTGATTTAAAATTAGGTTTTTTCGATTGACAAATAGGAACATATTTTTGCACGTGCCGTAAATTTCGACAAAAATCCTACGATTTCCAAGGACAAAGAAAAGTACATAGTTCGCTATGTTCTGTCCGTTTGCGTTATAATACGACAAAGAAATTTACACAATTTGTTTGGATTTGTCCGTTTTCGTCTAGTACAGATTTCTTTTTTTGCAGGGGTCTTCAAATTCCGATGCCATTTCACGTCGACCGGACAGGAGACGCGAAGGCAAATCGCATCTTCTTCAATCGTGAAACTGCACAGGCTGGAAGGCGGTACGTCTACAATGTCACGGTAAGACATGCGACGTCACACGTAGGTACAAAAAACAACGTGCGACCACAGATTGTAGCCTCCACAGGTACCGTCGACGTATACAATCGTCACAAGCGTAAGTTACGATTTCGTCCTTACAGACATAAGGACACTTGAAAACCGGGTCAGGCGGATTCGCGCTAAAATACAAAGTAAGTTCGCTAAGTTACAAGTACATGGGGACACACCCTAAGTATGATATATTTTGAGTCCAGCTGCGTCCCTTATGACTGTGTTTCAAGCGTAGTATCTGATCCGATTGTGACACGGTTGTACTACAGTACAATTTTGTACAATTTTGTCTCGTGTAGGAGACCTACACACCCTGCACTCCACGGGCGAGAAAACTACACCGCCAATCGTTATTAGCGTGTATGTTTTTTTAGCGTATACGAATAATTAGCGTGGTTTACGCTAATTGGGAATCTGAAAATTTTCGAAGAAATCGTCTATTCTAATTAGGAATTAAGGTTTTTTTTAAATAGTGTGGATAATTCTATTTGAGAATAAAAATAAAAAAAGCGCGACGGAATTAGCGTACACAACGCTAATAACGATTGGCGGTGTAACGAACCTAGACTGTACACCGCCAATCGTTATTAGCGTTGTGTACGCTAATTCCGTCCCGCTTTTTTTTTTTTTATTCTCCATTAGTGTAGTTCATTTTATTTTTTTCTTTATTCTATTTAGGGTTATTTTCAGGACGTTGTCTCTTAAATAGAGTGGTGTACGGTCAGTGTCAGACCGTACATAAATGTACCTTTTTAAGTTAAAAAGTACAATAAATTAGTTTTAGTAGCCGCAGACGCATGAGAATGTGCGTTCTAAAATTTATAAACGCTAATAACGATTGGCGGTGTACATTTTGATTGACGGTCCCCCAAACAGAAATAAGGGCCTGAGTGCCCTTAGAAAAGTTGATGAAAGCGGCGGAAAATAAATGACGTTTTTAGCGGATTCACGGTGTACACCGACCCCCAAATCAAGGTCAGTAACTACAAAATCCGGTAGTTAAAGTGCGGGAACCATTGAACGAAAAGTACATACTCAAAATATAATACAATATCGTTAGAAAAATAAAAAACAAAAGTGAGTGCCGACGAATTGATTGCGGCCGTACGGAGAAATTCAAAGTCATCGCTGGTTCGACGGGAAGAGATTCCAATTGTAGCCGACACTTGTTGAAAAGTGATTGCTAAGGGTCAAATTCCATCAGTCGTTTCTGTAATCGTACGGCCAACTCTACGGGCCGGGTTAGGGTGTGTCCCCATGTGCATAAGTAAGGGTTTTTTCCTGTAGCGCCGTACTGCCTAAGTTGCAACCGTACGAAGGAATCGCAAATTTGTAGAGTACAATTTGCGTCATCCCTGAACTTAAGATGTACAAAAAGTTGTCGTCTTGTGCTTTTCGACCCACTTCGACGACAAAAAACGTCATCTTCAACCTTATCTTTAAAACACATGCGCGATGTGATTTAAAAATAGGTTTTTTCGATTGACAAATAGGAACATATTTTCGCACGTGCCGTAAATTTC
Source organism: Zygnema cylindricum (assembly GCA_037447655.1). Taxonomy (NCBI): domain Eukaryota; kingdom Viridiplantae; phylum Streptophyta; class Zygnematophyceae; order Zygnematales; family Zygnemataceae; genus Zygnema; species Zygnema cylindricum. The sequence goes on from JBBHKE010003492.1 coordinate 69,856, forward strand.
GACAAAAATCCTACGATTTCCAAGGACAAAGAAAAGTACATAGTTCGCTATGTTTTGTCCGTTTGCGTTCTAATACGACAAAGACAAGTACACAATTTGTTTGGATTTGTCCGTTTTCGTCTAGTACGGATTTCTTTTTTTGCAGGGGTCTTCAAATTCCGATGCCATTTCACGTCGAGCGGACAGGCGACGCGAAGACAAAGCGCATCTTCTTCAACCGTGAAATTGCACAGGCTGGAAGGCGCTACGTCTACAATGTCACGGTAAGACATGCGACGTCACACGCAGGTACAAAAAACAACGTGCGACCACAGATTGTAGACGTTGACAACCGTCACAGGTACTGTCGACGTATACAATCGTCACAAGCGTAAGGGTACGTCCCCATGTAAGCGATACTTTGAATAAGTATTTTGGACTGTAGTGAAGTGTTCCGTACTACTTTGAAAAGCGTCCCTATGTGCGAAAATGAAATCGGAACTTTGAAATGTGACGGTTGTAGACGTAGGTACAACTTTGTGACGGTTGACGACGACTACAAAATTGGTGACGGCAACAAAACAGCGACAGTTGTAGACGTCTACATTTTTGTAATTTTGTGACATGGCAGATGTTTTGGGGTTTGGAACATTGTGACGTCACGATCACTTGTGACGTCACAAATTCAAGAACTTTCGGCCATGGATACCCGATTTCGTTTTCTCTACTTTTTTCCCTATACTTGCCATAAAAATATACATAAAGGTAGTCAAAAAATATATTTTTCAAATATCTTTCATTTCATACCAGTTTTGTCGTGCCTCATTCTAAAAAGTGTGAGATAAAAGTGATAGTGTGAGAGGAGAGGGGAGAGGCGACGACGATGCAAAATTCTACCGAGGACCCATGAATGAAATTGGAGGTCCGAGACCCTTGCAGATTTTTTTCCGTACATCCTCGTCTTTTCCGTACATGCACGTGACGGGCAAGGAGAAAAATAGCGAGTACTCTCCCTTGGCCTAAAATTTTACCACTCGTGTGGCGCGTGCGTGGGTCATTTCATTCGTTGTTTGGGCGGTACTTTCACTGAAATCACGTCGCGAGGTGATTTTTGATGAAGTTTTTTGACGGGCTGGATTCTCTTGCCCGGGGGTCGAAAAAAGGAAAACGCTAAAATGCGTTCACATGACGACAAACATGAAGTACATTCAAAGTATCGACTTGAGGTTTGCTGTACTTTTAAAGAATTTATTTTTTTGTACGGCTAAAGTTTTTCTCGTACGGAACTGCGTTTTCGGTGAAAACGACAGATTAAAGTCGATACTTTAATACATGGGGACGTACCCTAAGTTACGATTTCGTCCTTACAGACATAGGGACACTTGAACAGCGGGTCCGGCGGATCCGCGCTAAAATACAAAGTAATTTCGCTAAGTTACAAGTACATGGGGACACACCCTTAATTGAGTCGATGTTCCATCACGAAGAGTCTGTAATCCACGTGTTATACATTGAGTGGCACCACGTAGACTTTGACCGGTAATAAAATCTTCACACCGACAAATTTCACTTCAAATCTTCAATTGCGTACAATGTACCTGCGTACCAAATCATAATACGACAAAACCTTTGTACTTTCTGCAAACGCCAGTCTTTTGGCCAGCTCATTGTTTAGGGTTCGTGTTTTCGAACATGACGAAAATCCTTTGCCGAAAATAGTGTGACGAAAAAAATTGCGCGACGAAGGACCGTTTCAAGATTACTTTTTTAATTTTCAGTTGCATTTTGAAACGTGCATACTATGTGCAAATTTCGTCAATTTTCGTTGGTTTTCCACCGTGACACGTAGCTTATTTGTCCATCATGTCACGATTTTTTTTTTCTGTATCTGCCAACCCATCTCTTACTGGTACGTTGGCAGATACAGAGAAAAATGAAGCGAACGCCTCACGGATGAACATCTGACGGTCAGTATTACCTCCAAGACCTTTGGAGATATTGACAAGATTCTTTGTAATGTTGTTTCGCGTATTAAAACAAAATAAGCGGTACGAATTGGTACGGATAGTTGCAAATTTCTGTAAACTACTTCACTTTTCGACTGATGGAACTTGACCCAAACTAGACTTTTGGACTTTTCGTCCGAACCTTTCGAATTTCCACAACAAAGAAAATTTATTGAGTAATTTAGAAAGATTCGATTCCGCAGATCATGGAGATAATTTCACCATAGAGGATTTACTCATTTACCCTCGTTTTCGGCGCAAATTGTACAATTTGTACAGATGCGAGGCCACCGAAAGCAGCGAGAAAATCTTTGACGGAGGATATTGTTTCACGCGTCTGTCGCCATCCACAAACCATTCTAATATCTTCGTACGCTTTTACAGATCTTAAGTTTCGTCTGCCCGTACAGATTTTATTAATTAAGTCGTACGAGTCACTTTTTACCTTCGTTGGTAAAAATGTGTGGTCGCGGTTTGTTGTCAAATATTCTGTAAAGATTACCAAAATCACGTTCATATACTACGTGGACCAATCAAACTGTGCTATGCAAATAGAATGTCGGTTACTGACCCGACACAATGTAACGGTCGCTTCAGTAAACAAATTTTCGACGTTTATTGAGACCGCCTAATGGAACAACGCTTTTGGGCGACAACGTCTACCGTCTGATTATGTGTTTTCGAAGAAAACGCTACTTCGGTCCAGTGTATGGCAACTCTCCTCAATTGTCCTCGGGAGGAGACTAGCTAAAAATTGGACGTGTAAAATTTTAACGCGTGGTATGGTCACGTGCGATCTATAATATAAACCCTACATGTAGCATACGCCACGCGCCCTCGGACATATGCCACACGCCTTTGGACGGGCGGGAATCATATCCTAAGGAAAACCACAAGAAATTATTTATCGAAGAATGTGCCGTGACACCTCCTCCACCATCCGTTGGCATCCGGAATTTGCGGCGCCACGATGAAACACTAACGACAAAATAACAATAAAAATGAAAAAACAATAACGTAAAAATTGTACATTCCTGCAATTTAATTTTGCGGCTGGATGTACAGGGACAAATTCATATATTTTGCTTTTGGAACATTTCAGATGTTCGTCATCAAAACATTAATCTACGTGCATCCAATCGAAAGAAAGCACGTATGTGATAGATTCCTTGCTGACACGACCTGATGGAGAAGTGAACGGGATATTACTACCAGTAAACGTATCCGTATGATTATTGTCGGCACCTACTGGAGGTTCACCCTCAGTCAAGTGGGTTTGACTTTTGACGTCAGATTTATTCACGTTTGGACTTTTATCTAGCTGGTGTCAACTCTACGGCTTCAGAATATTTTATAGATATGTAGGATCTGGGGCCCCCATTACATTGAGTCCATAAGATCTCTAACCATAACTAGGCCACACAGAAGACAGAGTTTTTTGCCGTAATGTATTTGGCAAAAGCGACGGGAAACCCTACGGCGTCCCTGAATCAACAGGTGGGGCTTACTATACATTTATCAAAAAAGAAAATAAATGCATGCGTGTAATGAAAATAAACGCATGTAAAACTGATATTATTGACTCCAACGATTTCTAATTAGGGTGGCGTTCCATTTGCAAATTCTGTAATCGTACAACCAACTCTACGGGTTGGGTTAGGGTATGTCCCCAGGTGTATAATTAAGGGTTTTTGCTGTCGTTTTCTTGTAAAACTTAGCGCCGTACTGCCTAAGTTGAAACTGAACGAAGGAGTCGCAAATCTGTAGAGTACAATTTGCGCCATCCTCGAACTTAGGATGTACGAAAATTTGTCGTCTTGTGTTTTTCGACCCACTTCCACGACAAAAAACGTCATCTTCAAACTTATGTTTAAAACACACGCGCGAGATGTTTTAAAACTAGGTATTTTCGATAAACAAATAGGAACATTTATTCGCATGTGCCTTAATTTTCGAAAATATTCATACGATTTCCAAGGACAAAGAAAAGTACAGAATTCGCTATGTTTTGTCCGTTTGCGTTCAATACGACGAAGAAAAGTAAACAATTTGTTTGGTTTTGTCTGTTTTCGTTCAGTACGGTTTTTGTTTTTTGCAGGGGTCTCAAAATTCCGATTCCATTTCACGTCGAGCGGACAGGAGACGCGAAGGCAAAGCGCATCTTCTTCAACCGTGGAACTGCACAGGCTGGAATGCGGTACGTCTACAATGTCACGGTAAGACATTCGACGTCACAAGCAGTTCCAAAAATAACGTGCGATAACACAAATTGTAGACGTTGACAGTCGTCACAGGTATTGCCTACGTATACAACTAGCCTGTACGAAAAAGTACGGCCGTCAGTAAAAAACCCCACTTTTTCGCTAATGGAAGTCCACCCTAAGAAAAGGGATCGTGGCAACAAAACGTCAACATCATGTAGCGATCCAAAATTTTATAAGATTACGCAGCGCCACGTCATATTAAAAGCATTAAATACGCCTCAGAATTTATTTGGAATGTTTCGCTGACCTTGTACACGTCATCATAGGGACGGCAGAAACAACTGAGACTAAGCGAGAGTCCCAAGCGAAACAAGTGCCCCACTAGCCGTACATTTTTGACTTTTAGGCTTTTGCTAAAAACCTGGTTCAGATCTGCTGGATCCTGCCAGAGATCGTGACACTCTGTTCAATGTGGTTTTGTTCTATGCTGATTGTGTCTCATGTGTATCTGTTTTGTACGTTATGATGTACGGAAATCTCGGACCGGTTGAAGTGAGACCGAATCGACCTGAACCGAACTTAACCGATTCTTCACAATCAGTAAACACTAATTCAGTCACAGCTTTTCTTGGCCGAAAATCATCAAAGAGTTGTTAAAAAATACTAATTGATAGTGGATTAAAATGTGCCACGCAAAATTGCACTAGAACCAGTATTACACAATATAATTTCACATCAACAATAGTAAATCCTTAACGTTAATAACGATGGGAAGTGTGAGTGCGCCATGTTGTTGCACCGTGAATCGCTTTGTGTCATTGTTTTCTACGCCGCTTAGAAAAACACCTGTGTGCACTCATGTCGTGTTATAAATTTGACGGTCGGTGACAGTCGGTGACGGTCGGTGACGGACGGTACATTTTGGTTGACGGTCTCCAAACAGAAATAAGGGCCTGAGTGCTCTTAAAAAAGTTGATGGAAGCCGCGGAAAAAAAATGACGTTTTTACTTTTTAGCGAATTCACGGTGTACTCCGACCCCCACATCAAGGTCAGTAACGACAAAAGCCGGTAGTTCAAGTGCAGGAACCCAATGAACGAAAAGTACATACTCAAATAAAATCCAATATCGCTAGAAAATAAATAACAAAAATGAGTGCCGACGAATATTTCAAGATAGCGGCCGTACAGAGAAAGTCAAAGTCATCGCTGGCTCGACGGGAAGAGATTCCTTCTGTAGCCGACACTTGGTGAAAAGCGATTGCCAACTAGACTTTTGGACTTTTCATCCGTACCTCTAGAAATTCCACAACAAAAAAAAAATATTGAGTAATTTAGAAAGATTCGATTCCGCAGATCATGGAGATAATTTCACAATAGAGGATTTTCCCTCGTTTTCGGCGCAAATTGTACAATTCGTACAGATGCCTATGTACGGTCAAAAAATCTTACGATTTACCCTCAACATTATGAGAAATGTCGTCGATGTAAGTACTGTACCACATCAATGAGACCATGCCCTAACTTTGATGGCCAATGTGGCAAATTACTGAATTAGCCATAACAAGCTGCCAAAAAACGTTTTTTCTCGGTTTTATAGAAGCAAGGTTTTGGTCTTATAGAACCCAAACCCTAAACCTTGCAGCTTTCAGCGCTTTAACCCATGCGTTATAAAATTATAAAACTAAAAACTTCTAAGGCCGGTCCTTCCGTACCGGACTCAGACGCCCGGTAATAAAATCGCCGAAACGTTATCGTTAACCATTCGCCGATACCGACGTTCAGTTCAGTGACTTAAATTTAAACACGTGGAAAAATCCGTCACATAAACCGGATCTGACCATTGCTTACCAACAGGCGCGTCTAATCATTATGAATATTTCCTTTACGATCCACTTTACGAAACGCGGATTTCAAGTGGACATTTGTTTGGACTTTGGACGTCATTCACAATTGTGGAATTATTCAAAATTGGAAATTATGTTTGAATTTTGAAATTCACCTGACCGTACATTGACGAGCTGGCCACTCTCCTATTTGTCGGTCGAATGAAATCGTCCGTACCTTTGTCGGTGGTGGAGCGCCGCGCAATGTTACGATTTCGCAAAATTTGGGAAGGACGACTTTCCGCTCAAAAAGAGCGCACTGAGGGAGAGAGCGGGAAATGGACATAAATAGAGAGACAGGAGAGCGGAAAAGCGATACGAGTGAGTGATACTTGAAGTTTCAAACCGCAATAGGAGAGAGAGAGAGAGAGAGATAGAGAGAGAGTGTGTGAGGGAGGAGAGGGAAGGAGAGGAGAAAGTTAGCGAAACCGTAATCGTTTCGGACTGAAACTATATGCCAGCCATGGTTTCGAGAAGGGAAAATAAGATCTTCTTGATATTTATTACATCCGCAATTTTGTTTCTATTGAGTGAAAGAGGAGAGAGTGCGCCGCCAAAAGCCACCGACACATTCAAATCTCCCTGCCCTCCTATTTTGAAGCCCGGTATGCCTCAATTTACCCAAAATCCTCCCTCTTTGAATGGCAAAATTAAAATTCCAGCGGGGAAAAAAATAAAAAATAGAAAACGTAGTCAATGAAATCCATCCTGACCGTCGTTTCTCATCCCACGTTTGTTATTTTGCCACTTTTGCAGTCTTTAAACTCTGGAGTTCCCCTGCCACGTGGCCCAATCGGAATATCCCTGGAATTGGCACAGAAAGATTCAAAGATGTCATTATTCCCTGCAACGTAGCCGTATTATTAGATATACCCATTATTACAGTGGGAATACTCAATATAAAAGGTCTTCTTAGGTGACTAACTCCACCGCCTTTCCCTTTTTCCCCTCTCCCCCTTCCTCCTTCTTTCCTTTCCACCTTTCCCCCTTACCCCATGCCTGCATTTTATCACTGTTCCCTTTCCCTATCTTCCTTCACCATTTTCCCCTTTCCTCTTCTCTCTCTTTTCACACTTTCCCATTTCCCCTTTCCACCCTTTTCCCTCTGTTCCTCTTCTCTTTCCCTCTTCACTCCACTTACTTTTTCCCTCCCTTTCCCTCTTCCTTACCTTTCCCCCACCTCCCTTTCCAGCAATCCCCCTTTCCCACTTTCCCTTTCGTATGCCGCGCCTTCTCATATCCCTCCTCCCTCCTCCCTTCCCCCCATTTCCCCTGTTTTTTATTACAGTGTCCGAGACAATGCCAGTCTCAGAAACTTCTATGTGAGGGCGATGCACATATTGGTGGAGGGAAAACTTTCCATTGGTTCTTTCGAAAAACAATTCAGTCAAAAAATAAAATTTGAGCTCATACCTTCACCGGGCCGACAACACCTCGAATTCACCAGTTTTCAACCCGCCGACGAGGGAAATCCGCGAATTCTCGGACACAAGGCCTTCGCAGTGGTAAATTATTATCCACATTATATTTCCCTCAAAAAGAGGATTTAACATATTTGTAGTGTGTGTCTCTCCGAAAAAGGGACGGTGTCGGAGGTTTCCGGAAAACAGAACGGAAAACGTAACGGACAACGGAGAAGGAGCAGAAAACGTAGGGAGAGCAAGGAGCGCAAAACTGAACAGGGATTTGGAAACGGAACTGTGTGCAGGTCGGCGGCCAGGTGGACCTTCACGGAATGCCAGGTGGCAAAAACACTCCTTCGTGGTGCCAGCTGGCAGCCACGGCGAAGGCCGGATCGACAGTAATTGTGGTGGACAATCCGCTCGCAGTCCAATGGCCAATAGGAGGCCTTATTGCGGTGGCCACCACCGATTATGAGTATTTCCAATCGGAACAGAGGACCATTAAAGGCGGTAAGTTGAGGTTTTTTTTGTTATGTGTACACTCCAGAAACTAGAAAGAAAGACTTAACATGCTGGGAAATGTGAATTTTTACCTCTTGTAACTTTCTTGTATTGATCTACACGGATTAGTTGCCTTTCTAGGTGCAAGTTTTGGTCCTTTCACGTGATTATATGACCATATGACTGTCCTCTTTGAAAGAAAAACTGTAAGTAGCGCATCAATGGTTCATACGCCCGATCTCGATACTGGTGAAACTTGTGAAACCTGTTATGCGTGACATATGTCATGGCATTCACTACCCACTTTGTCTCCCATCTTCCCTCCTACCTCCTCCATCCTCCCTCCTTTCCCTTCCCCCTCCCCCTTTCCCTCCCCTTTCCCTCTCCATTTTCCTCTCCCCGTCCCTTTCTCTTTCACTTTCTCGCTCCCTCTCCCTCTACTTCTACCTCTCCCTCTCCCTCTCCATTTCCATCTCCCTCTCCCTCTCTCTTACTCCCCCTCCCTTCCCCTCCATCCCTCCGTCTCCCACCGCCTCCCTCCCATTTTTCTTACTGCAGGGGAATACATCATACACGCAGATATTTTCAAATTTCACTTTGGGACAAAATGAATAGGAAGTGATTGCAATACAAATTTTCTTACCAATTCATCGCCTGGAAATGGGATGTTTTTTTTTGCAGTGAAATTATCCGGAAAAAATGTAATCATTACTCTCGATCAACCGTTGACTTATATGCACAATGGAGTCAATGTAAGCGATGGAATGGGGGGGTGGGTGGACGAGAGAGGAGAGGTACTGCTTCTCACTCGTAACATCGTAATTACCGGAACAGATGAACCATCGCCCAATCATCTCTACGGTAGCTTTCTCATCTCCTCCCTCTTCCTCCCTCCTTCCTCTCCTTCTTCTCCTCAATCTTCTCCGTCTTCTCGCACTACTTCCCTCTTCTTAACCACTTTTATCGGACAAGAAATTGGGAAATGAAGAAAAAAAGTCTAAGTTCCTTTTGTTTTTTTGTTATTGTTTTTGTTGTTTTTGTTTCTTTTCGTCGTCGTTGCTGCGAAGATGTGTAATCAGGTAAGGATCAAATGGTGTGTCCATTTATTTTATGTTAAGAATGGGAAATTTATAGTTAAGTCGGTTTTATCACTTTTTTAAACGTTTAAACCCATCTTTGAACCCTCAATCGCCTCTATTTGCAGGTGGACATTTCATAATTTTCCAAACTCCAGACCCTCCACAGTATATTGAGGGTGTTGAATTTTTCAAAATGGGTCAACAAGGCTGTTTGGGACGATACAGTCAGCATTTCCATGTGGTTGGGAGCAGTCCCAGATCTATTTCCGTTAAGAATTCTATTCATCAAAGCAAACAAGTGAGTTTCGCAGTTCCGTAATGGGCGACGGAGGATCAGTTTAAGCAGTGCTAAAGGAGCACGTTTTTGGGTTTTTGAAGAGTTTGGGGAAAAATTGAAAGAAATTATACTTTTAAGATATGTTGATATTAATTTTGCTCTCATCGTGGATCTAACTTGATTCAAACAGTCTTAGCACCACATTTTGAATTGTTTTTAAGTTGACATTTTATTAAAATTGAAGCTATTTAGCAATTTGTGTGACGAAGCTTTGCGACTTAGGTTCGTTAATATCACATGATTGATCTCTAATTTATTTCTTTTCTTTTCTCTCTTCTCTTCTCTTCCTTTCTTTTCTTTTGTATATATGTATGTTTTTGTTTCTGTGTTTGTGTTTGTCTATTTTTTTTGTTTTTTTGCAGCGGTGTCTTGTAGTCCATGCGACTCACAGCATAACTGTGAAAGAAAACGTGGCGTTCAACAACACGGGTCACTGTTTTTCTTTGGAGGAAGGAGGAGAACAAAACAACCTTTTCCATTCCAACGTCGCAATAACAACTTCTCCAGGTACTGAAACAAGCAATGAAAAAAGGACAAAAAATGCCACGTCAGCAATTGTTGACGCGTAACAGTCGGTCTTAAAAAAAAAAAAGAAACCTTTCCATGTAATTTCAAAGTTCAAACACCTCGATCGAAAGTGAAATAAGCTTGTCGTTTCCGTAACTTCAGTACAGGAGCATGTTGTCTGGTACAATAGTGGTCCGTACAACTCCTTTGTATTGGATTGGATACTTGGATCCTCTAGTAATCATCGGACGGTCTACAATTTTCCAAGCGAATCGCGAGTCGTCGCCCAGGTTTCCATGAAAGTATGAAAATGTACTTTATGACTCACTGGGACTGCCGCGGATTTGCGGGACATGTTTAGGGGAAGTATATATCGACGGACGGGAATCTGCCATGTTAACGGAATGTTTTTAGCGCAGATCTCTGTTATACGACAAACTACTTCGTACATTTACTTTTGTACTTTCTGTGCAGGCGAACACAGTCGTACATGTGAAAACACTTCGTATCTTTTGACCGGTTTGACACGTGTAAAGACTATGTGTGAATTGTCACACGTGTTACAAAAATGTATGGGGATAAACTATTTTGCGTCCATAAAAGAACTTTAAACAGAATCGCGACAACGACGTGAAACCAAAGTTGCAAACGTGTATTATTTCATAAGGTTTTACGTGGCCCGGAATTTTATTCTAATTTGTTTTTTTCCACAATATTTTGTCTCGCAAGTATTGCAATTGGCGGAATCTCCTTTGGAGACGCGGCGCTGTGGTCCGAAAATGATTCTATTTGTTCTTTTACATGTACGTTTTTAGGATTCCGTATGAACAGTACGGAAACACTAAGTCGTGGTTCAATTTCAGGCAAATTTTGTTAAAACATTTCCGTTGATTCCGTCGATCTACGTTTCACGCTACGTTTACGGCATCCAATTCCACCGGCCAGGAACTGACACGTGGCACTTCCAATTTCACTTGAATCAAAGTGATTTTTCCGTACATAAAAAAAGGCGCGGGCAAAAAAATCCAAAGTCCGCACTGAGGTCGAAAGTGAATGCCGCAACGCGAAAATCGCCCTTATGGTTTTTGATTTCATTTGACTTTCTTTTGACTTTTAAAATGTTTATATGTTTTGTCTTTTTGGAAGATTTTATTTGTCCTTTATTGCTGTCCTTTATAATGATTTTAATTGTCTGTTGCAGTTCAAAGAAAAATCCCCGGTGAATCGGACAACACTCCCGCTTTATTCTGGATATCGTCTCCAAGCAATACCCACATTAATAATAGAGCCGTCGGTTCCCTCGATTCCGGGTAATTTCCTTGAACCCTTCCCTTTTGAATTTGGAATGTACGGAATGAATGAACGTGTACGTTGTTGATATTTCCGATATCAATATTTATGTATCGCTATCATTGGCTGCACGGTATATCGAATGCCGAGCCCATAAAATAGTACATGTCGATTATCCGCAAAACGCCAAAACCTGTTCAATATTGACCATTCTCTTTCGACTCTTAACCTTGATCCACTCTCTTTGAATCTCAATTTTGATCCACTCCCTTTTCAATTTTGAAATTTGATCTACTCCATTTGAAATTGTAACATTCCATTTTTTTCTTGTAACATTCCATTCCCTTTAAATTTGAATTTCAATCCTTAATGCCCTCCCTTTGAATTTAAAACTTATTCCTTGACCCATTTCCTTTGACCTTTACTCCTTTCCAACATTTCTTTTAACTATAGTTTGCATATCATCCGATTTTTGCTAAAATATGTTTAAACTCACGGTTGGTCCATTCGATTGTACTTTTTTGTATTTTTATTTTTTTTTAAGGTTTTGGTTGGATACGAGAAAAAAGGTTCGAGGAATGTCCCTCAATATCCCTTCTTTGCAAAGTCGTACCCCGAATTCAACACCAATTAAGTTATTTAAAGGAAACGTGGCACATTCTTGTCATAATGTGGGGATGAAAACTTACCCCGATTTCTACAAATCTCCCCCACCAACTTCTACAGTAAGTATTACAAAAATTCTTGATGTTTAACCAATTTAATTCCTTTCTTTGAAGTAATAAATGTAATTTGAAATTTAGAGGTTGAAAAAGAAAGGTAAATCCAAACCAATCTATTCCCATCTTGAGTTTATACTATACAAAAACCATTTAGAAAAATTGAAGAATAGTTCGTTCTAGTTGCTTCATAAAGTACACCGTGTATCGCTATTACTGTTAATAATTTTTTCGCCACTTAAAACATATTTTTTGCGTACACACTTGTTCGATTTTCAATTTGAGACCGCCAATCGGAAGCGGAGAATCGTACCTTTCGATCGTAACCTTCAGATCCACAATCGGACATGTGTGTACGGAGAAAAAATGTTTTAAGAGAGGAAAAAAATATTAACACTAATAGCGATTCACGGTGTATTTGCGCATTTTATTTGCCTTTTTAAAAGATTATAATGAGAAATTGAGGATAAAAGAAACTTGTATGGACATAAGAGTTTTTAACTTTCTAATTACTTGTGATTGAGTTTGTTGAGCTTATAATACACTTTTGATAAAATTTCTCATGAAATGTCAACGAGCTTTTTAAAGTTTAATCATTAGTTAACGAGATTTTCATCAGCGTTTTGATAAATCATTAAGCTTCTAGTAAGCTTTCAACATGAATTTAAGGAACATTTATAAGCTTTTAAATTTCACCGACGAGCTTCCTATGGATTTGCATTGAGATTCTATGTAAGGCTCTTCCCAAGTCTTTAAATAGGTTCTCGCATAAGTTCCAATTTAAAACAGGACACAACTAAAAAAAAACCTGTTTTTTTTTTTTCCCCAGAATCCTGGAAGTGCCTTACAGGATGTTCTAGTTTACAAACACAGCAACCGGGGGTGAGTCTGGAAAGAAATCCTAAAAATCCTAAAACCCTAAAAACTCTAAAACTCTGAAAACTCTAAAAACTCTCGAAAGAAGCCCACACTCGAAATGTTTATTTTATAGAGATTGCCTCAGAATGTATCCTGTGACCATCTTTTTTCTGAGCTTCTATGGCTTTTGTTAGGTATCAATTCTACTCTGTGGTTGTGAACCTTGTCTTGTTCTTTTCCTTTCCTCGCATGTTAACAATTTTTATCCACACTACTCTTATAATGACCAAATTGAGTACAGAAACCATTGAATAGAATCAATTTTCAAACAGTACAACTAATAATGATGCATTTGATTCCTGGTTCTTAGAAAGAAAATGTTTGTACTAAAGAATTTACTTAGTTCTTATGCAATTACTACTGAAATCTTTCAATTCTTCGTCCTACTGACCTTAAATTCGATTGTTTTTTGCCTCATTTTTCCAGATTATTCATACATCTGACCCAGCAAGTCAATATATCCGGTACTTTTGCAGACAATGGAGTCTCCGTACTCCTCCTTGAGACACGTGGCGTTCATATATATAATTCGAGATTTGTTGGGCTAACAACCAATTATGGAAATCCTGACGACTGTTACAAAGTGGATAGACGAGGATATTATCGAAGCTGTATGCCTATTTCTGGTTGCCAGTAAGTTTTACCATTGCTTTTATTCCCCATTGGTGGAGAAAAAAAGAAAAAAACACGGGGATGGTATTCTACATTTTTTTTTTTTTTTGTGAGAGCACTTTCCGTTTATTCATACTAATTATTTTGTTCCTATGTGTTGGTTTTAACGTTCTTCAGAATGCCATTGCCAGCTGGCACTCCTGGGAGAACTCATTCCGGATTTTTAACGGATCCAATTCACGGAATTCAAATAAGTCAAGACAGGAGGATCACTGGACATACATTTCCTAACAGTTTGTCAAATATAAGGTACAGTAAAAAGTCTCCGTTTTCGATCCTTAGGCTTCTCCTTGTATTATAAAGGTTAGTTATTAATATTAATGCTCCCTAAACTCTGGTATCCCATCTTTTTTTTCTCGCAGATTCTCCTTATTTAACTACACTTGCAGTAAGCTCGGAACTTCAGCGGCAATTTTTCCAGTTTCAACTACGTTTTTGGGTTCCTCTTTTAACCCTCAATTTAACATGAAGGTCAGTTACTTTTCATGCTTTTTATCTCCTTGCCTCAAAATTCCGGCAATTTCGTCCTTGTTGTTTTAACTTTCGATTTCTAGTTTTGTCTTTTTGGATCACAAAATATGTATTTTGTCCATAAAAACGACAAGAAGAACTCCACTTCTCATAGTTGACTTTCAAACACAAGAATTCCTTTCCTTTCCTCATGTTTTTTTCCACCTTTTGACGCATTCTTTTGAACGGTCGTTAATTGTTCTTTTGTCGACAAATGATTCTGTTTCTCAGGGACTAAAGTTTGATACCAACAGCCTCCCCATCTTTTTTTCTCCTCAAATTGCCTACTATCAGGTATCTATCTCCTAGATCTCGTAATAACCTTCACATAATGCAGTCAATATTCAAGCTTATAAAGTCATAACTGAAACTATACAGATGGAATTTCGTGAAATCACTAACCTCCTGTATATCTCAAAGTACTTGGCACATACAAAATGGTACATACAAAATGGTAGAAGCTTTAATTTTTGAGGTATTTTCTGTAAGTATTTTCTGAAGATAGTCTCATAAATTTTTGCCCATTATACAGTCTTTGACGTCTTTTATCCTTTTTTGCAGCAAATGAATATCAGTACTGATACTGGAGAAGTTTCACAATATACAGTGATGAGAGATTTGGATGGGAGTATAACCGGCAAACCAGGAGTACTAGTTTCGAATAACCCAAATCTTATTCCCGCAAAAAACTGTACATTTCTACCAAAATTGAATGCATATGGTTGTGTTGGGACTTGTTATCGAAGCATAAAGATTCAATACGGGGAGCCTGGATTTCAAAAGAGTAATAAACCCACGAATAAAAGGGGTGATTTCAGGTGAGACAAGTTCCAATTCTTTAAGGGAAAACCCATTCTATTTTGTCGGTTGTGAAAACCCTAAGAAAAAAAATCATTTGGGGGAGTTTCAATCGGAGAAAGCAACAAATCTGGAAAACTGAATCTGGTTTATCATGTCTTTTGTCGTTTTTTTTTGTCTTTTTTGGATTTCAGTGCCTTGAAGGTTACACGTGCCAGTGATGGAAAAACTGTCATAATTGACGGGAATCTCAACGACATAAAAAGTACAGGCACATTCCCTTTCCGTGTATATTTTTTGATACTCATAGCCGGAGAAACGTATAATATCGAAGTAATTCCTCCTAAATCAAAGCCCTCTTTCTATCCTACTAGTATTGATATGGGATTTCACGATGGAATCGCCACATGTGACAAAGCATTCAAATTACGGTTTCAACCTCCCTCGACTACCAATCTCCAGTGGGTAGTGGGTGCATCGAGGAGCTCATCAGTTTTAGGGTAATTATATTTATTTTCCCTTTTCACCATTTCCATCTAATGTGTGAGAATGTTGGCGATTTTGTATTGAAGATGGTAAATTGCAATTGTGGATTCTAGGCATGTTAATGTACTAAAAAATCCGTTCTTTATTGATCGCAATCAGTGTTACTAAAATTTGGACTTTGAAAAGTATTCTAAAATTTGTATGATAACCGGGTTTCATTTGAAAAGTCTCTGAAAGTACATCTATGGTGTTTCACGATGTACAAGTATCTCTTAGCCTTTGACACATTCATTACTCAATTCACCTCAAACATTCAAGCTTTTGGTTATTAACTTCGTACCTTCATAAATTGCAGTCTTTGCAATGGAGCTACTCCTCTTCCTGCAACCACAACAATGGTACAAACTACTTATACTTGTGTAAACAAAAGGAGTTTTTTTGAATTACTGTTGCCAGTGTACTTGGATGGACCACTGACTATTCAGGCAAAAAGTGGTATTCAAAGCTGCCAAAGCACAGGGTAAGCTCTCCTATTTTCTGTATGCAAAACTCTTTATCTTGTCATCCAATTGAGAGAGAGAGTAAAACCCAAAAAACAATGACCATTGATGTACAAATTTTGCCATCTTGATTGAAAAAGGATCCAGGACTTAAAACGACGGCAGCTTGCCGAAATGCTGATGTTAAATTTGAGCTCATTGTTAAATTTTTGCTGTAAATTTGAGCTCATTTCAGCTTTGCTTCTTTTTTGTGGGATCAAAATGGAACAGGTCTTGTACTATTTTAGCGAACGGCCAAAGTGGTTGGCTATGGGATGCTTCAGGAACCGAACACAGTTCAACATTCCAAAATCCAAAAATTCCCCCTGCCGGTTTTAATAAAAATGGTGTGGCAATTTTCGGGGCCAACAATGGTAAGCCTTAAAGTTTTGTTTGGCAATCGGTAACCTTGAACAAAAAACCTTAATTGATAATGGCCAATCAAGACAATGTGTTGTTATGTGTGGAAAATGGTTAAGCGAAAAACACTCAAATAGAACGTTCTCTGTCATTGACAATTCTCGTTAAAGTCTCACTACTACACCTACATTTCTATAATCTCGATTCATTTCATGCCCATTCATCATTTTTCTGGATTAGAATTCATGATCTTAAACTTACAAAAACTCTGCATAAAAAAACTTCTTAATTCATTCTGATTTTGATCACTTTTAAATCATTTTTATCACGATTCACATCAGTTTAATTTGATTTCATTTGATTCGGCTTGATTTGACATGTGATAACCGTTTTGACACTAAATTATCTGGTCAATGGTTCCAGTGAATCGAGGATTAGGTACCTTTATGCCACGACCGTCTGCAACTCGTATCACATATTATTTTTGGAAATCGTTTTCTCTGAAAGACACGGCATGCTTTTCATCACTCACCATCCAACTTTTTCTGGAGGACGGTATTGTTCTCTACCTCAATGGAAAGGAGGTGCTTCGTTCCAACATGCCGACCGGGACGATAAATTCTAAAACTTTTGTATGTCAATTTCCAGATATTGCATACATCAATTCTTCTGCTGTAGTATTATTTTCTTAAGTTCACCAAAGAAAGTGATTTTCAGCAGATTTGTTACAATGCATTGAACTGGACCCCTTCATGAATTCAGCTTGACCGTAAGGAAAGACCTTTCTAATTGATTGAAAAACCAGAAGAACCTTGATTATTTATTACCATGTGAAATTAAACCATTTTTTGTGCTTCTGATGTTGCGCATTTAATCAGGCTTTAGCCAGGAAGCCAGCGTGGATGATATGGCAAAATTTTACTGCACCGATCCCTGGACCAAGAAATTCCTACGGCCTATGGGAGGGAACAAATACTGTGGCAGCAGAAGTACATGTTTTCAGTGCAGGAGCTCAAAGAGCATTATTTGACATCAGATTGGTTGGGATTCGCAAGTATGTTTATCTTAACCTCTCTGTTTCTTGTGCAATAATTTAATCACAAACAGAAAATGTCTAGCGAGGATTCAGAAGTATGGATAAAAGGGCCCGGGAAATTGTCTGGCATATCTGCTTTTTTCTTTGTAAAAGGACAACTAGTGACATTTTTTTAAGTGATGAACAACTTTACAAGGGTATGCAAGCTTATGTTTTATGGATAAACTATAGTCTTCACTCATTGTACCAATTGATATCTAAAGTCTAACGTCTATATCTAGTATTATGTCCGTATATATGTATGTCCCTTATATAAATATGTGAATGTAACTGCCTGTGAGACCTTTCCATCAAAACACATGATGCCGCTGGCTTCTAAACACTGAAAAACTTTAGGATGATGAAGACCTCTACTAACACCAAAGAATCATTTGGTTGTTTGGATTATCCATGAATACAGGAGTACTTGCACAGGTGCTGCCAAACGGGTATAATTCTCTTTAGACACGGTGTTCATGTGCGAAAATAAATCATGTAAGCTTATTCGCCCATCTCTGCGTCACAGTATAAAAGGAGCTTGATAAACTAAGCAGAAAGATTCCACTTGGGTGCAATTTTTAACTCTTTTCTGGTTGATCTGGTGCAGTTCTACAATTTTGCATGGGACTGTCCCTTGATGGCATTGATGCCCATGTATTTCCTTTGTACAAGAATGAAGCAAACAGAGTATTCAATGAGTAGATCACAGAAAAAAAATCGACAATTTTTGTGAGGGACCTCCATGTTGGCTTGACATGATAAAAGTGACACGGTGCTAACCCCCGAGTAAGCCATTCACACAATGACAAAGGAAAAATATGTTTTTTTTTGAGCCGTCGGGCGTGTTTGTAACTTTATAAAAAAATCTATTTTTTAATTCAGACTTTTATCATTGACAAGCCACTCAGTTACATGCAACAAGTAGAGTAAGCTGGAAGGTTAAGGTATTACTTCGATGTACCAATATTGTTAACTTCTTCGGAAGGAGTGTAATAATCTTAGCACACTAAATATAAGTTCTTTTGCATTACTATTAAGACGAAGACAGATTCAGGCTATTTACGGTCAATAGTTTTTTCATTGAAACATGTTGGTGATATGAGGCCAACACCTTTTTGGCCAGAGAAGTATTAGCCATAAGCTCAGCCGTACGCTCAGCTATAAGCTAGAGATTTTTTGCAGATTTTCTTTTTGTATTCTTTAAGGACAAACATTTTACATTTATTCGACCACATTACTTGGTTTCGAGAGTTTTACTCAATATTATCTGTTGTCTATGTTTTTATTTTTTGTACCGGAGGAGAAATTTGATGCCTACTGGACCCAATTGTATAGCCGGCTTCTCTTGCACACTGAGTAGAATTACTAAAAATCTTTGTTGGGAGAGGCACTGCCATGATGTCCCAAAAACGAAAGTTTGGGATTTAAGGGTAAAGCCTTTAAGAGGGACAAAAGCGGAAGCCATAAAAAAGAAGAAAGGCGACCGCAAAAGGCACAAATGTATAGACAAGACGAAGGGAAAGAGTCTTGGCTCGGTTTCAAGAGTGATACTTTCAGAAAAGTAAAGCTCGAATATATACAAATGCGAGGATGCCACTGTTAAGACGTGCCAAATCTAGACGTTCTAATTGGGATCAAAATAAATGAATGAACAAAAGATTCTAAGGGTGAGTTTCCATTGAAATATTTTGGTCATCGGCTCAAATGGTGTAGCCTTAGTCCTTTTGTGATACACGTCTTTTACCACACACTCAGCAAATGGTAAGAGATCACCCCTGTCATCATGATGACAGCTCATAACTGCCTAAGATATTCCTCCAACGCACTGTTGACTTTCTCTGATTGTCCATCCGAGTTCAGATGAGATGTTGTGGACATAAATTGACATATACCTAGAATATTACAAGCATGTCTCCAGAACGGTCTAGTGAACCACATATCTTGTCAGTCACAAATTCCTCTTGGATTTCCCGGAGCTTTCACATGTTGCTGATATACAGCCTTGCTCTCTGCAACATTGACATTTGAATGAACGGGAACAAAGTTAACCATCTTGGTCAACCGATCCATGAATACAATAATTGTTGTAAATCCCTGCCTAGTCATAGGCAATTACATGATAAAGTCCAGCCTCACAATGGACCACTACCAAGTCGGAATTTGCCAACTCTTATAACAATTCCACCTTTGCTGTGGTCTTAAATTCAACTTTTAGTGGTCTTATGACGTTGGCAACTGGAACATGTATGTATGTAATCTTCTAATTCCATTGATAAAGGAGAGCATGCAAACACATACGTTGGATCGGCCCAGCTTTTGGTCACACCCAAATGTTCTGCTACTGGAATATCATGATATGCGAATCAGCATCTCGTGACACTAGTACTTACCCGTTGGAACGGTAAAGATAATATTTACTGTCCCAAACTATTGCGTCTGGCGAGCCACTCCTGTTGTTTAATGAGTCGTGACTACCTGGGAACAAAAGGGCATCACATAAAGCTTCCTGAATCCGTTCTGAGAACATAATTAGTTGATGGTTAAATACTCTCCGGACAAACTTATAAACGGGTCAGCTCGTTTCAACTAAGTTGATTTGGAATTCTGGGTCTGCGATATTAGACCTACCAAGAGGGTATTCCAACTCAAAGTGGAACCTTTAGAGAAACTCTTATCAGCTGGTTTGACTATGTGAAAGGAATTCTTATGACGTAACAAATTCTACAGTCTAAATTCATGAGCTTAAACTTACAAATACTATGTGCAGCCCTGAGCATTTTGATTTTAATCACATTTATATCATTTAAATTGACTTGATTCTATTTTGATTTTTTTTTGGTTTGATTGATTTAACGATTTGACGTGTGATAAGTGTTTCGATACCAAATTTCCTGGCCAACGGTTTCAGGGAATGGGGGATTAAATACCTTTATGTCCCGACCGTCTGCAACTCTTATTGCATATTGTTCGAAATTCGTTTTCTCTGAAAGACACGGCAGGCTTTCCATCATTCCCCATCCAACTTCTTATGGAGGACGCTTTAGTCTCTACCTCAACGGAAAGGAGGTGCTCCAATCCAACACGACGACTGGGACAAAAAATTTGAAAACATTTGTATGTCAATTTTCACATATTGCATGCATCAATTCTTCTGCTGTAGTATTAGTTTTTTCAGTTTACGAAAAAGAACTGTTTTCAACAGATTTATTACAATGTATTGAACTGGACCCCATCATGAATTCAGCTTGACCATAAGGAAAGACCTTTTTGAATGACTGAAAAACCAAAAGAACCTTAATTATCTATCACCATTCAAAATTAGATTTTTTCTTGTGTTTCAGATGTTGCATTCAACCAGGCTTTGGCTGCAGCGTGGATGATACGGCAAAATTTTACTGCACCAATGCCTGGGACAGGAAATTCCTACAAGCCTATGGGATGGAACAAATACCGTGGCAGCAGACGTACATGTTTACAGTACACCAGTGATTCGAGCTTTATTTGACATGGGGATTTGCAAGTACGTTTATCTTGAGCTCTCTGTTTCTGGTGCAATACCTTTGTTATGTCACCTTCTTAAGAGAAGGAAAAAAAGAGTGTCTGACAAGGACTCCCAAGTATGGATAAAAGGCTCAGGGCTTTATCTAGCATATGTGTTTTTGCTTGTAAGGTCAAGAGAAGGTAAGATACAAGGAAAAGTTGTGACGCATTCAAATGATGAACAATTTCACAAGGGAGTGCAATATCATGTTTTATAGATTCTAGATTAGACTATGGTCTTCACTCGCTGTACCAATGGATACCTAACATCTTGTCTACATTTGATGTCCGTATGTGACGTTCTAATATATAGTAAGCGCATAAATGTTTACTAGAACTGTCAATGAAAACACATGACGTACCCAAACGGCTAACTCTACTAAGTGGAACATGCGATGCTTTGGCTTCTAGAAAATGAAAAAAAACAGAATGATGTAGACATATGCTAACATCAAAAGTTTCTTCAGTTGTTTGAGTACAGGATTAACTGCATAGATGCAGCCAAGAGGATATAATTTCTCTAGGCATGGTGTTCCTGCGCAGAAAATGACCATGCAAGCTTACTTGCCCGTCTCTGCATAGCACAAAATGAAAGAGCTTAAAGATAAAGCAAAGTGGTTTCCAAACATTCACGAACATCCGCATCCATTAATCCATTTCTGGATTACGTTTTTAAGAAAAGCCAGTACAGGAAGCGAAGCATCGTCCGCTCGCGTGATTTATAAGTTCTGTTCATCGTCACGCTCTTTTTCTAAATAAGACCTCGACCGTCCGATCAGGTTTCTTCTTCACACAACTCACACAACTCCTTACAGTCGTTGGAGTTCATGCTACTGTACTATTAGTTTATTAGTTTATTTTGTAATTGAACTGCCCTGTCTTTTTCTTTCGTGTTCCAGCAAGCTTCAAGTTTGAGGTATGGGGCGCCCTAAGCAGCGGAAAGCTGCCCTCGTGTCTTCTAGTTCACAGAAAAAGCTATTGGAAAAGGCAGGAAAGAAACATGGAAATTTACAAGCTCGAAGGTACAAATGATCAACCCTTCTTTACATGGTCGCAACTTTTTTTGTTAGTTGTCATTTTTGCCTGGCTTGAACATTGGTTGAGGAGATCTTCTTTCTTCTGATTTTAATCGTCCGTAGGATTAATTTTTTACTTGCTATGATTCAGTGGATACGAAGAAGGAGGCCAATCCGATGAAGCCAATGTCTTAATTCTTCCATCTGGCAGAGAGCGAAAGCGTCAAAAAGCTTCTGAGGTGAAATATCTTCTGTTCTTTTTTAAGGCTTAAGTTAAAGATTTTTATCTGAAATTTTCTTTATGTACTCCTGAATTTAGTTTGCCTTGTACTTGCTGAATGCCGCAGAACCGTTTTACCTGAAGTTTTTCGTTCAAGTGTCCGTTTTTTTTTTGCGCAGGATTCTGACTATTTTGAGCTTAATTATTGCTTAATGCTGTGTGCTGAATTAGGTTTTGATTTATGTTCAGCTTAGTTTGTCAATTGCAGGATTTGCTCAATGCAGAGCAGAAGGGTGTTCAGAAACTGAACAAGAAACAGGCCAGAAAGCTTCGCCGCTTAAAGGTAACAGCTTACCTGCAATACCAAGGAAAATAGTAAGAAGTAAGGTTTTTAGGACAGTGTCTTGAATTAAGTGTGAGTTCCTGCCTTTTTTTTTTATTTATTATTTTCATTTTCGTCTCGTCATGTGACTCAAACGACAGTACAACCCCAGCTTTGAGTGACCTTTCCCCCTTTTATTTGTTTTTCTTAGATTCTTTTTGTCCTCGTCTCTTCATGTGAATTTCCGGTGTATGGGAAGCACATCCCAGCTTTGTTTGGACGTATGGGCTGGGCTGTTTTGTATCGACAGGTTGGTTCTTTAATGTGAAAATAAATTGTTTTTTTTGGAGTGAAAGCGAAGCCTTTCCTCAAGAGTGAAAATAAACTTTCTTCAGAGTGAAAAGGAAGATTTATCTGCAGAGTGAAAAGAAACTTTATTGCAGTCGAATTGTACTAAATAGCGGCCAGAAGTTCATTTTTTTTTGGCAGGAGGAGGAGGAAAAGAAGCAAAAGCGGATTGAAGCGCTGACAATCTTACAGTATCCACATTATGCCACTTGGATTACATAAGATTTCCTTAGGGCCATTGGTTCTTTTCCGGCAAAAATGACCACAGGTTTTGTGTCAACTTGGCTTTTAGTTCATGCAAACTTGTTTTTTTTTTTTAAGAGCATGTCATCAGTGTGTCAGAGGACTCAAAAACGGTTGTTGTGAGATTGGAGAATTTAGAGTTTTATATAAGTTCCCTTTTAAGAATATTTTTAGAGGGCCAGGTATATTTGTTCCTATGTCTTCAGTTCTCGGTGCCGTTGACATTAATTTACATGAATTTGCATGAGGATTAAAAGGGGCATCAGTTACTATTTTTTAATATATGCATAATGGATGAGCAATGGCCTCATGTAGCAAGAGTTGCCGGGAGCCATTTATAGGTTATCATGGTCAAAGTTCCCTTGACGTGAACCAGGCAATGCCAATTGACGGATGGAGCACTGAGCCTTCTTCATACGTCTGGCCGGCTTGGACAGGTAACTGTCGGTTGTTCATCTCTACGATGGGTGGGTTTTGGATGCCTCTTTTTCATGGATGCGAATATCAGTCCCTTTTTTGAGATTAAGTCTGATATGATGCTTCGTGTGATTTTGTTACGAGAACAGTTACCTTCATGTGGACATGCATCTTGTCCAAGTTTATGCTTCTTGTTCAAGCTTGTGCATCTTCTTCAAGCTTGGGCATTTAGACGAAATACCGTTTCTTTGAGAGCGATTTAATTTTCCACTATTGTTTATATCAATTCCATATACTGGTGCATGTGCCTGGTTTTTCTTTCAAATCCTGGAGCAACACAATATTCAGCAGCTTTTTATTGAAGGTTTTCATGGCATGGTTGTGTTTTAATCTCGGTTTCTGCAAAGGGTAAATAGGGGGTATATGTATATGTATATATGGGATATGTTTACATGGGGTTTTCCATCCTCAGGTTTGCTGTTGCTCGAAAAATTTCTATGTCATTTATCAGACTGCTCAGAAAGCCATTATTTTTGCATTTCCCTCTCATTTTTTATGTTGCAAGCCTCAAGTGAATGTTATTTATCTGCAGGAAGACACCATGAAGGAGAAGCTCAAACAAGCGATGCAGTTACAGCGGGCAGGTCTTCCTGTTCCTACCGATGTTCCACTGGTCCAGGGGCGTAAGCGTGGATCTGAAGATAACAAGCTTGAGGACCAGACTGATGTGGAACGACGGGAAAAGAAGAGAGCTGAAAGTGGCAAGGGTGGGCTTGATGGAGGTAGTCTGGAAGAGGGGCAAAATGTAGCACTGGGTAGCTCAAGAAATGTTGAGTTGCCTATCGCTGAAAATGCAAGACTATCTGTGCAGCCAAAAGAGGCAGGATTGAACAAGTTAATGGACAAGAAAGTATCAGGAAATGGGGACGCGTCTCAGTTTGAGTCAAGAAAGCAATTGATGGTTCATGCAGTTCCTGAGGATAACAGTGTAAACTCGACAGGCAACAATATCGTGAATGGAGATGGTATGTCGCAGGAGGATTTGAGGCGGCCCAAGAAAAAGAGAAAGAAAGTTGGAGATGGAGAAAGGATCAGAGGGGAGACAAATGATGTTGTGTCACATGTGTCTGAAGGGACAGGAAGCGGTTCCCAAATAACACCATGTTTTTCAAAAGAGAAGCAAGTTACTGCAGAAACTAATACCTTGAGCTTGGAGGGTTTGAAATTGCAAAAGAGAGTAGTTGAAGCTAGCAATGAAAAAACAGCAGATGGTCAACAAGCCGGAGCAGTTGTGAAAGAAGTCTCGAGGAGTGGTGATGAATCTCACAGGTTAGGGCCAAAGGAACAAGATGTGGACGTTGAAAGCAATCGAAAAAGTTGCCCGGCCGGACAAGCGAAAGAGCAGAACTTCAGTGATGAGCTGAATTCTGTGAGTAGAGCGTTGAGTTCGAAAATAAAATCTGGGGAAGTAGGAGAGGCTGATGGGCAGATTGGTATAAGAGGCAAGAGGACAATACATGAGGATTCTGCTTCTATAGGTGTAAAAGGTGCAAAGCGAGGTGATCAGATAGCTAGCAGTCAACTTGCTGGCAGAAGTAAGTTTTGGGTACATGTCAACAGGACAGAAGCAATTGAAAGGAGCAGGAATGGGCTTCCGATTTTGACAATGGAACATGAAATTATGGAGGCCGTGAATATGAATCCGGTGGTTATTGTTTGTGGAGAAACAGGTTGTGGAAAAACAACTCAAGTCCCTCAGGTGAGCATCCCACTTGCCTTTTCTGACTTTTTGACTTTCTCAAGATACATGTGAAGGAGAAAAATAAAGATGTGTATGGCATGTATTCTTATAGAAATAGACAGGCAAGTTTCTAGTTGTGGCGCAGAGTGCTCTCTTAAATCATGATCATTGTCTTCCATGTCTAGTCAGGACAGCAATCATTGCTGCGACAGATTGCTGTGACCTTTCCCTATGACTCCTCTGAAGGGCATGCAAGCTTTATTTTTTGGCTCAAATTTATGAAGTCCCTTGGTCATTTTAGCCCAATGTTGTGTTAGCCGAGTCTATGCTAAAGTCATAATGAACAAGTGTCGTTGTGCATCTTTTGGAAATCATTTGGAATAAGACCTTGAAGAAAATAAAAACTGGCGAATGAAAACATAGTTATAGGCTTGCATCCTAACCCCTCACCAATGAGTTGGTATGCTCGTGCAGTTCCTCTACGAAGCAGGTTTTGGTGCAAAACAATGTCAGGAACGTTCGGGAATCATTGGAGTGACACAGCCTCGTAGAGTTGCAGTACTTGCAACTGCTAGAAGAGTTGCAGAAGAGCTCAACGTGAGGCTTGGCCAGGAGGTCGGATTTCAAGTACGATATGACCGTCAAATTGGAACAAAGGTGGCGGTCAAGTTTATGACAGATGGCATTCTTTTGAGGGAGCTTCAGGTACGCTTTGTTTTTCATCCATAATATTATATTTTTAATCATGAGGCTTGGGCTGATTTCTTGACATTTGCTGAATGATGCTTAATCAATCAAGAAGGAGGTTGCCCTCAGAAGAAAACAATGGTTTACGAGCTGTCTTCTACTTTCTTTAAATTCTTTATCTTGTGGCTTTTATTCCTTGGACTGAGGTGCATCATCTATAGGACATTACTGTTGCAGTGACTTCCTGTGCCAATTCTGAGGAAGGAATGGGGCGAGGCAGGCAGATCTCTTGTTAAGACAGTATTCCGTGGTGGTACTGGATGAGGCGCACGAGCGTAGCATTAACACCGACATTCTATTGGGCCTGCTATCCCGAGTGGTCCCTCTTCGTCAGGTGGACTGTCTCCCTTACAGAACTTTTGAAAAGTTTGACTTGCCTAATGCACCCTTTGAAGATTTTTCGAAAATGCTTTCTTTCATGGGCATAATGGTTGCTGCAATAGAAAATTTTACTGTTTGGTGTTTTCAAAGGTCGTGATGGGTGCAAAGTTTGCTGCATATGAGGTCCATGATGGGTAATTCTGCTCGTTTTTGTGTTTGCATTTTGAGATATTCTCCTTGCGAAGAAGAGTATACCAATGTTTATCAGAAGATGAGAACTCTTTTGATCATAATTTTGTTGGAAATGGCTTTGAATGTTTACGTTTATGGAATTATGACAAAGAGAACTAATGAAATGTAAATTTTGATATCACAACTTGTAGAACATTGCCCTTCGATGTTTTTTGAATTTTGATTTAGTTTCCAAGTTTGTAATTGTGCTATTAGAATGACAGCGTAAATATTTGTGTTGCGTGTCCTTTAGTTTCTCTGGGTGTAGTTAGAAAGAAATCCTTCGTCACCAAACAAAGGTGAAGTCTACTGTATTTCGAGACTCTGTTCTTGACTGTCCATTTTATTGCATGTTCCAAAATCCTGAGCTGATTTGCCAATAGGTTGGCTCGATCGCGCCGTGAGTTTTTTTTCTATTTCTTACTCCATGAGTGTCGAGGAGAGCCTTGGGGAGGTCTGTTTCCTCTCGGGAAGCGACTAGTGACTCGCAGGCTGCTGCAAATGGAGAGATTAATTGCGGAAAGTCTCTGTCCTCCCCCAGAAGATCTCTGGGGGGAGGGTCGTTCCAATGCCGCAATACATTGTCATCGTATTTATTTACAATATGTTTTTTGATCTGATCAATATCCGCTCGGGGCCTAATGGTTAGTCCAATTTGTCTCTTGATGAATTCAATTTAAAGATGTAAATTTGGTAATGGATGGAACCAAATCTGTGCAAGTTGAATGGTCATTAGCAGCAGAAGGGTTAATTTTAGACATTGTAGTTTCTAGGACAATTTATCTAATGCTTAAACCTCGTAGTTTCGCACAGATGGAAAGGCCAGTCAAAGCCGTTAAGTATTGCTGGAGCTATTGTACTGAGCCTGTTTTTTCTTTAGGATTCTGGTGGCTCCCGCCTCCCAGCTCTGCCCCTGTTTTTTTTTTCCATTTTTCTGTGGCCCTTTTACTGCTCCGACTATTTTCTTGTTTTGCACCTCAACATGTTGATGTATGGGCTGTGTCCTTTTTGTCTTTAGAATCAGATGATAGTGTAAGAGAAAATGTTATGCATGGGATTTAATTTGAAGACATTCGTCCGGTTGTTTGTTCTCCTTGATTACCCTCCCCTTCTTATTGATGTTTCCTTTTGCGCAGCTCTTAATCTTTCCCGTTTATAGGTGTGTTGCTATTTCATGTTTTTCTCTTAAGAATTTGGAGCAGAACTGATTTTATTTTTTTTGTGGTTTCCTCTGGTGACAGAAGCTTTATGATGATTGGCTTTCCAAGCAACAACTTAAGAACCAGTCTGAGGCTAATACTGCAAAACTGGGCGATTTTAGTAGTTCACAAGACCCTCCTATTACCCCCCTTAAGCTTATCATCATGAGTGCGACACTGCGAGTAGAAGACTTTGTGGAGAACAAGAGAATGTTTCCCTGTCCTCCTCCCGTCGTAAAAGTTCCGGCCCGCCAGTTCCCAGTGACGGTCCATTTTAGTCGACGAACGGAACTGGTTGACTATCTTGGAGCTGCTTTCAAGAAGGTTTGTGCAATTCATAAGCAGTTGCCACCTGGAGGTGTGTTAGTTTTTCTGACAGGGCAAGGGGAAGTTGAGGCGCTTTGCAGAAGGCTGAGGAGAGCCTTTAAAAAAAAGCATGGGAATGTCAGTAGAGGGAGGAGGGATGGGAAAGGATCTACCGCTGTTGAGGGAACTGCCGAGGCAGGAATGGGAAAAAAAGGAAGGCATGGGGGTATCATTGCAGAGAGCCAGACTGAGGAAGTGGCAGGCGACGAGAAGAAGGATGGAGGAGCAGGAGAAATTGCTTCGCGATTGAAAGAAAACGAGGCTGGCCAGACGGATGTGGATATTGACAGACTTTTAGAGGCGGCGGATGGAGAAGGACAGGTTGATAGAGTAGCTCAAAGTGCCCAACAGTGGATGTATGACATTGATGAAGGGGATCGAGATGAGGAGGGAGTCGAAGATTCCGAAGAGGAAGAAGACTCCGAACAAGAGGAAGATGTCTGGGACATCAAACAGAAGGAAAAAAGTCGAATGGTTGTGGATAAACCGGGGGATGGAATCAGCACCACACAGGAAGATAACTCCTGGAAGAATCTGCAACCTTTAACTGAACTTGCAGTGGGAACAGGTGGAACAACAGTATCTACAGAAGAAGTGACTGACGAGGGACCTGGGCCTTTATATGTACTGCCATTATATGCCATGCTACCAGCAGCTGAGCAGCTGAAGGTATTTAAGAAGATTCCTGAAAACGCGAGACTGGTTGTTGTTGCGACAAATGTCGCAGAGACATCTGTTACAATACCTGGTAGGCTCTGCTGTTCTTTGGGGGGGGAACTTCAATGAGGGGAAACTATCACCAAAATGTGTGGGAGATAACAGCCCTTTATTAGTATTGATTTTTTTAACGCAGCTCAAACTGTTTTTCGCTATACACAGCCCTGACTTTTCATCTGATGATGAGAAAAGGTAAAGACTGTTACCATTGGACTGGTCATGAATCATCTGACAACTTTGCATGGAGAAAACGAGTTTGAGAGAAAAAAAAGCATAACCATTAATAGCACCTTGCCTGCCACACAATTTCGTCATCGCTAACTCTTCTCCAAATTTCTTTAATTCATTTTGCTGTTTTGGATAGGGAGCCATTATGCCCAGCACCAACTGTAGACTCAAAATCATGATAAACTCTGCAAATGATGTCATTACCTGAATAAACGATTTACTCTGGCGGAATACAGAATGTAAAGTTTAATTAATTGGAATGGTGTTATACACAAATAAGAGCTTTTAGGAACACATGAAGCAAATGCAACAGCGGAAGTAGTTTGGAGCATTTCACATGAAAAAAAACATTCTTGCAAAGCTAATTCTTGGACAAACCTGAGTGCCACATGCAAGAATGGTACTTGGTGTCTATGATCTGACAAAATTGGAAGCACATTGAAAAACATAAAGAACTAACATAGTAGAAGATAGCCAGGCGAATTTTACTGGGTTGGGTGGTGGTCTAGAATGGAATCTTCCTATGATTGGCTTTGCAAAATCACATTTACAACAGGGACAATAAGCTACCTCGAGTAGCCGTAGATTTAATTGTTATACTTTGTTTGTCTAGTGCTGGAATATTCTCTGCATTCATTTTAATGTACTGGATTGTTCAAAGTTTAACTTTGCCATTATCCTCCATTTGTGCATAATTGTTGGCAACACTTTTCGTGCTGATTGTGGACTTCGATGTTATGTGACACCACAGGCATCCGGTATGTGGTCGATAGTGGGAGGGCCAAAGAAAAGATATATGATCGAGCTTCCGGCGTATCGCAATTCGAGGTTCACTGGATCAGTAAGGCATCTGCCGATCAGCGAGCAGGAAGAGCTGGAAGGACAGGCCCTGGACATTGTTATCGGCTCTATTCCTCGGCACTTTTTAATGATACATTTCAGCAATATGCCCTTCCAGAGTTGCTTGGTGCTCCTATCGAGGGTGTTGTGCTTCAGATGAAGGACATGGGTATTGATAAGGTGGGTATACGGCATCAATAATTTGAAGGATTTATTCATTAGGGACATGGTCGCCTTCTTTGTTGGTCATCGCTGTCGTGCATTGCATGCTGAGGGTATGGGCAATTGCATGGAACACAATTTTTTGCAGCTTTGCTCTGTTTTTTAACTTGGCTTAAATAATAGATAGGTTACTTTAATGGCAAAGGGCATGAAGTTAATGGATATTATGTCTCCTTTTCAATCCTGACAGATGATAGTGATGGGATTGTTATTCAGGTTGTTAACTTTCCCTTTCCAACTCCTCCCAAACGCTCAGCACTCTCGGAAGCAGAGCAATGTCTTCAAGCCCTCTCAGCCCTTGATCCCATCTCAGGATCTCTCACTCCCGTGGGTCGAGAGATGGCTCGTTATCCTGTGGGTCCTCGCCATAGCCGTATGCTTTTGGCTGTACTCTCATCACTAGACAAAGTGGTAAAAACCACCACCTTACTTGTAAGACCACCTTTGGTCCTTGCATTTGGTCTCGCAGTTGCTTCTGCACTTAGTCTAGAAAGTCCCTTCCTAAGAGAGGGAAGCAATGTGAATGAAGATGTGGAAGATCCACATGTTGGAGGTTCTAGTACAGCTTCGGATAAAGAGGGACAACTGAAGGACAAGCACAACCAGAAAGAGAGAAAGGAGGTAGGGGATGACGAGGACGAGGATATGGATGAGAGACCCAGAGGGAATGAAGAGGATGAAAAAGTGAGGAGGATTAAAATGAGGAAAGTAGCTCGGGCTGTTCACGCTGCTTTCAAGAACCCCTTGAGTGACGCTGTCACAGTGGCCAATGTATTGCGTGCGTACGAGAAAGCAGATGATAAGGACCTTTTTTGCACAAACTCTTTTCTCCATTCCAAGACAATGCAGGAAATGGCGATGCTGAGGCGACAACTGTCACGCATAGTCGTGAAGTGCAACACTTCAGATCAGCCTCAGAAGCCAGGTTTGGGACACAAGGAAAATGGAGTAAATTTCATCAAGGAGAGTGAGACAGTATGGCTGAGTCAGGACCAGGCTACCCTAAAGCTGACGCCTCAGGAGGAAAGTATTATTCGACAGGCAATTTGTGCCGGATGGGCCGACAGGGTCGCTCACAAGTTAAGTGTTCAAGAAAGTGCTTCAATAGAAGACAACATGAGGAGAAAAACAGTGAGATATCGTAGCTGTACTTTAGCTGATCCCACGTACTTGCACCCAACTTCGTCTGTGTTTAGAGAGTCCCCGTCTTGGGTAGTCTATGGTGAACTTATCCACACCTCTCGACCTTATATGCGTGGTGTGACAGCTGTCTCACCCGAGTGGCTTCCTGTGCAAGCCACTTCTCTTTGCACTTTCTCCAAACCTCTGGAGGACCCTCCTCCTTGGTACGATCCCTCGAACGATAAAGTTATGTGTTGGGTTTCACCGACGTTTGGACCTCATTTGTGGAGTCTTCCCCTCCATGCAGTCGAGATGAAGTCAGGAAAACATTGTACGGCCGTTTTTGCAATGGCTCTTTTGCAAGGAAAGGTGATGGAATCCTTTCGACAACTTGAAGGGATTTTGGGTGCGAATCCTAACACTTTGGTTCGACCCGAAGCTCATTCGCAAAAGAGAGTCGGGGAGCTTTTGTATCGATTGGGAGAAGGATCCGGGAAGGAGGCGGTGAATAGTCGTGAAAAACTGCTAAAAAGGTGGAGGGAGGATAGCCGGTTTTTGTACGAGGAAATTGGTTTATGGTTACAGGCAGATCAAAAGAAAAAGTTGCCATCGATTTGGGCAACTTTAAGAGAAGAAGTGAAAAAGAAGTTATCAGCGTGATATTGTTAGGTGCTCCGTTGCTCACGCACTTGTTTAAACTTCAATGTCTCGTGTAAATCTGAGTCTTTGGGAAATTTGAAGCATTAATTTCTTTCGTTTTCACGTTTCCGCTTAATTTTGTTTTGTTTGAAGGTATCACATGTGAAACTTTTGTCATAAAGACCTATTAATGTCTTTTGGAGTCGTGACAGGATGGGGGTTAAATAATGCCAAATTCGAATGTATAATATTAATTTAGTGTAGGGGGACATGTGGGATTGTAGTCCACTTGTTGTTCTTTTCTGCTTCCCTTGTTTGCTAGTTTTTTTTGCAGTGCTTTTTCTATTTAATTTGTTCGATTCCGTGTGCTTTTTTCCGGTTTATTATTTTCTTTTGTTTCCGTGTACCCAGATTGTTTACCATCGTGCTCTCTTAACAAAGCTTCAAGTTTTTGAAATAGTGTTGTTAACACTTTTGATTTACGGCCAAAAATTATTGCGACCGAACTACACAGCCTATCGCTATTAGCGTAATGTATACTAATTTTGTCCCGCTTTTTTTTTTCATATTCTCAAATAGCATAACTTATTCTGTTTTTTTCTTTACGCCGTTTGGGGGTTTTTTTTTCATTCTCTACAAAACGAAAGTACGTTGTCTTTTAAATAGTGTGGTGTACGGCCAGTGTCAGACCGTACAAAATTGTACCTTTTTAAGTGAAAAAGTATAATTAATGAGTTTTAGTAACCGCGGACGCATGAGAATACGCGCTCTAAAAAGGGGATGAAATTGGGCTGTCAAATATCACCTTCGCACATATTCGTCCAGCAACCACGTTTCGACTGTGTGAACGTACGATTTGTGTATGATTTGTGTATGATTTGTCAGATTTTGTACAAGTACCTATATTAGTGTAAGCATGTTTGCGACCGACATTTTTTTTTTTCAAAGACCCAAATCAGCATTAGTAAACAATTAGAATGTATGTCTTTTTTGAAAATTTTCAAATTCCTAATTAGCGTAAATCACTAATTATTCCTATACGCTGAAGAAATCTGTACGCTAATAGCGATTAGCGGTGTAGTGTCAAAGAGCATGGTCTCGTGCTTATTTAGAAAATTGGGTGCTTTCTAAGTTTTTTTTTTTTTTTTTTGAAGAAGAAAAGGATTGGCCCCTGTTATTCCTTACGAAATTGTAACGGTTTTTTTTTTCTCTGTCAGTTAGACATTTGGAATGTGCGGCTGATTAACAGCATGTATACTCATTTTAGGTGGTCAGGAGCTGCGATTGAAATGACGATTCCTACCTTCTCCGATCAAAAATAGGACCTTGTATGGAGAAAGTATGATTTAATATTGAAGTAAATGTGATTAGTGCATGATATTTATCTTTTTTTGCGAGATATTATGGTCCTCTACGGGTCAGTACACCGTGAATCGCTATTAGTGTTAATGTTTTTTTGGCCATTTAAAACATATTTTCCCCATACACACGTCAGATGTGGATCTGACGGTTGTGGTTGAAAGGTAAGGTTCTCTACTTCCAATTGGCGGTCTCAAACTGAGAATAGAACAAATGTTTAGGGAGAAAAGATGTTTTAAGTGGCGATTATCAACGCTAATAGCGATACACGGTGTAGTGTAGTGTTAAAATTTGAACATTGTACGGTGCTGCAATAAACCAACGCTATTAATTACAAATACTCTACATGTACTGCTAAAATAGTACGCGACAAAGTAGTATTTGAATACGTATGATGATAACTACAGTGAACACTCTAAATTTCATATGTACGAAAATCGTACGAAAACCGCCTGTCCCCCGGTCCGCTCTTCCGCCCGCCCGATTTCGTTTCGACCTTCGAAAACTACGCCGCCCATCGTTATTAGTGGTAAACATTTTTTGGGCGACGAAAATATGAAAAGTACAGTTTGGACGGACACGTAGTAAAATTTACTGTGTACTAGTGTTGGGTATCGGGTAAATTCATATCGCAATAATTTCGATATTCGATATATCAAATATCGATCGAGCAGAATCCTCGATATATCGTATCGAGACAACCATAAATTATCGCGATATATAGTATTTTTTTTAAATTTAATATTTTATATTTCTATATAATATGTAATTTTAGCGAAAAAGACAAATTGTCTGATGCGCCACGTACGACGTGATTTTCGTTCCGTGACTTAAGGTAGACGCCGCAAAATGTAATCGACAAAAAAGTACAAATTCTGTAATTCATTTAATTACTTATTTGGGGTATGGTTACATCAGACGGTCTCTGTAATAGTACAGGCATCAAAATTTCTGTATTACAAAGGCCTCGGTTACATTGCGTATCGTCTGTAAACAAGTTTTTACATACGTGTTTTGATTTGAGTGGTTCCTTGTAATTTGACGATCAAATCTCTAAAATCGTCAAAGATTTGAATACCGACCATTTTCGTATGGAAATCCGTACTTGCGTATTATGTACGTGTACTTCGCAAGTGTACCGCGTCAATGTACCTCAGAGATCTCCTTCACTCTGCTGACTTTCAGGAAAAAACCGTATTTCTTTTCGGCAAAGATTTTACGGTCACCTTGTCTCGAAGGCACGTGACTTTGGAGACCTGTGAAATTTTTTATTTTTTATTTTTTTAATGCCTCGATGTATCGGCGATATATTGGCGAAACATCGCAATATTTTGATTTTCGATATATCGAAGCGATATATCGAATATCGGGTACCTGAAATTCGATATGTATCGAATATCGGCAAGAGGTCCTCGATACCCAACTCTCTTGTGTGTACAGTACACTTTGTATTCAAATGGGAATTGAGGTCTTTGCGTACTTTTTATACTTTTTTACACTGTGTACGACATAGTGTTCTGATTTGCTAGTAGCTCATTAGAAGGCTCTGTGAGTATAAACAGTAGTGTTGTGTATCGGTAAAAAAATTATCGCGATAACACCGATACCGACAATTGTATCACACGGCAAAGGTCGCAAACGGTCAACCGAAACCGTGACCGACCTTTAACCGACCGCCCGCGCCGGATCCGGAATGGATTCGGTTGCCAAATTTTGAGGGCCGGGCGGTTGCGGTCGGTTGATTCACCAGAAAATAAAAAAAAAACAGTCGGTTGCGGTCGGTCAACCAAAAAACCAAAAAAAATGAAAATTTTGTACTGTCCATACAATCCAACATTATTGTACTTTGTACTCTTTGGTATCGTGGAAGTAAGTGACATCATGAGTAGCGTCGCAAATCTGACACGGTAGTAACACTATTTTTTTTCGCAAATCTTAGGGAACGCGACAAAGCGTTGCAAATCTGACACGGTAGTAACACTATTCATTTCGCAATCTTAAGGAACGCGACAAAGCGTCACAAATCTAACACGGTACACCGCGAATCGTTATTAGACTATAGATATTATAAGAGTAAAGAAAAAAATAGCTTCATTCATTCAAATTTAGTGCCAGGAGACGTGGCAGATTATGGTCCATGTACTTAAATAGTGTAATTTGTTCTATTTAAGGTATCAATGTCAAAATTTTGGGGTGGCGATATAGAGTACATAAGGCTAATAATGATTCACGGTGTAGTACACTATTCATTTCGCAAATCTTAGGGAAAGCGACAAAGCGTCGCAAATCTGACACGTTAGCAAACACTATTCATTTCGCAAATCTAAGGGAACGTGACAAATCGTAATTATTGGCTTATCCATACGTCGTACATTAGATAATTTTGTACTTTTTCGGTTACGGGTGGGCACGGTTAGTCGCGAGAAATCGAGTTTCGGTAAACTTTTATTTTCGTAAACGCCGGTCGGTTAACGGTTAACAATTTTGGAGCGTGACATAACCCGGTCGGGCGTCGGTTACTCAGATTTTGAAAAAAAAAACGGTCGGTTTCGGTTATGTAAAATTTTGACTTTTGCGACCTCTGTCACACGGCGACTTCACCGGCCGTCAAACTTACAAAGTAGGCCGTTAACGAAACATTACCGTACCGCCAGCAGAATGTAACGTCTTGAAACTGCAAAAAACGTCGTCGTTCATGCCAGTTAAACGTCGAGATGAACCGTCAGCCTACGAACCGACAATTGTAGTAACAAATCCCACGGCCGACCCCACCGGTCGTGTAACTTCCACTGTACACCATTAACGATTCATTTTGCCGTACTGCCAACAAAATGTATCGTTTGGAAACCGCAGAAAGCGCCGTTGACGCAAGATTGAAAGTCAACCAGGCGTCGAGTTAAAATTCGTCACGCGAATCTCGCCGACAATGATATATTCTTTCATAACACGTGGGTATGTAACCACGAGACAAAATAGACGTCACGCCAAATTGTCGTGATACCAATGTCGGCCCTATAACTTACAGTATCGTAATTTTCATTTTGGCTTCAAGTTTGGATTCCCAAACGCAACTGGCGGAGCGGCTAGTGCTATCGCGTCACACCATGCCACGTTGTCGTGTTCTCAAAATACATACAGTACACCGCGAATCGTAATTAGAGTAATGAAAAAATTAGAGTAAAAAAACCAAAAAAAACAATTAGAGTAATGAACTCTAATTTATGTGATAGAACTTTTTCACAGTCGAAGTTTACTCTAATTTATTTAAGTACTCTATATTGGGTTATGTCGGCAATAAATATCCGCGCTGAAATTATAAACACTAAATTACGTGGACGTACAGAATCTGTCAGTCCGTATAAATTTGACGTCATTATGACGCTAGTATTATTTGTCGCGCTGAATGTCAGTTAATGTTCACACTGACGACGATGCTGTCGACGGACGAGAGTTATGCGAACGGCTTTTTTTCGATATGATTGATTTTTCGCTTAGTCCGATTTCACGTGCGAGCGCGATTGTATTAAATCATTATTTGTACTTTTTTACTTAAAAAAGTACAGTTTTGCACGGTCGAACTTCGTCCGTACTCCACACTATTTAAAAAGAACCTATATTACAATTCTGTTACGCTAATTAAACTTACCTAAATTAGAATAATGAAAAAATTAGAATCATTTACTCTATTTGATGTCATAGAGTAGAAATTTCGAGCGACCGAATTAGAGTAATTTACTCTAATTACGATTCGCGGTGTACCGTGCATAACCATAATTTCAGTGATGGCGTCACTTAAGATGTTCGTACATAATAGGTACAGTACTATCGCCTTAAGGTGAAGTTCTATCAAGCGAAAAGTGGCGTTTCTAACAGAAATCCGCGACTCTCTGTACCAGATCGTACCGCCTATTTTGTTTTTATACGAAAACCAACATTACAAAGAATCTTGCCGATACTCTCTGGAGGTTTTTGAGGTAATACTGGCCGTCGGATGTTTATCTGCGATGAGTTCGCTTCAATTTTCTCTGTTAGACTCAACCCACCTCGACGAGGTGGGGACGAGGTGGGTTGGCATACACAGAAAAAATAAAATTATGACACGGTGGACAATTAAGCTACGTGTCACGATGTAAAACCAACGAAAAATCTTAAGATTTCCACATGACACGCGGTTTCCAAAATATAAACGAAACTAAAAACAAAATTTCGTAACATTCCATCGTCACGCTATTTTCAGTAACTTTTGTTCGTCACACTATTTCTGTCAAAGGACTTTCGTTATGTTCGAAAATTGAAACCCTAAAAAATGAGCTGGCGTCGTCTGCAAAATGTATAAAAGTAGTTTTGTCATGTGGTCACGTCGTACGCAGGTACATGGTACGCAAGTCAAGATTTGAAGTTAAGTTTGTCGGTGCTAAAAATCTGAAAGATATTCAATATCGGATCTTAGCTTGCGTGGCGCCAGTCAATTTAGAACACGTGGCTTGCAGACTCTACGTGATGGAACTTCGACTCAATCGACCCGGTCTGTAGAGTTGGCCGTACAATTACAAAAACGTATGATGGAACTTCACCCTTATACATGGTACTGTACAAAAACAAAAGGCCCTTGGCAACCAAAGGGCAAAGCACCAGGTCGCCCCGCGACTATTATTCATCGGCTGTTCGTGGTGGATTTTTTTTTTTTAATTTTCAAGTGTACGAATAGTACGCGACCCTTGTGAAGAAACTCCCCTCGCCGAGGAGACGATTTGAGCGATTGCTTCGCGAATCTAAAAAAGTGAAACATCGAACGGTCAATACTTACGCCTATAATATTGGAGCCATCCAGTAAACATGTTTCGTCATGTTTTGTCTGACAAAAAAAAAATGGTGCGAATCTGTACCAAATCGTACGTCGTCCAGTAAACAACCCCACTTTTCCTCTAATGGAAGTTCACCCTTAGGGTGAACTTCCATCAAACGAAAAGTGGGGTAGTTTACAAAAATTAGCGAGTATCCGTACCAAACCGTACCGCTTATTTTGTTTTTATACAAAAAACAACATTACACAGAATCTTGCCAATACTCTCTGATGGTCTGGGAGGTAATGCTGATCGTCGGATGTTCATTTGCGAGGCATTCGCTTCATTTTTTTCTGTAATTGTCAACCCACCTCGAAGAGGTGGATTGACAGATACAGAAAATAATAATTTGTGACACGCTAGACGATTAAGCTACGTGTTATGATGTAATAACAACGAAAAATCTTAAGATTTGCACATGACACGCGCTTTCCAAAATACAACCGAAAATAAAAACGAAATTTCGTAACATTCTTTCGTCACGCAATTTTCGGTAACTTTTGTTTGTCATACTATTTCTCTCAAAGGAATTCCGTTATGTTCGAAAACAAAAACCCTAAAAATTGAGCGGCGCACAGACTGGCGATTGCAAAAAGTAAAAAAGTTATGTCATATGATGACTTCGTACGCAGGTACATGGTACGAAAGTGAAGATTTGAAGTTAAGTTTTGTCGGTGCTAAAAATATGAAAGTCATTCAATATCGGATCGTACCTTGCGTGGCGCCAATCAATTTAAAACACGTGGATTAACGACGTGATGGAACATCGACTCAATCAACGCGATCTTTAGAGTTGGCCTTACGATTACAAAAACATATAATGGAACTTCACCCTTAGAGTGTGTCCACCTACGGCTTCGATATACAAGAGAATCTTTGAAAGCATAGCATGAACGTAATATCAGTTCCATCGGAGGTAAAAACAAAAAAGTGACTTGTACGTATCATAAGGAAATGTCCTGTAATGAAAAAACCTTAAAGATTTTTGAAGCACAAAATTTAAATAAAATCTGTACGGGTGGACAAAACGTAAGATTTGTAAAAGCGTACGTAAATATCAAAATGGTTAGCGTATGGCAAAAGGAGCATAAAAGAATATCATATGTTAAAGATTTTCTCGCGGCTTTCGATGGCCTCGCATCCACCCTGGCATATGCCACGTGTAGCCACCTGATGGCGCGCTCAAAGTGGATTTTTTCAGTTGTTTCCACATGGCAAAAATCTATACGTTTAGTCTGAAAAAAGTATAACCTTTGATGTCACTTGCTACATAATAAAAAGTTCGACCAATGGTGTATCTGATTATGTAGAGTAGAACATATAACAGTCAAGGTCTACGCTCATAACCTAGGAGAATCCTAGGAGAATCAAAACAGTCCTTCATTTAAAATATTTTCCTGACAAAAATAAACTATGGTGTTGAAAAGAGGTAATTAATAGTTCACTTCTATATTTTAGTTCGAATGTAAAGAGAGAGAAAGAGAGAACCAAAGGCACACCATGGCTGCCGCGTCATTTAGAAGGAGGCAGAATGAAATAGAAGGTATTTTACTATTTGTAGCAAAATACTGCCTATGTCCATATTTGAATCGGGGTCTACTGACTACTATCTAAAACCTAAGCCTTATCCATTAAGGCACTAGCGAATTTCACGCATATTTAGCTATTCATTAAACGGACTAATTTGTAGCAGACTAACGAAAACACGCATTAATCAATTCATTCATGGAAGGGAATCGAAGCCGTATAAATACAAATGATCGAACGGCCACAATTGCAGCTGCCACCTACAATGAACTTTCGGCGGCCTTTGGGGATAGCGTCACGCAACGCCACGTGGCACCATACTATTGGATACCGGATAAGATGGAAGGAGGAGCCATGGCTCCCGTTTTGACAGGCGTCACTTTCAAAGCCACGTCGTACAATGGCCGTACAATAAGTAGACCGCCTAGTGTACCTTCTTGTACTATATAGTGTTTCTATTGGACTAGGGTTTAGAAGTAGGCAGTCGTAAGTAGGCAGACAAAGACTTAGTGAAATTTAGGTACCTCTCTCTAAGAGAGTTTGTAACTATAAATGTCATCTTTGACTTGCCATAACTTACTACTCAGGGGAGCAAATTCAGTGATTTTTTTTGCGTTTGACTCAGTGGAGTCTTGTCCTCACAAGGGTGAGAGTGGTCAGAATATTTGTGTGACTGGGCGGCGCTTATTCAGCGGGAAAGTAGAAGGGGAAAATATTATCCTAGAGGCTTTACATTGGCTGCACTTTCTGTGGGTCAATGGAGACCACAGAATTTCAGGTTATGGGCCCACCCTCTAGGGTGCCCATATTTGATGGATCAAACTTTTTTTATTGGGAAATGATGATGGAGGGAGAACTATTTGAGAAGCATCTCTGGGGCATAGTGTCTGGACAAATTCCATGCCCACCTCCACCTGGGTTTGGAGTGACACGTTTTTCTGGCACCTCCGCCTCTACAGCTGGTAGAACTGCTGCCACCATCACCGAGGATGAAGATGAGGAAGGAGAGGAGATTGTCATGGACCGAGAAGAGGGAGGAGTTGCAACTCAAGTGATACTATTGCCGAAGGCGATACCGGCAGCAGCACCACCAACAACGGCGACAAGGGTTCAGATCGAAAGATCAGAGTATGAAAAGTGGAACTACAAAGACAAGGTTGCTAAGATCTTAATTCTTAAAAGTGTAGCAAAAGGGATTGCCATTCCCCTTATGCATGTCAAATCTTCATCTGAGATTTGGATATCACTAGTTAACAAATATAAGAGTGGATCATTGCAGCAGCAGCAGTTGGCAGAAAATAAGATTGCAGCTTATATTTATAAAGGAGGAAGCATGAATAATTATTGCAATGATTTAGGAGCATTATTTCGAGAGTTAGAGAGTGCATGTAACTCATGGTCTAAAAGACAAAGAGTGAACACATTAATAATGAATCTACCTGAAGAGTATGAGAATATCATTAACAGATTGCACGATATAGAAGATAGCAATTGGAATTGGGATGACACAATGTGAATGATTTTAGTAAAAGAAAGCACCATAAAGCTTAGGAGAGGGAGTCGAAGTGTTCAAGCATTGTCTGCAGGAGCTGATTGGCGGAAGCGTGATGAGGAGAGAGAGAAAGATCCCTATCGAAACTTTGGAGGAAGAAGACAAGGAGGTGGCAGATTTGATAGACAGGGGAGAGGAACTTCTTGAGGAGGATTATGTCACTTCTGCAAGAAATCGGGACACTATATGGCAGATTGTGGCAAACTTGCAGATCTTCGACTAAAAGATGGGCAAGGGACCTCAAAAATGGAGGAAAGAAAAAGGCTTTCCTAACTCAAGTTCATGATGAGCAAGAGAACAAAAAAACCGAACAGGAAGAGGAGCTTGAGGAGCTTGAGGAGCTTCTTCTTAATCCGAAAAACATTGAAAAGCATGTTGACATTCCACGGAGACAAAAGTGTGCTTTCGGAGGTAAGAGGGATCCACCTGAAGATGGGTGGATCATAGACTCAAGGGCCTCAATGCATATGTGCAAAGATAAAAGGTGGTTCACTAAACTGAGAAGATCCCAACAGTTGAGATAGAGTACGGAGATGGTAGAGTAAAAACCACAAGTCTTGTTGGAACTGTTGACTTGAATGTTCCAGTTGATGGAAAGGCCTCAATTGTAACACTCTCAGACGTTCTTTACATTCCACAGCTTAGTAAGAACTTGGTCTCAACAGCTATCCTAGATGAAAAGGAGTTTGAAACATGAACTAGGAAAGGAATCTTCACAGCAAGCTTTGATAACGAGGTTTATTTCATAGCTGACAAGGGCAGTCACGGAATGTTATGAATTGTTCTTTGCAATGAAAAGAGTGTTCTCTACTCCTGTGGAAGTGAGATGATGCTTTGGCACAAAAGGTTGGGGCATGTGCATCAAGATAGATTAAAGAAAATGAAGAAAAATGGAATAGTGGAGGGTAATACTTTTGAGGATGATGAGACCTTTGATGATTGTAGTGGATGTGCCCAAGGGAAGATTCATAGACTTCTATTTCAAAAAGGCAACCACATTTAGGAGAGAGAAAGTATTGGATCTAATTCACATTGATGTTTGGGGACTTGCTAGATATGCTTCACATGGGGGGAAGAGGTGGATGTTAACTATCACAGATGATTGGTCCAGATAAAAGAAGGTATACTTTCTCAGACATAAGTCGGAGGTATTGAGATGTTTTAAAGAGTATAAAGTATGGAGTGAAAAACTACACGAAACCTCAATAAAAGAGATAAGAAGCGATAATGGGAAAGAATACACCTCAAGGGAATTTGAAGAATATCTTAAAGAAGAAGGAATTCATCATGAGAAAACTGTTCCCTATAATCCGTAACAAAATGGAGTAGCAGAAAGAGTGAATAGAACTTTAGGAGATATGTCCAGAAGTATGTTAATTGTTAAGAGGATAGGGTTGCAGTTTTGGACGGAGTCTATGAACTATGCTAATTTCATCAAAAATAGAGTCCTAACTTCAGCAAATAAGGAGGAAACTCCGTATGAGAGGTGGACAGGAAGAACGCCTGATTTTTCTAGTTTGAGAGTGTTCGGAAGTCAAATCTACAGTTTGGATTCTGATAAGACTAAATGGAAGTTAGAGGGGAGAGGGAAGCCAGGATATCTTATAGGATATGATGAGAGCACAAAAGGATACTGAGTGTATGACGTGAAAAAGAGAGATAAAATTTTGGTAAAACACATAGTGGTGATGAATGAAGAGAAGTCCATTGATCCATTCAAATATAATAAGGAAGTCAAAATCAGATTTGAAACGGATCAACTTTCTGACTTTGACTTTTAAAATGAAGAGAAGGAAGAGGGAGAAAAAGAAAAATCTGCAGATCTACCAAAGGAGAAGGAGAAAAGGACAATATCTGAGGCATCGCCACAATATGAAGCGGAAACCGATGAGGAACTAGATGAGACACTGAAATTGGAAGATAGGGGAGCTGAAAATCTCCCTAAACGAAACCGAAGGATGCCTTCAGTAGCGCCGTCCGATTTTGAAGGGGGAAGAAGAAGTAGTAAAAGACTTCAAGAAAGACAAGTAAATAACCAACTCACAAAGATGTCTCACCCAGATGAACCTAAGACATACTTAGAGGCCATAAATACTTCTGAAAGTAGCCGGTGGATCACAGCTATAAATGAAAAAATGGCCTCTATCATCAAAGCCAATACATGGGAGTTGGTAGATTGTCCACCGGACCGAAAACCGATCGGATGTAAGTGGGTTTTTAACCTTAAATTAAACCCGGATAATACCATTGAGAGGTACAAAGCTAGGTTAGTTGCAAAAGAATATACTCAAAAAGAAGGGATGGACTACGAAGAAACCTTTGCACCTGTAGTCAGATTTCCTTCTGTTAGAATTCTTTTAAGTATAGCCGCAGCGGAGGATATGGAAATACACTAGATGGATATTAAAACAACCTTTTTGCACGGAGAGTTGAAAGAAGAAATTTACATGAGGCAACCAGAAGGATTCGTGGAAAGTGGGGAAGAAAACAAAGTTTGCAAACTCATAAAATCACTCTATGGGCTTAAGCAACCTCGGCGACAGTGGAATATAAAGCTCGACGAATTTCTGACTTGTTTGGGGTATATCAGAATTAGTTCAGATCACTCTATATATTTATTTGAGGATGAGGATGGAGTGATATTAATTGCTATGTATGTGGATGATTTGTTGGTCTATGCAAGTCCTTAGATAAAATTAACAAACTAAAACGGGATCTTAGAAGCCGCTTTGCCATGAAAGATCTCGGCAAAGCAAAGTACATTTTGGGAATTCAAATGGAGAGAGATAGAGGGAATAGGATTATAAGACTCACTCAGAAAGAAGCAATTAGTAATATGCTAGAAAAATTTCAAATGGAGAATGCAAACGGATGTATTACTCATATGGATTTAAAGAAAGTGTGTGAGGGGAGTGAAGAGGGAGGAATATTGATCATTAATGATGAGATATATGAGATAGAAAGAAGCTTTATGGAAAATATCCCTTATCGGTAGATTGTAGGCAGTTTAATATATTTTATGAATTGTACCCGGCCGGATATAGCTGCAGCCGTAAGAGTCCTCAACAAGAGTCTAAATGAACCAAGAAAGAGAGACTGGGAGGCTGCCGAAAGGGTGATGAGGTATCTGGTGGGGACAAGGAAATTGTGGTTGCATTTGGGAGGGGAGCACACTAACATCACAACCTGGAGTGATGCGAGTTATACAGATGTGCCTTTAAGGTGGTGTACGACTGGATATGTGTTGCAAATTGGATCTGGTGCATGCTGTTGGAGTAGCAAACAATAGAAAGTAGTTGCTTAGTCCACTATGGAGGTTGAATACATGGCTTCCTATGCTGCCACCTAAGAATTAATGTGGGTGAAATCTCTTCTTGAAGAACTTGGGTTCATGAAGACAGGAACTCATAATGTGTTTTGTGATAATCAAACTGCTATCTCTATTGCAGATAATCCGAAACATCACTTCAAAGCTGAGCATATGGATATTAGACTAAGCTTTGTCAGAGAGAAGGTTGAAAATAAAATCATTAAACTGGTTTATAAAACTGATAAAGAAATGATTGCAGACATGATGACAAAACCGATACCTTCGCCTAAGTTGATTTATTGCAGAGAAAACTGTGGATTAAAATTGAAAAGTGACTAAGAATTAAGGGGAGTGTTGAAAAGAGGTTATTAATAGTTCACTTCTATATTTTAGTTAGAATGTAAAGAGAGAGAAAGAGAGAACCAAAGGCACGCCATGGCTGCCGCGTCATTTAGAAGGAGGCAGAATGAAATAGAAAGTATTTTACTATTTGTAGCAAAATACAGCCTATAGCCGGATTTGAAACGGGGTCTACTGACTACTATCTAGACCTAAGCTTTATCCATTAAGGCACTAGCGAAACGATATACGTATTACGTTTCAAGCATATTCATCTATTCATTAAACAGACCAATTTGTAGCTGACT
This sequence comes from Zygnema cylindricum, assembly GCA_037447655.1. Classification (NCBI taxonomy): domain Eukaryota; kingdom Viridiplantae; phylum Streptophyta; class Zygnematophyceae; order Zygnematales; family Zygnemataceae; genus Zygnema; species Zygnema cylindricum. Next base: position 114,841 of record JBBHKE010003492.1, read on the forward strand.
AACGAAAACACGCATTAATCAATTCATGCATGGAAGCGAATCGAAGCCGTATAAATACAAATGATCGGACGGCCACAATTGCAGCTGCCACCTGCAATAAACTTTCGGCAGCCTTTGGGGATAGCGCCACGCGACGCCATGTGGCACCATATTATTCGATACCGGAGAAGATGGAAGGAGGAACCATGGCTCCCGTTTTGACAGGCGTCACTTTCAAAGCAATGTCGTACAATGGCCGTACAATAAGTAGACCGCCTAGTGTACCTTCTTGTAGTATATAGTGTTTCTATTGGACTAGGGTTTAGAAGTAGGCAGTCGTAAGTAAGCAGACAAAGACTTAGTGAAATTTAGGTACCTCTCTCTAAGAGAGTTTGTAACTATAAAGGTCATCTTTGACCAGCCATAACTTACTTCTCAGGGGAGCAAATTCAGTGATTCTTTTTGCGTTTGACTTAGGGGAGTCTTGTCCTCACATGGGTGAGAGTGGTCCAAATATTTGTGTGCCTGGGCGGCGCTTATTCAGCGGGAAAGTAGAAGGGGCAAATATTATCCTAGAGGCTTTACATAGGCTGCACTTTCTGTGGGTCAATGGAGACCACAAAATTTCATATGGTATGTCAATGTATGAAACAATACGGCCGTTAGTAGCCAACCTATTTTTTCCCTATTGTAACTTCACCCTAACCCGTCAGAATTTTTGGGTCCATAGTGACGGCCGCTAACAATCCCCTCTCAGTACACGCGAGGGGGAAGCCGCTAACATATTGAATGTTAACATTTTTTGGTAGGTTGCTTGACATGTAATCGCTCTCAATTTCCGAATTTGTACGTTGCATAAAATTGTGTATTTAACTATTTTGGAATGTTTCTTTATGATGCTTATCGGCACACATCCGAAAGAAATATTATCGGCACTCAATGTGACGCATGAATCTGCAACCCGAAACACGTGACGGCAAATAAAATGGCCGACAAGTGCCGAGAATTTAGTACGGCTAATTTGACGATATCGTATGTATTGCAGGTAAAATCGGCTGGACTTTAAATTGGGTTTGATTCCGAATTGGCATGTACTTTTCAGTTTGTGTCAGACACTTCGGGTCGAGGTCGCAAACGGTCAACCAAAACCGTAACCGAGCGTTAACCGACCGCCCGCCTCGGATCCGGAACGGATTCGGTTGCCAAATTTGGGAGGTCGGGCGAATTTGGGCGGGTAATTCACCAAAAAAAAAAAATCGGTTACGATCAAATAAGCAAAAAACGAAACAAATTAAAGGTTTTGTACCGTCAATACTAACCAACATTATTGTACTTTGTAATCTTGGTATTTTAGAAGGTATAAGGGATATAAACCAATAATTTTTTACTTATTCGGGAATGGGTGGGTACGGGTAGTCGCGAGAAATCAAGTTCGGTTATTTTTTTTTCTGTAAACGCGTTTCGGGTAACGGTTAACAATTAAGGAGCAAGACATAACGCGGTCAGGCGTCGGGTACTTAGACTTTGAAAAAAAAAACGGTCAGTTTCGGTTATCTAAAATTTTGACTTTTGCGACCTCTGACTTTGGGTCAAAAGTTGTTGTTGTAGACGTTGACGAACGTCACAAGCATTGTCGGCGTATACGATTTTCATAGACTGAAGTAACAATTTCGATTTTACACCTTGGGACACTTTGAAAACTGTGTTCGGAGAATCTCCGCTATAATACAAAGTAAGTTCGCTTAGTTACGGTTATATGAGAACATGCCCTAAATTTGTGGCCATTAATACTGTAGTCTTCTAATTTTGTGGGACATTCTAGTTTTTTAGGTTTTTGGACGTCATAGTTATTTGTAACACCATCGACGCCACTAATAATGGAAATTTCTATAATTGTTCCTTTTCCATTTTTTATCCCATTTGTTAATAAATCACGAAAAAAATATCAAAAACATATTCTTATATAGAGCTCTTTCATTTTACACCAATATTGTCGCATTTTATTATGAGAAGAGGAAGAGGAGGTGACACAGGGTGACAAGGGAGGGGAGAGGCAAATACAACATAGGCCTTTACAATGGACCCATGGGTGAAAGTGGAGGTCCAAAATGTTGAGACTCGCGGGTCAAATTTTAATTAGGTTTTAATGTGGATTTACCACAAATGCATGCATCGATCGGCAGGTTTCACGCACGTCATGCGACATGTTCCGGTTAACCCTTTACTAAAGACAATGGTCTCTTACTCCCTATGTGTACTTAAATCCTCCCAAACGTGCTTATGATCAAATTTAACGCTAAGCTATTTTTTTTGAAAACTTAGTTTCGTATACACAAATTCTAGGTAATTAAATTGGGAGAGACAACATCAACGACGTAGATGTTTGGAATAGATTTTCCATTGTTTAGGTGACTTAATCGGGATTAAGTCGAAGGATACAGTGTTAATCGCTCTTAGTGTTAAAAAGTAAAAGGTGTAATAGAACAAAGAGTGTTATTAACTCTGTTTTGGGTTGAAGGGTCCAACGCCAACATAAATTAACGTTAATTTATACACATAACATGAATTTGGATACACTTTCCCGTATTTTCGCCGCTATAGCTTGTGTTCACATAGTCAACGTTTAAACACGTGAGAACAGGTTCACGCTACTTTCCCTCGTATTTATGACGATAACTCAAATTTGAGTGCGTTTTTTCGTGTCAACGCACTCATGATTGCTCATAGCCGTTTTTCAAACAATGCACCCCTCATCATGGTTTCCGAATAAATGAACCCTGTTCCATTGAAAATGGGCACCCTAGAGGGTGGGCCTATAACGTGTAATTTTGTGACCTCCATTGGTACACAGAATGTCCTACTTATATGAACCCTCTAGGATAATATTTGCACTTTTGAATTTGGCAATAAATAAGTGCCACCCTGGCACGCAAAAATCCTGACTGACATCACCCCTGTGTAGCTTAGACTCCATTGAGTCCGCAGCAAAAAAATCACTAAATTTGCTCACCTAAGCATTATTTATAAATTTAACAAATTTGACGTGAACATCATTTCATCAAGATCTACCGGCTTAGGCTGAGTGCTACTCGGTACGGTTGTCTTCCGAAAGTAACAATATCAAATCATATCCTTGGCAACCTATCTTTTGTATGAACTTTGTCTTCTGCCTATCTTCTCATCTGTTTTTGCCAGCCAAGGGTGCTTGTCAGTTCTCAATCACTACAACAAGTATGAGAATTGTAGGATGCTCATAGGCTGACTAAAAAGATAGAATATAAAATACCATTTTTCAACACTAGAGTACAACACGAATCACTAGACTGTGTCATACAAAAAGGTACAGTTGCCGAAGTACTTTCTGTACACCCATCGCACGACATGGCTGAAATGTTGACCCTTGCCATATCTGGATTAGTTCTCATATTCACCGGAGATGCCACAAGCCAATCATGTCGTGCCACGTGGTGCTTGACGCGGCGTTGACCAAAAAACGCCAAAACGCCTATTTCGCAATCTCGACACCTATTGTGGCTGTTTGATCTAAACCGGCTTTTGATTATACCTCTCGAAAATCAATGCGCGCTATTTGTTTCGCCGTCAAAACAAACTCGCGATATTCATTTCGCGAAGTATCGTACGTCGTACGTATTTTTAACTGTGTCTATGTTACATGTCTGTTCACGACGTTAAATGAATTTATGTAATCGCACATCTTTAAATACCTATCAAACCCTATATATCTCAGCACTAATCCTAGACTGTAGGATAAACCTATCGGCTATTGCAGACTTGATGAACGACACGTACCAGGATCGAATCCTGGAGTAGTCAAGTATATTTTGGTAAACCTACCAAAATCTAGCGCATGTCTCTCTATCTCTAGACAGCATAGGCAACCATGGCTCCAGCTCCCTCTCAAACATTTAGTGAATGCGACAAGTGTATGAGGTGAAGAGAGGAGTTTGAGTCAGACTACCTCGACTTCTTTTTTGCATTTCATTTTAGACCTAGAAAATACTAAAAGAACCATTAATTTCTACACTCCTCTTATTTTCTAGTCAATTTTTAATTTAAGACCACACTTCTCCTTACAAAAAATTAGCTTAGGGAAAGGTACAAGTTTTGTCATCATATCTGCTAACATTTCACTCTCTAGTCTATATTATAGGCTGATTATCTTGTCTTCTACCTTCTCCCTAACAAAGCTAAGTCTAATGTCGATATGTTTGGCTTTAAAGTGGTGTTTAGGACTGGCAGAAATGGCAATGGCTGCCTGATTATCACAAAACATTTTCTGGACAGTACCCTTAAGATGACTAAGGTCACCAAGCAAAGACTTAACCCACATTAATTCTTTTACAGCGGAGCAAGAGGCCATGTACTAAGCCTCCATTGTGGACTGAGCAATAACCTTTTGCTGCTTGGTGCTATAACATCATGCCCCATCACCCACAAACAATACATACCCACACATGCATCTCCTCATATGAGCATCCCCATAGCTGGTTCTTTTAAAGCATAGCAAGAGGCCATGTACTCAGCCTCCATTGTGGATTGAGCAAAGACCTTTTGCTGCTTGGTGCTCTAGCAACAAGCCCCATCACCCACATAGAATACATACCTAGACGTGCATCTCCTCATAGGAGCATCCCCATAGCTGGCATCACTCCAAGTGGTGATGTCAATATTGTTCCCACCCAAATACAACCACAGATCTCTAGTCCCTATGAGATATCTAAGGACTCTCTTACCTGCCTCCCTATCTTTCTTAGTGGGATCATTCAGACTCCTATTAGTACTCTTACAGCTGCAGCTATGTCCAGTCGGGTATAATTCATTAAATATATTAAGGTGCTCACTACTATCTATAAGGAAATTTCTGCATAAATCTTTTCTCTTTAGGGCCAAACTCGTCATCTAAGATTATAACTCCGTCTTCCACACTCCTCTCACTTCCCTTCTTTAGTTCTATTGGAGTGGTACAACTATTAGCGTTGTCCATTTGGAATCTTTTTAACATGTTTCGAATGGCCTCTTTTTGAGTTAATCTGATTATTTTCTTATTGTTGTCTCTCTCTCCCTGAATTCCTAAAATATACCTTGCTTCACCCATATCCTTCATCTCAAATTTACCTTTTAGATCCGTTTTCAACTTATTTATTTTATCCATAGATTTACTTAAGATAAAGATATCATCAACATAAATTGCAATAAATATAATTCCTTCCTCATCTTCAAACAAATAATTGAGTGATCTAAGCTGATCCGAATGTATCCCAAACTTGTAAAAAACTCATCGAGCTTCTTATTCCATTGACGAGGCGCCTGTTTCAGCCCATACAAAGATTTAATCAATCGGCAATTCTTGCTTTCCTCCCCTTGCTCCACAAATCATTTGGGCTGTCGCATAAAGATCTCCTCTTCCAACTCTCCATGTAAGAAGGCTGTCTTGATGTCCATTTGATGTAATTCCATGTCTTTTGGTGCTGCCAAATTGAGAAGTATTCGGACGGAGGGGAACGTGATGACTCGGGCAAATGTCTACTTGTAGTCAATTCCCTCTTTATGGGTAAATCATTTTGCCACTAACCGAGCCTCGTAGCGCTCAATGGTGTTATACGGATTGAGTTTCAATTTAAATACCCACTGTTTGACAGAACTTTGATAAAACAGACTAACTTCACAATGAATTAAAACACAGACCAAAAACACAATAGGCCTGAAAATCTGTGACAATATTAAAAATATGAAGAGGAACACACATGCATAATTTAAGATAATTCTGCCATCAAATCTGAGAGTAATTCTCAGATAAAATTACCAAAAACACCATAAACAGTTTTTGGTCCAAAAGTTCCCTAAGTCCTAAAATGACTAAGTCCTATATATATATACAAGAGCTTACTGCTGATTGTACGGAGGCATACCAGCCGTACGCTATCAACGAGATACCTCTTTTAATGTGGGTATACCCGAATACTTCAAGGTATGTCAAGGTGCGTAAATCTACACTAATAATTAATTCACAAAAAGATAACAACGTTCAACCAAATATTTACATCGACGCTTCCGTAAAATCCGCGTACTGAGTATCAACTTGATTTGTCACTTGTGAACGAAACCACGCAGTGAACCAATTTCACATACGTACGGTTCACTTGATACCACGTCATCAAAATTGTGATTCCTTGAAAAATATCGGCGGACGCCGTCCGCCCTCCACGAGTACCACGACCAACTTGCCGAAATCAAACCGTACGATCCAAATCGTGTCCGTACCTAAAGTGCGTACCTCTCCATAAATTCTGCATGTCGCATTATGCTTTGTACGTGTGACGTACCATTTTAACTTCATCGATTATCTGAGGTCGGATCACTTCGCGACCCGTCATCCATTTCTCTTACGCATTTCGTGTTTTCCGCGCCACTCAATTTCTATTTATTTCGTCCCAAAACAATATATCTGTATGTTCACTCCCCCAAACCGTGAATCCATTCAAACCTCCACAGTAAATTCATTTAACAACTTACGCACGAAACGTCGCGTGCGCACAAAGTGTGTAGTACGCACGAAACTAAGTTTTCAAAACAACACAATCCACCAATTCCCACGTATCAGCTGCCAAAATCGAAGCCATCTCCTCATTAATGGTTGTCTTCAACCGATTTCTCTCAAGACAGTTCATCGCCCCACCATAAGTCCAGGGTTCATCGAGATTGGACAATTTGGTTACCTTGTTGTTAACTTGTTTCTCTTGCAGTCTTTTGCTGCTTCTCCTTCCACCCTCAAACTCTGATGCCGGAATGGATGGCTCTCGTGGATTCTTTCGAACAATTTCGACTTCTCCCCTATCCCTCGATTCCAGGTCTATTTCTACCACGTCTTCCGCTTCGGTTGGAGCTGGCACTAGGGGTTCCAAGGCTGAATCCTCCTCCGTCTGATTTGTACCTGCAAGATCATCATCTTCTCAAAAACCTAGATAGTTAAGAAGCTCAAAGTCATCAGAATTTTCTGTCTCAAATCTGATTTTGACTGTCTTTGTATGCTTAAAGGGATCTATAGATTTCCCTTCTTCCATAACCACTAGATGCTTCACTAAGATTATATCTTCTCTCTTAAGATCATAGACTCTAAATCCTTTTACATCTTCATCATATCCTAGCAAATATTTTGGTTTTCTTTTCGGATCCAACTTCCAATTTGACCGATCTGTGTCTAAACTGAACACTTGACTACCGAATGTTGTTTTTTGAAAGTTAGTTTTGTGCGTATGCGACATTTTGTACGCTTGCAACATTTTGTGCGTATATTATTAATATGGAGGTTTGAATGGATTCAAGCATTGGGGGAGTGAATTTATGGATAAAACTAAAGTGAAGTAAGGAACTTATTGAGTGGTGTGAACACGCAGTAAAAAATGGATGGTAGATCGCGAAGCTATCCGATTTGAAATGTACAAAACGTTGAAATATGCGTCGCCGGTACAGCGCATCTATTTGAGACAAGTATACTTTAAATTGGACAACGTAGCTTCGACAAAGCTGCGGTTATGTTAAATATGATCCGGAACAAGACAACGCAGCTGCGGTTGATATGGATCAAGTCGGTGGAGGAGATTCATAAGAAGATCACAAGTAACTAAGCAAGTTGACTTTGCGGAGGTGTCGGTGTAAATATTCTATACAACACAGGTTTGTCTTATTGCTAATTAGTTTATCTGTGTTGATTTAGTCAGTTTGACATATCTCGAGTTATTCGGGTATACTCGCAATAATTTAGGTAGGTGGTAGATAATGTACGGCTGGTAAGCCTCCGTACATTAAGTAGTGAACTCCCTGAGTATAACTTGTAGGACTTAGATTTTTTTGATTATCACAGCTGAGTTAATCAAAGACATGACAAACTGTTTTTATGCAACTTTGACCTTTTAGTGTGATCACTCTGGTTGTTATTTTGATGTGAAAATTTGGGGATATCTTCTATCATCTATAAAATATATGTGTGTATAGTTTCAGTCTGTTCTATTGTTTCTATAGAATTTTGTGAGGAGTCTACCTGGTTAGTTTGGTAAGCTGTCAGATGTTTTTGGGAAACTCAGCAGCTCATATCTTTTTGATGCGTTTAAGGATTTGGCTATAACTTTAAGAAATTACAGAGTCTAGGATATACTACATATTGGCTCAATTTGAGGTGATTTTGTTTATTTTAGAGTAATCTGTGTTGTCTAAAATAGAGCTGTTTAAAATACGCTATGGACAACACCGAAAACCTTTAAGTGTGAAACATTTGGTTTTTGGCCGGTCCATCTCTCATAGGAGTTTGGCCTTTTACTGCCGAAGTAAGAACTCTATTCTTGAGATAATTAGCACAGTTCATTACTTCTACCCAGAATCTCTTTCCTATCTTCTTATCCGACAACATACTCCTAACACTATCACTTAGTGTCCTATTTAACCTCTCGGCTACACCATTCTGTTCAGGATTTTTAGGGACTATCTTTTGATGTTGCACTCCATCTTCTCTCAAAAAATCCTCAAACTGATTGGAGGTATATTCTCCCTCATTATCACTCCTTACTCTCTTAATAGAGGTTTTATGAAGTTTCTCACTCCACGCTTTATATTCTTTAAAAACCAGTGGAGTCTCTGATTTATTTTTCAAAAAGATCACTCTAGAATATTGAGACAAATCGTCACTGATTGTCATCATAAACCTCTTACCCCCGGGTGAAGGCACTTTGGGCGGTCCCCGAATATCAGTGTACCAAGTCTAAAACTTTTTCTCCTTTATAAGTGGCTTCTTTTTGGAAGGGTAACCTGTGTGCCTTAACTTGATCACAACCACTACAGTCACTTAGGTTTTCACTTTCTCCAAACTGAATTCCTTCCACTATTCCCATCTTTTTTATTTATTTCAACTTATCTAAATGCACATGTCCAAGCTTCTTATGCCACAATATAATGTCATGAACACCAACATAATAAATTTTATTCTTTTAATTGCTTAAAATTAGCCTAAACATCCCTTGGCTTCCTTTTTGAGCAGTGGAATTAACTTCCCCCTTAAAGCTAGCAGTAAAGGTTCCCTTTCTAGTGCTAGTCTCAAAACCCTTATCATCTAACATATACGTTGAGATAAGGTTTTTATTTAACTCTAGAATAAACAACATATCAGATAATGTCACTATGGATGTCTTTCCCTCCACTAAGACTTTTAGATCTACCGATCCCACCATTGTAGTAGTGACTACTCTCCCATCCCCAGACTCTACCTTTATGGTGGGAATCTTTCTCATCTTAGTGAACAGGTGTTTATCCTTACACATGTGAATGGAGGCACCCAAATCCACAATCCAACCTCCTTCACCTTTTAATCCTCCGAAGGCCCATTTCTGCTTTCGTGGAATTTCGACCTCGGTCTTTGTCTCCAACTCCTCATCCAACAATAGCTCATTGTCTTCGTCCTCACATTCCTCCTCATGTTCTTGCCTCACAACAACCTTTTTCTTTCCTCTCGAAGATCCATCAATCTGTCCCTCTTTTAACTGTAGTTCCCTAAACTTAGAGCACTCAGCCATGTAGTGCCCTGGTTTCTTACATAAATGACACAACCCTTTGGGAGCCCTGGGTCAAGACTCATCGGACTGATTTTTTTGCCACCCCCCTCCATTGTTTCCGACTAGTTTTCAGGAATCCTTGTTCCTCTAATCGGTCCCTGTTGCCAAGGCTTGCCCACTCTTTCCTCTCCTTCGGATCTCTATTCTATTCTCTCAAACAATAATCATCCCTACCACAGACTTCAATATCCACCTTGAGTCCGGCAAGTCCTACACTTGGTTAATTATATTCTTAACTCATCGGTTAACTTCATAAGGAAGCAGTTAACCTTTTCTTTTTCAGTTTCTTCTTTTCTAGCACTGTCGAGTTCCATGAAAATTGTTTCAAGCTCATTACAAAAGTCTAACATCTTCCCCCTCTTGTTTAACTATGCGTTTATTTTCTAATCAACCAACTGATAATGATGAATTTTACCAATTCGGTACATCTTTATGAGAGCCACCAATAGATCGGATGCCCTTTATACTTGCAAATGATGAGATACAAGTCTTTCAGTAAGATGGCGGAGTATGAAGTGTATTTCCACCATGTTATTGTAATCTCATATATAAATATCACTCTCCTCATTCCTTAGAACAAGTGACATGAAAGGCGATCCGGTTCCTATAGGTGTTGCAATCGGTGTGATTGTCTATTTTTCTTTCCCTTTGTCCATACAAATACCATCCCCATCCTCACTCTCCCCCGGTGGAGCAAGATCTACCCTTATGGTAAACTTGGTCCTTGCAAACCCAAGAGAAATACCCAGGCTACATAGACGCTTCACTTGTCCACTCACTATCCCCCAAAACCTTTTCTCACATAGAGCTCCTATCATCATTCTCTCCTTGTCTATAAAGCCAGTTCCATTAAAGATAGGCACCCTAGAGGATGGGCCCATAACCTGCAATTCTGAGACCTCCATAGGTCTTCGGAATGTGCAGCTCACACGAAGCCCCTAGGATAACCCCGACCCTTTTGTGTTTCACCAAGAATAACTGCCACCCTGGCAAACAAAAACTTTGACCACCTTCACGTTTGTGAAGACAAGACTCCTTTGAGTCGATAACAAAAAGAATCTCTGAATTTTCTCCCATGGGCAGTTAGTTATGAAAGGTCAAAGTTGACCTTTTGTACATGAGCACTCTGCGAGAGAGGCGGCTACCTACCAACTTTTTTAAGACCTAAATCCCTCTCTAAACCCTCTACTTCTAGAGTACGGCACCAATGAGAATATTGTGTCGTATAGAAAGGTACAGGTGACTGAGTACTTTTCTGTACGTCCATCGTACTACATGGCCAAAATGTCGACGCCTGCCATATCCGCATTCGTTCCCATATTCTCTGATGATGCCGCAAGCCAATGAGGTTGTGCCACGTTTCACTTGACATGGCGGTAACCGAAAACCGCCAAAACGCCTATTGCGCGATCTCGGCATCTATCGTGGTCGTTCGATCAAAACCGGCTTTTAATCGTAGCCGTCGAAAATAAATGCGCGGTATTTTTTTCGTCGTCGAAACAAATGCGTGGTATTTATTTTGCTATGTATCATAAACCGTACTGTCCTAAATTGTATCTATGTCTTCAGGTTCTATTTGAGCCGTAAAATGAATTCATCTTCGTCTATATATTTAAATAATTATCGAACCTTATATACTTCAGCAATGGTCTTAGATTTATAAGATAAAGCTAACTGCTACTGGTATGTGACAGACGGCAAGTACTAGGATCAAATCATTGGTCCGTCAAGTACGTTTTTGGTAAACCTACCAAAAACTACTGCATGTCTCTCTCTGGACATCATACGCATCTATGGCTTTAGCTCCCTCTCCAACCTTCAGTGACTGCGACAAGTGTGGGAGTTGAAGAGAGAAGTTAGAGCCAAACTGTCCCTGCTTGTTTTCTGTTTTACAAGTTTAGATCTAGAAAATACTTAAAGAACCCTTAATTTCTACTCCATGCACGTGGGTACCAGGTCATCGTGCAATACAAGGTCATCGTGTAACACAACTTTTTTACTCTTTGCAAACGCCTTGTCAGATACCACCTCAGTTATTTTGGGTTCATGTTTTTACGCGTGACGAATGAGCGCTGCCAGAAATAGTGTGACGAATGGGCGCTTACAAAAACAACGTGACAAAAGTGTGTTTTGAGATTTCGTTTATATTTTTTGTTGTATTTTTGAATGTGTATATCGTGTGTGAATTTTTTGATTTCCGTTGGTTGACATCTTGACACGTATGCTCATTATCCAACGTGTCGCGGCTCAAATTTTTCTGTAATTGGTGATGTACCTCGCGAGGTAGGTACATCACCACTTACAGAAACTTTCGAAGCGAATGCTTCGCGAAAAACCATCCAACGACCATTGTTAACTCCCAGACTTTTGGAGAATATTGGCAAGATTATGTGTAATGTTGTTTTCCGGATAAAAACAAAATAAGAGGTACGTCGTAGTACGGAGAGGTCCCAATTTCTGTTAACAACCTCACTTTCCGTCTATTAGAACTTCATCCTAATAGCAATACACGGTGTAATGTCCTATGAAAAATCTTAGGAAGGGTCTAACAGTCCATGATAGTCACATCTTGTTAGGTGGTACGATTGTTGTTAAAAGTTAAAACTGTTTCGAGTAATTAGAAAATCCTTAAAAAATCTAGAAATCTTAAAAACCCTAAAAATTATGAAAAACCCTAGATTTTTTAAAAAATAGGCCCTAAAGGAATAAACCGAGAAAAGAAACTGCAGCGGAAAAAATAATTAAGTTGAATCAGGTTTGATCACAACTTTTCACTACAAAATGAAAAAAATAAAATTTCGTTTTTTTTTTTCGAGTGTATTCCATGCAAAGTTTGTTGTTTTGAAGTACTGTTTACTTGAAATCACTATCAAATTTGAACAAAAAATCTATTTTTGAAGTGCAAAAAGGTATGGAAACACTATATACGTGTCTATTCCACACTTTACCATTGTTATAAGTGAAAAAGCCCTATAATAAACATATACTACAGGGTCACCACATATAGCATTTCCACACAATTTCGCACTTTTGAACTATGAAATGGAGTTGCGGTTTTCTAATTTCGTCCTTATTTCGGTGTAGGTTGGGGACAGAATTGTACCGATTCTTAAACGAATCTTTCCTTCAAGGTGAAGGATCTTGGCGGGAGTTTGTGAAGGTGGACGAGGGAACCATTTTAAAAGTTCCGTCGGAAATATCCGATGAGGTCGCAGCCGAAGCATTAATTAACCCTTGGACTGTCCTTGGGCTCTTAGATGTAAGCATTTAATATTATTAACTGAAAAATATTATTATTACGCGATTCCCTACCATTAATTATTCCGTGCGTTCAATTTTCTATTTCTTGAAATATAAATTAAAACATACATTTAAATTGCTTTGGATAATCAACTCTTGGACTGTCCTTGGGCTCTTGGATGTAAGCACATGTCGTTGTCATGGGAGAGGGAGAGGAAGCCTCTTGGAAAAATGTGCAAAATGCTTCTGATAACCCTACATATTTTCCAAAACAAATGTCAAAAGGTTTTGATATGGGCAAAATGTTTGATTTTACAGATACAAAACTGTCCTATATGGTAAGTCTCTCTCATATCTTTATTCTTTCCTCATGCTAAATTTCTCTTCTCCTCTTGATGGAATTTGAGTAATACGTAAACGGTTGGGAGAGAATGAGATGGGAAGGAGGGGGAGAAAGAGAGAAAGAGAAAAACAAAGATAAAGAATGCTTCCGTTTCAGATACAATTTTGATCCTTCAACTCTCATTTTGATCATGGCCAGACAATCATGGCCACACATGCCCACTCATGGCCACACGTGCCTACTCATGGCCACACATGTCCACTCATGGCCACACATGCTCACTCATGGCCACACATGCCCAATCATGGCCACACATGCCCAATCATGGCCACACACGCCCAATCATGGCCACACACGCCCAATCATGGCCACACATGCCCAATCATGGCCACACACGCCCAATCATAGCCACACATGCCCACTCATAGACATGCCCACTCATGGCCACAAGTATGGTATATTATTGGATCCCCATAGCCTGTTCATGTGTTACATGTATGTGGGTGATGTACCAAGTGATAAGTCCAGAGTTTTGATTTGGTTAAAATCGTCATAAATCGATGCTTTAACGGGTTAGCCAACACTAATCAAATTCCTGCTCGACAAGTTATATATCATGCATTCAGTTATGATACAATAACAAATGTTTTATTGATATAGAATTAAAGCTTCTTTCGTGATATTGTTGCTAATTGTCTTGATAACTTCTCTGTCAATTGACGGTCGTGAGTGGTACCTCACAATCGAGATGATGTTTCCAAATGTGCTCGACGTATTTTCATTGCTAATCGTTCTGCTTTGGCATATTCCTTACACTGTTTCATGTTGTTAGAGCGTTTATGCACCACACATTAACACCATGATAAGTACACAAGTTCAACAACTTTGACACAAGCCGTCATCACTATTTCCAGGATGTCTAGAGACAATATATTGTTTGAACAATCAAAATCTAAACAGCACTACGGTCCATTCACAATACACGGTTATTCAGCATCAGAGTCCAGAATGTCAAACTGAATCATTATTATTAAACCCAAGAAACTACATAAGACTTTCATGTAAGATCTATTGTTTTAGATATCTAGCTCTCAAAATGACTCCAAAAAAATCTAATCATACACACCACAACTCTGACGACACGAGACAAAAGTCTTAAAAACACAAACATCTGGAGAGCTAAAAAGACGATTCTTCAACTGGAAAAATAAAAACTTATGTTTAATGCCTACCTTCTACCTTGTACACATAGACCTATATAAACATCCCAAGCGCACATCCTAGTTCTTTCTCACTCGTTGCAACCACAAAAGAAACATTTGGAACTACCGACCGTCCTACCATCCAATCAGTTTCAACATTTTGAATAGTAAAGATGAAGTTTCTGAAACTGATGTTTAGGAAGATGCGCATTTGACCATCACTTGTACCTTAGTTTTAACAATGTTGAACTGAAACTCTATAAGAAAGCTACAACAAGAGCAAATCCTTGCTCGAAATGGTTCTTTACAAATGAACAAGTTTTAAGAATGAACCATATTGATAAACCATAGTACTCAACTGTCTTCCCAGTTTCACTGATTTGGTCATTCTCACTATTTTCGGCCTATTCAATACTACCTTTACTGCTACTTATCAAGCATCCCACTTGATCCGAAGAGAAGGCTAACATGCTCTGCATCAAATCTTTGTCTATTCAGCTCACGCTCGCTATCTCTCCCTCTCCCTCTCTCTCGCACTACCTCACTCGTGGGATCCTCTTCAAGTCTAGGCCCATCCTTGACTTCTGTTCTCCTGTCCCGTGGCATTCTGCTGGAGCTGAACGAGATCAGAGAGAGACAATCGACGGAAGCGAATAATGAAATTGACTTCTTTCCAAAGAAAAGAAAACCGACCACTTTTCTCCACCAATAGCTGCCCACTGACCCAAGAAGGACGTCTGTAATTATAACCAGCCACTCGCCCTTCACCTTGGTATCTGCACACGCTAAAACCAGCTCATATCAGCCAAAAAAAAAAAATACAGCAATAAATAATGGATGAAACAAACACCGATGGATCAACCACGGGACAGGGAAGAGTAAAAGTCTCATGATGTGACATCAGCCATAGAGAATGAATGCAAAAGAAAAAGTAAAAACTGGTAAACAAGCTAAAAACATGCGATGACACAAACATTGGAGTTTTCCATTCCCTGACTGAAGAACAAAGGATGTACACATTTGAGCGAGTTAAGAACTTACGTTGTTACAAAGCTTGGAATTTCCCATTCCCCCTCTTCGGCATGACCGGCACTCATAGCCGCAAGTTGCTGATGATCCGGAGGAGGCTCCAAATTTTCAGACTCCAAAGAAGCCGTGAAAGTCACTTTCCCACAGGGAACATTAGGGTCACCTGAACAAGACATATGAAAAATAAATGCATTAACAAAAAGAGATCAGCATCAATCTTCTAACTAACAATAGTACCCACGGTCTCTAATATGACACACAGGGCAGAAATATGAGAGCAATTTAAGCTTAAAAAGGATGTAGAACCACATAACTTAAACAATTATCTGATTACATTTCTCCCTGACAACCATAAAGAAAAACACAAATAAGCTTCTTGAAAAGACATTCAGCTCAAAACATTTTCCATGGCTATCTAAACTTCAAAATGATTTCGTACAAGAATAGATAACAAAGCTTCAGAAAAGCTCCTCCACCAAATGGCAAATAAAAATCATACCGAGTACTTTGGTGGCCACAATCTTCCCCTCGTCCGTATAATGGATATTTAAAATCTCCAAACCATGAGGGCCATAGACTCCACTCCATAAGCCTGCAAGTTCCTTTCCCTTGCAAGGTACATCCACTCTCAATCTTGAATACTTGGACTTCGGAACCGCCACTCTCTTCATAAGCCTCTGAGGCTTGTCTTCACCTTCACCTGAAATTCCTAAAGCACCTCCTCCAATAGGATCTTGCAAACTCTCCTCAGAAGGCACTCTCCTATTAGGGCCTCCGGTTGCCAATCTGAGGAGGTACTGCACAGCTCTGTGTCGCAACTCTTGATTTCCATGAGCATGTTCATTTCCATTTCCATTTCCGTTTCCAATACCGTTCCCAATTTCAGGCCCATTTCCCTGATTCACCAATCCGTTCTGCACTCTGTTCCCAACTCCATTCTCAATCCCATTACCAAACCTGTTCCCAAACCGATGTCCGTTTCCAATTCCATTTCTGTTTCCAGCTCTCATTTCCCCGTTTCCATGACCATTCCCATTGGCAACATTAGCTGCGACAGCTGGCACTGCTGGTTCTGGCGCTGGAAGAGCGACGTGTGGCGCATCCTCGGCAAGCCACATGGTTCGCATTAACTGCTGCTGGTAGAGCTGCTCTCGCAGACGGCCCTGTCTCTGATGCTCCTGAACTTCCACTGCCGCAGCAACTTCCTCCAGAGCCGTTGCTCTGACCTCGGCCTGAACACAGGACGAAAATGGATCAATTAATGGATGAAGGGATTGAAGGGGAGTGGACAGAATAAAAGGGAGACTGAAAAGAGAATGAAGGGACAAGTAATGGAAGAAGAGTGGATGAAGGACGGATGGTAACAATGGAAAGTAGATTGAAGGAACTGTAAGGGCAATGAAAAAATTGAAAAGTGGATGAAGGGAATAACAGGGGGTGGGAGAAATAAAAGGGAGACTGAAAGAAGAATGACCGGAAGAAGAGTGGATTGAGGGTGAATGAATGGATTGAAGGGTGAACAAAAAGAACAGAAAGTGGAGATTTAAGGACATCAACAAATGGTGAGAAGGTGCATGAAGGGATTGAAGTGGACACAGAGGTTATCGATAGATGTTCGAGTATCTAGATGGACAGACCAGTTAAAGACGGCATCTTAAAAAAACAAACAAGGATATGGCCAAAAAAATGTGAAACAATTCACATTTTCCTGTTGTAAGTGTGAAACAGTAACTGCACCTAACTATACGAATCACACGATTGCTGACCCACTGAGAATAACCCGACTGTATGCAAAGGGAAACCAGACAGATTATAAAACCTTGTTAAGCACCGTGACTGATTTAAAGATAACTGCAAATAACTCTCAACCAAGTAAAACTGCCACTACCCTTAAGCAATAACCAAATCAAATACCCGCCAAATATACTCAAAACGGCTCAGACAGCTTCAACACTATTAGCTTCTCATCCAGCCTAGGAAAACATAAAACCTAATGAAAGCAAAAAACTCCTACCTGTTCTTGAGCCTCAGTGGCTGGCATGTGAGCTGATTCCGGGCCTGTGTGTGTCTCCAAATGGAACTCAGAGTGGCAATCTGACTCCCAGACAATTGCTCCCGGGAGAGGGACTTCCTGTTGACCTCCCCTTCCTGTCAACAGGGCCACTCGCGACGAACCGTCACACTCTCCCACGACTTCAAAAAGTCTCATGCACACTAATCCTTGAGCTGTAACCATCCATTGCCACACACCAAAAAAAAAAAAAAAAACCTCGGTTTGTCAGTGGGAGTGTCCAGCAAATAGTTCCAATCCAGACAGTCAAATGGACGTCAGTAAAACGTTATTTCAAACCATTGTAACCAAAACCTAGAAGCATTTGGTTCCATGACATAGAAAGCAAACTAACATAATCTCTTAAAAAAACTGATGAAGAAAAAGGAAAACAACAAATTGAAGGAAAAAAATCAGAGCCTCACAAAATATCATTAATGCAGCCAAAATGATGAAGGCATTCGCATTTAAACCGCTCGCATGTCAACTCACACAAAAAGTTGAAACAAACAGAGATCATAAACCTAACCAAAAAGCTTCAACTATTAAACTTATCAAACAAAATAGAATTATGTTGAAATTTCTTACCCATCCATTCTGGCATAATCCTGAAGGCCACAACAGAAAGATTCCCCTGCAATAAGCAAAAAAAACAACCAAAAAATAATCATACAGAAGGTAAGAATTTGGTGTTGATAAATTAACAACCAAAAAGAAACCCAACTTCGAAAAAACAGAAAAGCTCCAGGTCAAACTCACAAAAAACATGTCCCAAAAAATCAACATTTGTTTCAAATGGAGGAGATTTTATTCAGTGAGCAGAACTTACTACTGATCTACAACATTCAGAGTTGTCAGAACTCAGAAACCTTCCAGGAAAGACTCTCCAACAACTTGCTGACGTATCCTATCCAACACAGGCCAATCAAACAACTGTACAACACTAAATTATTGTTGCTTACCCAAGTAACATACAAAAGCCCTCCCCTTGGAGCCAATTCCTGGGCACTCCATGCTCCGATCACCGAATCAAAACTGTTCAGTAACCGAAAAAGTGCTTTCGGAGAATTAACTTTTGCCGCCCAATCCTGGAGTGACACGTTGCAGCTCCATTTTCTACAGAGCTTCATCCACACATCGCTAGAATCCACCACATTCAGAAGTAAAGAACAGGTCGAACTAAGATTTATGACATCTCGATGGTCCAAAAACGAAGCTATATGGGCTAAGGCATCCGCATGCATGTGAAGCAGCTCCATTTTTTTGCCTCCAAAAGTTTTCCTGTCAGGTTGTTGTTCACTGCTTCCTGGCTCCAGATATCGTCCTCCTACACCTCCTCCTCTTTCAGCTATGCCGGAAGACGAAGAAAGTTTACTTCTCTTCCTATCCTTCATCAGAAAAAGCCAAAAGAGGTGATTTGGGCTGTGGCAGGAAAAATCCTGAAAAGTAATTTTCACAGAGAGGCGGAAAAAAACGAGTAGTCACCGTGAACCTTGGATAAAAAAAATAAACTTCAACTTTCACTTATTTTCGTAAAAAAACCTACTCGTCTTCTGTCCTACTGCCCTGACAAAATCTTCCGAGTAACTATCCTTCCTCTATTGCTTTCGCTCCCTCAGACCGTATTCAACCCTAAAAATAACCTTGACAGCCTGTGAGAAGGGAGCCAATGAGAGAGCAAGAAGAAGCTTCACGGGAGGGTTATATGAAAGGTATCCTACAAATGGAGAAAGAGCAAGAGATGTACACAATCTATGGCCTTTGCTGTCCTTAACGAAACTGAACTGGTGCTGCTTGAGAAATGGACCAGATTCATTGAACAAGCGCTGGATTCAAATGATGTACGGAGGTACGGCTCGGTAAAGGTTGGGAAGGGCTGTACTGGCAATGAAGCAGATGGAGTAATGGGAGAACACGACTCCGGTTTGAGACTTTGGTACGGCTTCAGATGTGGCGAAACTGTAGCCGTCCCACGCCTTGAAAACGATTGGCGGAAAAGATAGGGGTCACAGCCTAGCCTTTTTGCAGAATCTTTGGAACAGAAGATTATATAACCATAGTTCAAAAGTAGGCGTTTCTATTGTAGGCCTTTTGTAGACGCCTTTGTCGTAAGTTGTGTTATGGGTTTTTCATGTGATCTTCTTAAATCGCTAATTTGATCAGTGACTGTCCGATCGTCCGAATCTGACGGTTTAAATAAAAAATACTTCAAAACTCACAGAAAAATAATATTTTGTCCGAATGTTTTTCAAATTTTAGACATGACGTTTAATTCTCTACAGTACAGTACTGTATCGATCGATGTGCAACTCAACCATGTTACTATTTTTTTTCATTTTACGACCAATACAATATGAGTCTTAAGGTCATATTGTATGTTTTGCGAACAATAGGCATATTGTTTTGCCTACTTTCACCTACTTTTGAACTATGTATATAACGAACTCTGACGAGTAATTCTATGCAGTTTCGGCTCTTCCCTGACAGTTCTATGATCGAACTGATGGCATCGCGTTTGCGGACGAAGCAAGTGGGGCGGGACACATAGCGGAGGATCCGGGGAAGCCAATGAAATGGGAGAATGCTCTGTACGAATCTTACTTTAGGTACAGGAGCCGGGACGGAGATATTATTCAGGGGGGGCGGATCTTGCCAGGAAAATGGTGGGCCTGCAATGCGAGGTGGATGTCACGATTCGGCGTCGGCTTTCTATGGAACTGAGAATCTGTTCGTAAAGGACCGTCAGATTTTATGCGGGTAGTGGATACACATGTATCCTGCTGAAGTTTCGGCCTATCTTTGAAAAGGTTCGTGAATATCAATCTTTGAAGGAAATTTTGTACTGCTAGGACTTCTTCCCATGTGACATATCAAGCACATGGATCGAACTTAATGAGCAGGTCGATTGAGCGGTTAAAAAGAAATCCAGACGTGTGCGTGAATTTAAAAATCTTGTAGGAACTGAGGACCTATTCCAGAACCTAAGTGTTTCAAGAGACGCCGCCACGTGTTCACAGTGACTCGTGAAACGCAGTTTCTGAATCAACGAACTGCTACTATGACTAGGAAAAAAGTACCAATCTACCTGAAGTGCCGCGCTGGCATCTTCTGGTTCACTTGGATTGAAGGTAATTTTCCGCACCTAAAAGAAACATAAGCAGACAAACTGGATTGAAGAGACTGTCGTAAACATGGAAACCGACTCTTCTGATTCTGGTCCCTCAAGTCATGGGGACAAAAATAAAGGCTTCTGATTGGTTCCTTTGACACTTGAAACCAACAATAATATTAGAACCGGGCGACCTAACGAGATTCTTTCAGCGAACAGTATCAACCCGCTCTCAAAAAGTTCCAAATTACTTATGTTACCGTACAGCTACGGCTAGTTGAACCATAGTTCAAAAGTAGGCGTTTCAATTGTAGGCCTTTTGTCGGCGCCTTTATCGTAAGTTGTGTTATGGGCTTTTCATGTGATCTTCTTAAGTCGCTACTTTGATCGGCGACCGTCCGTTCGTCCGAATCTGACGATAGTCCTATCGTAAGTTGTGTTATGGGCTTTTCATGTGATCTTCTTAGATCGCTACTTTGATCAGAGACCGTCCGATCGTCCGAATCTGACGGTTTAAATAAAAAATACCTCAAAACTCACAGAAAAATAATTTTTTGTCCGAATGTTTTTTAAAATTTAGACATGACGTTTAATTCTCTATCGAACGATGTGCAACTCAACCCTGTTACTTTTTTATTTCATTTTGCGGCCAATACAATATGGGTCTTAAGGGTATATTCAATAGTTGTTCAAATCGCGCGATTTTTTCCTTTTTTCCGATTAAAACGTATAATTCGTGACTTTTGAATAAATCGGAAAAAAACGTGATGTACTTTCTGTCCGGTAAATTGAACGGAGAATTTATGTAAAAGGTACAACGTTTACCGTAAATTGTACGGTTTTGTACGTTAATGTACGGAATTTAGCGAAAACACACGTCGCAATTATTGGTATTTTCTGTCTATTAAACTGAACAGGAAATACACGGAACATGTACGTCATTTTTCAAAAATGTACGGACAGTTTCGAAAAGAGACGTTTGAAATGTCACACTATTTGCGCGCGGTAAGTTTGAAAAATGTACGTACGTCTAATTCAATTATTTTTGAAAGAAGCCGCCATGGAATGTTAAAAATCTGTCAGGGATTTGCCTGTCAGATAGTATCAGACAGACGGACTTTGACAAAAATATTGCGTTGGCCGAGACTTGAGCTTGGCTCTACGCTCTTCCATTATAGCATCTTTCGCATTTGTAACGGAAAACTTACAAACTACGATATTATTTAAAATTCATTTTTGTTTACATGTACGGAATAGTACGGACAAAAATTCATTAACGATTTTTACGATTTTTTCAAAAGGTTCAATGCGTTTGTTACGTATAATTCGCCGTGATTAAATCGTTCGCACTAAACGTCGTGAACAACTATGGTATATTGTATTTTTTGCGTACAATAGGCATATTGTATGGGCGACTCTCACCTACTTTTGAACTATGAGTTGAACAATTACACCGCGAATCGTTATTAGTGTCAAAGTTTAAATAGTGTTGAAGAAAATTTACCGTAATTGATGCTAATTAAGAATTTGAAATTAAAAAAAAAAAATGTGTATTCTAATTTCGGCGTTTATGCTAATTTGGGAACAGCAAAAATGGAATATTCGTCGTACGATTATACACACTAATATATGTATCCGTACAAAAAATTAGAAATTGTACGCCGTCGCGAATTTAAAATATCCGTACATGCTATACTAATTTACGTGTCAAACTAATCCCGTTTTTTTTAGCGCACGTATGCGTGGCCGTCTGATTTAATTCATTTTTTGTAAAATTTCACTTGAAAAGGTACAGTTATGTACGGTCTGATATCGACCGTACACCACACTATTTATATTTTATGGTACTTTCGGGCTTTTCTTTATTTTGTACGGCACCTTAATTAACGTCAAGGAAAAATTAAAATCATGTATCCTATTTGAAAAAAAAAATCAAAATTTTAAGAACCCAAATTAGTGACTTTGACACTAATAACGATTCGCGGTCTACCCTGTCGGACGTCAGGAGATCGTCGCATTTATGAACACAATGTACGACTGCGAAAGATTCATTGTCTAGTCATATCGCGATTGCTGCGAATAATACAATGTCACGCGGCATAGGTCACGTGCGTCCGATGCGATGCTGTCCGTGGGCGACGTGGCTAGAAAAACCGTGCAGTAAAATCCGCGAAAATTGGGCAGCAGGAAAAATCATTCATGGTAACTTTTTTTTAGCATCCGTGAGGCGATCGCCCCGTCGAGCCGTCGATGACAACCGTCATCAGGGTGGACGGTCGCCACGTGCTGGCCGAGGACATACGCTCCACACGAGTAAAAATAAGTTTAATAACGGACAGCCATTGAAAGCATTCCACGTCTGCGATAGCATGTGACATGGAACAGTGTGGACATAAAATCCAGCAGAATCCCGAATCGGAGCATCCGATATTCCCCGGTCCTTCCCTGCTGTCCAAGGAAACTTCGTAGTTTTCTACGCTTTGGCGTCTGTCCAAAAGACCGTACATGATACCGTACGATCTGCATGGCGCGCTATTCGAAGACCGTGGTTACATTAGGCGGTGTCAGTAAACGTAAAAAATCCGTTTACGCCTTCGTTCCATTGTGTCGGGTCAGTAACCGACTTTTTTTCTGCGTGGCACATGTGGTTTCCACGTAAGAATCTATTGGGATCGTGCGAATCTATATAGAAACTTTGACAGCAAAGTGTGACCACATATTTGTACCAGCGGAGTAAAAAGTGACTCGTACGAGGTATTCGATAAAATCTGTACGGTCGGACGAAACTTAAGATTTATTAAAGCGTACAAAAATGTCAGAATGGTTAGTAGATGGCAACAGGAGCGTGAAATAATATCCTCCGTCAAAGATTTTCTCACGGATTCTGGTGACCTCGCATCCACCCTGGCGTAAGGCACATGGCATATGCGACGTGTAGCCATCTCATCGCGCGTTCACCGTAGATATTTTTTAGCTTTTACGTGCGGCAAAATGCTATTCGTTCAGGCCCTAAAAATTGACCTCTTTCAGGTAACTTGTTGCAAACTGAAGGGTTCCACCGATGGCGTATCTGATTATGCATCCGACAGTATATGTTTACAACCATAACCTTGGAGAATCAAATCGATCATTCCGTAACCTTGTTTTTCTGACAAAAAAATAAAATGGTACGGCAATCTACGAAACAGTACGGCTTTCAGTAAGCAACGACATTTTCCCCCTAATGGAACCTCACCCTAAGGGTACTTTCGCATGTGCTAAAGTTACAGTTATTTTCTGTCGTTTTCCTTCATAACTTAGAAAAAAACGAGAAAATACGCAGTCGTACCAAAAAATTGAAATTACCACCGTACAAGTTGCATTACCTTGAAACTTTAGACGTACAGTACACCGCGAATCGTAATTAGAGTAATGGAAAAATTAGAGTTAAAAAACAAAAAAAAAAACAATTAGAGTAATGAACTCCAATTTATGTAAAAGAACTTTTTCACAGTCGAAGTTTACTCTAATTTATTTAAGTACTCTATATTGGGTTATGTCGGCAATAAATATCCGCGCTGAAATTATGAACACTAAATTACGTAAACGTACAAAATCTGTCAGTCCGTATAGTTTTGACGTCATTATGACGCTAGTATTATTTGTCGCGCTGAATGTCAGTTAATGTTCACACTGACGACGATGCTGTCGACGGACGAGAGTTATGCGAACGGCTTTTTTTCGATGTGATTAATTTTTCGTTTAGTCCGATTTCACGTGCGAGCGCGATTGTATTAAATCATTATTTGTACCTTTTTACTTAAAAAAGTACAGTTTTGCACGGTCGAACGTCGTCCGTACTCCACACTATTTAAAACGAACCTATATTACAATTCTGTTACGCTAATTAAACTTACCTAAATTAGAATAATGAAAAAATTATAATCATTTACTCTATTTGATGTGATAGAGTCGAAATTTCGAGCGACCGAATTAGAGTAATTTACTCTAATTACGATTCGCGGTGTAGTTTGTCGTCTATCGAGATGCAATTTGTCGTTTAGCGCATTTCGACCCATTTTCGCGTCCTTCCAGCACATGTTCAAACTTTACATCAAATTACCTCGCGAGGTGATTTTAAATATAGTCCAATAAGGTGAGCGAATAGGCAGATGCTATCGCACGCGCCGGAAGTTTTTTCAATTTTTGTGCTCGGAGTACCAAACAAAAACCCCATTGCACGTTTCCAGCCTGTGCGTACTGTTTTCCGTGCGCTGACCGTCTCTCTTAAACAACGTGCCTTCACACATACGCCGTAGGACAAGCATTGGGCACCTGTTGGCAAGTGGGAAGACGAAAAACGAAACCGCATTTCTGTGCGACAACGAAAGATATTTAAAATTTTTGACACGTCTACAATGTGGCGTACAGACATTACGAAGTCACCAAAATTGTACAACGTGCGGAGATATGCCCCAAATTGAAGCCGAGTGGAAGTTTCACCACTTCATCTGTCGCATTGTTTCGTACACGTCTACGTAAGTCACTTTTTAAGTAACAAGTTATTTGCGTTTACATCCGAATGCTCTGAAATTTAGACGGAGAATATTCGCTAAAAAACAAAGTAACAAGACTAAGTTTCGGATACATGCGAAAGTACCCTAAGATCAAAATACGATTAAGACATCACAATCTATAATAAGGGCGCGTTTCTATCAGAGAAAAAGTGGGTCACACCGTGAATTGCTATTAGTGTTGATACATTATTAGAGTAAAGAATAAAATAGTGTTATTCAATCAATTTTAAGTTATACCCTAACGCCAACAAAAATTAGCGCTAATTTATAAATCTATCACTACTTTGGATACACATCCCCATATTGGGCGAGTTTATATCAGCGAAAAAGTGAGTCAAACCGTGAATCGCTAATAGTGTAGATACATTATAAGAGTAAAGAATACAATTATATAATTAACTCTATTTTAGATTTTAGCCTTAGCGCCCACAAAAATTAACGTTAATTTATAAATCTAACACCGATTTGGATACACATCCCCATATTCTACCCGATATAGTCTATTTTCACATAGTCGGTGTATGAACATGTGTGAACAAGTTCACTGTATTTTTCCTCCGTCTTTAAAACTACGAATCAAACCTAAGTGCGTTGGCCCGTGTTGAAATACTCACTTTCGCATGTCGTCCATGTTATCTAACACTTTTTATGCACGTTTCTACAATATAGCAAGCAATTTAATAAAAAAAAAACACATATCGTACACTACACTCTTTATAAACATTCCAAATTAGAGTAATTGACATCAATTAAACTGTCCTATAATAACATATAAAACAAAACATGAATTATTAATTATATTTGAGGTCCAACTGTTCACAAGTTATTAAAAAATAAGTCATAAACATAAGACGGAGGAGAATTAACATTCTTAGGAGAGCAAGATCAATGTTGTTCCCAACTCATAGCTTCTAAAAAATAAAGTAACGAGCTTGATGTGATCAAAATGTTGCACACAAACCTATCAGATATTACATAAACAGACTTCAATGAAATTTGTCGCACGATAAACGGATAACTAACTTTGGAAGCCTTTTATCTATTTGTGTCTCAAGGTTGGGGTTTGGTCCATTTATCTAGGTGAGATAGCCTCATTACACGAAGATTTTTTCTCCAAAACATGCACAAGAAAATGTGGGACATAACCAATTTATAATTTTAAAATTGAGCAAATACGCGGTCAGGGAAAGCTTCCACCACTCTCCCAAACTCCTTTTGATAATAAACCACGACCTCAATCCAGTTATGAAAATACGCAAACATAATCGAATGCATAGAGCCGGGGTCGGACAGATAGAATGAGCATTGTAGAACATCACTTGGATGGGAAAATAATGAAATTAATATCGCATTTTGATAAAAAGACGTCTTTACTCCGTCGCAAATCGAGGGAGTCTCAATTATCGATTTCCTTAAATCCTTTTTCCATTCCACCACGAAGTAGTGGCCTTTAATGAATCAACCTTTCTCTACCCGATATAGCCATTATCGTCGCAAAGATTGACTAACAAAGTATTAGTGTCTTGCGGCTTGCAAATTTTCAAAACCCCGATTGGGCAAATTTCTCATGATATTTAGTAACGTATGGGTGTTTATCCGTTGATGCAGCTTGACATTAACATTGATTATCGCGATTTCAATCATTTTCCGTGTGGTTAAGGGTTCTCACACTCCGCGTTTCCCAAATATCCCTCGTCCAGGCCGCTCTTTATCCGTCTTTTGCCATTTGTGTTAAACATTAATAATTATGTTGAAGGTTTATAAATTGTACTGATACCCGCAACGAGTCTAATTAATCTCACTCGATTGACTAGATATTTGTGAAACAAAGCCTCTACGATATCGTAGAGGGATTAAAAACCTTGCTTAAACCTTGCCATGCATCTCGGTCGCCCGTTCAATAATGTCAAACTCATGTTTTTGCAAAAACAAAGCCCACCAAGCCGATTTTTTTGTATGTTTGCTATACCCTATGATTATATTAAAGGCTTATGATTTGTGGTCAAAAGTAGTCTAACCATGTCCAAGTAAACCTTGAAATGTGTGATGACCCAAACTACAACCACGAGTTCTCCATAATAGTTGTTGTGCAAGGAATTGACCGTGTTGTTACTATGACTCACGTAAGCAACCGTTTTTTTCACATCGTCCCATAACCTAAATATTGGTTTGGCCATGAACGTCAGGTCAACGACTTAAAATATTGTGGTGCACCTCCTCTAAACCCATCCAATCCTTTTAAAAAAGTTTCTCAATAGTTTGGCCATGTTGTCGAATCCAATAATGAACCGTTTGTGTAAATTACCGAATCTCAAATTGTATCTAAATGCAAAAACATCGGCAGATGTTAAGAGAGCACCCAACACGAGCACCTTAACCATGTGGGGTTCCACTATCCCCGAGTTTTCATGACTCAGACAAATAACTTTGTTTACCCCAAATAAATATTATGGAGATGAGATTCCGACCCTACCATTTAGAAAATTGAAACATAATTTCAAACACTATGTAAATATTATTGTTTTGTATCAGGTAAAAACTTATCGATATAAAACCGATACTGATTTTTTTATATCGATATATCTGTACAAATGGTACGAAGTTTATGATACGAACAAAATGTACGAAATGAGTACAGAGATGTCGCAACCGCGGGGGAGGGTGAGCTTTTTTTTGTTTTCTCACAATCCATTCATACCAAAGTACGGAGTTATTGCCGATTATCGAAACCGGCCGGTACCAGTACATCGTGCTAATATATCGATGAGCGGTAAGCAAAAAAAAAGGGCTCATCGATTATCGCCAAATGGCTTCTTATACACAACACTATTGAATATGTACCACGTGCTTAGCGAATGTGACCAACATTATTATGACATCATCAAGGTAACAACTTGCCCAATGCACTCCGCAAAATGCTTTATCCACTCCTAGTTGGAATTTGGGAGGCGCATACTTTAGACCAAACGACATATATAACCACTCGTACAAGTGGTTGCAACTCGAGATGTTATTACTTCCCTATAAGTGGGCTCCTAATAAATTTGGTGAAAACCTAACCTATTGTCTAATGTTGAAAACATTTAAGCCTCTCGCTAAAGAGTCAACTATTTCATCTTCTATCAACAAATACTTATGTGAAAACATAGCTTAGTTGAAGACTTGGTAATCTTCCGTGACAACCCGCCCACTTCCTCACCAAATATTTAGTAAGAGGGTGAAGCAAACTATTATATCCCTTTCAATTTTGGTCTCGATCCTGCATCTACCGAATTTTGTTTCAAGTTTGTGCTTCTTTAAGCATCCCCACAGATCACGCATCTCATTTTGCTAGGAAGTTTCCAAGTTTGTTAGATATGTGCTTGATTAATCATGGCTCTAATAGTACAAGTCACCCCTTATCTTACGGTATTGGGAACGGTGAAGAATACCTCGAGAAAGTTGTTGAAATTTAAGTATTTTCTAGGTCTGTATTATGATAGAAAAAAACACAGACAGTCTGCCTCTAACTCCCTTCTCCAAGCCCCCACACTTGTTGTAGTCACTGAAGGCTGGAAAAGAGCTAGAGCCATGGCGGCAAAGGCCTTCAATAGAAACAAGGAGTAGCTTTGGTGGATTTACCAAAAAAAGGATTAACAGACCCAGGATTTGATCCTGGTATCTGCCGTCTGTCAATCTACCTTTAGCCGTTAGCTTTGTACTAAAAGTCTAGAACCAATGCTGAGGTATATACGGTACGAGAGATATTTAAATGTGTACATGTAGAGAATTCCATTTAACGACATAAATAGATTCTCAGCACATAGATACATTTAGATTAAGTACGAATTAGGGTACCGCACGAAACAAATGTGCGGCATATTATTTTTGATGGCTAAAATCAAAAGCTGACCTTGATCGACGGCCATGGTGCGAGCCAAGATTCCGTAATGGCCGCCTTGGCGGTTTTTGGACCCCGCCACTCTGGGTGACAGGTGGCAATATATCATTTGCTTGCGACATCTCTGGAGAATACGAGAAGAAATCTGGATGTGACAGGCGTCGACATTTTGGCCATGACGTACAATGGCCGTACAGAAAGTACTTCGACACCTGTACCATTCTATACGATACATTACTTTAATTGGTGTCGTACTCTAGAAGTAGAGGGTTTAGAGAGGGGTTTAGGACTTAGAAAAATAGTAGGTAGTCGCCTCTCTCTCAGAGTGCTTCTGTATTTATAGGCTATCTATGGCCAGCCATAACTAACTACTCAAGGGAGCAAATTCAGCAAATTCAGTGATTATTTTTGTTGCGGACTCAGGGGAGTCCAGGCTACACAAGGGTGAAGTCGGTCAGAGTTTTTGCTTGCCAAGGTGGCTGCATTTATAACGGAAAGTCAAATTGAGGGAAAGTTTCCAAATACTGATATTCTAACTTTGCATTCTGTGGGGAAACTGAGCACACAGAAAGTCTTATTTCATAGGGGTGAAGCTGTATTGGGGTTCTGACAATGTGTCAGCCATATGGGTTTGTATCAACTTGGAGTACGCACTATCTAGATAAGCTTTTTTAGATTTGCGAATTCTGTGGGAGAATGGAGCTCACATAATTTCATACGTTGAGGAAGTTGAGTGATGTTATGATAGATGAGTGCCTAAGATAGGCACGGGGTAGTTAGTATGCTAGGTCCTCGCCGCAAACTTTATTTTTTGTTGTTTGACTGCCCCCTTATAGTTTTATAAGATGCACTAATACATGCCAAGGTTATGCCAAATCTATACAAACTAGGATTCAGTCGTTGACGGTGCAGGCGAAGAATATGCTAGAGATGGACGTGGACATTGACAACTGATGGAATGGCAAGCCAAAATTTTCGAGCATGAGATCCCATTTAGAAACATGGAATTCAGAATCTGCCCAACAATCAGACAAGACCAGGGTCACCTTTGGTACTCCCGTTGGCAAAATAGAAGATATGGTAAAAAATTGTTGAGCCCTTTAACGAATTCGCTTCACAAAGTAAAATTTTATTCCCTTTGAATTTAATTCCGTACGATCGAGAAGTAATATTTATACACAAAAATCAAACGACCTATAACCCTAAATTGGTGTAGAATAGTCCCACCACAGTAAACACATGCAAAACTCAAAAATAACCAAAGATTCATTTTAAGTGTGGAATAAGCAGGAATAAATTGTGAGCACTAAGCACTAGGTTATGGTCTCAATCCGTTCCACCATGAATTACTTACTTGGAATGTAACCTTCGTTCATTAGTTACAAATGAACACAACCTACTTTCTACAATATTTTAAGAACACCCACTTATAAAATCTATATCTCAGATGTTAAAATAACCACAGACATCTGAGCTTTCGAGCTTTTCGCAATAAACAACACCAAATTGCAAGGGCTCGTAGGTAGGTGTAAGCAATAACACGCAAAAAACAATAACCATAAGATACCAAAGAACAGATAGTGTTTGGCACAACCTACGTGAAAATGGCAAGCCCACTCCACTCAATCATCCATTTGCACCAAAATTGAACTAAAACCATGATGACCCTCGCCATTGACACTAAATGAATTAGGTCTTGGAGCCAACAATGTCACACACCATGCTAAATTATTCTGAGTGAGAGAAAAATGGCAATGCCAACAATGCCAATAATAGACCACAGGAGACATTGTGCCAACGGTGGAGATGCACCGAAGTTTGCCAACGGCCCTAAGAGGTTGTCGTCATTTCATCCGGACGTACCGTACTTCGTCGATCCTGCAGTCTGGTGTTGCCGCACCCGCGTAAGTTCAGTAAGATCCGGACAGCTTGTAGTGTATGTTCTCGTTTAGTGTGGTGTTTCCGCACCCGCGTAAGTTCAGTAAGATCTGGACAGCTTGTAGTGTATGTTATCGTTTCGGACAGCTTGTAGTGTATGTTATCGTTTCGACAGTTGTTGCAGTGACGCGATCAATTGAGTAAAATGTGACAAAAGTCAATCTGATGCGCTGCGACGTGACAACTTGGAACTGAACGGTTCGATTTTAGAGGGCAGTATCAAATGAAGACGATCTGCGATGGCACAAGCAACGGAAGGCGTGGAGGAGGACGAATGGATAATGGACTCAGATGCATCTGCACATGTGCCGCAGTCGCCACCTGTTTGAAAGTATTCAATCTACTTCTCCCATCAAAATATATTTCAGTGATGATACTTTAGTTGTGTCTAAAGCAAAGGAGAGGGTGTCATTTATGATGAACGTGGAAGGAAAAATTGCGAAAAGGGTCGCGGAAGATGTGTTGCATGTACCAGCTTTTAAAAAGAATGTTTTCTCTATGTTAGTGGTAGAAAAGAAAGGCTTTAAAAATGTATCGGAGAATGGGGGGAAAAAGTGAGTAAGAATGGGAAAATAGTTGCAAAAGGATTTGCTGGAGGAAACAATTTGTACCGCATGAGTCTTGCAAATGAAAATGAATGTGATGTTTCAAGTGTAATCAATGATTGTGATTTATGACATAAATGCTTAGGGCATCTGAATTACGACAGATTAGAAAAGATGGTTAACCAAAATATGGTGGAAGGTATAACAATTAGTTAGAAACGAGCATCAAATGTATGTGATGGTTGTGCAATGGGAAAAATTCATAAGTTGACTTTCCCTTTGCAAACTAATCATAGAAGTAGCAGGGTGCTAGAATTAATCTATTCAGATGTATGGGGGCCATCTAAGTACCCATCTGTAGGAGGTGTTAGGTTTATGGTTACATATGTCTATAGCAAGTTTACTACAGTTTTTTGCTTGAAAGTAAGGAAGAAGTCATAGCAAAATTTAAGGAGTATAAGGCTAAGGTTGAAAATCTGCATGAGAGAAAGATAGCAGAACTAAAATCTGATAATGAAGGAGAGTATATTTCTAATGAGTTTGCAACATTCTTAAAATTGAATGGAATCTCACGTCAGCTAACTGTTCCTTATTCTCCAAAGCAAAATGAGCAAAATGGTGTTGCAAAGAGAATGAATGGTGTTGCAGAGAGAATGAATATGACCATATCAGAGAATGCCAGAACAATGATGGCTGGTATGAACATAGATTTCAAATTTTGGGCTGAGGCTATTTGAACACATCGTAATTTTTGAAACGTTTTGGTATGTAGCATGTCATTGCGTGACATCGTAGACTTACAACCTTACTTACAACCTTGCAACCGTGGCTGTACAACATGCCTTTGCTTAAACCTCTTCCGTCCGGCCGCCATGACTTTGCAATTTTTTCACCTTTACGTGAAATGACACTGCACCATCGAGACCCCTTCAAAAAAAAACCGTACAAGGTGCATGAGGACAAAAACGAACAACCCTGTACTTTTTCAATCGTCAAAAACTTTTGAAATCTTTTCACACGTGGAATATGTTCATATTTGTGTAAACGGTTCTACTTTGTTTAAAACACATTGCCGATGTGGGTTATGATAAGTTTGAAGATGACGTGATAGTGGGTCGAAAAAACACAAGACGACAAATTTTTGTACATCCTAAGTTCTACGATGACGCAAATTGTACTCTACAAATTTGTAATTTCTTTGTACGGTCGCAACTTAGGCAGCACGGTGCTAAATTTTAAAGGAAAACGACAGAAAAAAACCTGTACTTAGCCACATGGGGCCGTACACTTACCTGTGTGAGTTTTTATTTCGCTTTGACATTTCTTTTCCTTTGTTTCCATGTACTCACACAGTTTATGATCGCGCGTTTTTAATAAAGCTTATTATCTGAAATAGTGGTGTCCTTGTTTATCTTTCCATTTTCACTTCGGTTTTAGGTGGCTCGGAAATGTTTAAATGTAAACCAAAATTTCAAGTTGGAAGCAGTTTGAAAACCGAGTATCCATATGAAATTTGACCATTACTATCACCTTTGCCATCACTATTCTACTGTCTAACAAAACGATCAATATGGGCAGAACAACTACAGGAAATAGTTTATCAGAACGCTCATCACGGGAGCACCTCTAAATAATGTTTGTGAAGGACTAGTCTACCACATACGCTCTCGCTGTCTGAATAATTAAAATAAGAACATTAACACAAAAATTGTCGGCGTCAAATACTTGGAAAATTTTATTCACAAACAAAGAAGACGATGCACCATACACATCGAATGAGACGCCTACTTTCTTTTTGAATGGGGCATGAAAACTTGTTAGCTATTGTAATAACCGTTATCAGTTACCTGTTGACTATCCAAATCACGCAGGAAAACATACTAAAGATTTAAACTTTCCTCTATCACAACCATAGTTCAAGAGTGCAAAAACGACTTGCAAACGCTATTTTCTCTATGGGATACAGTATGCATATCATTTACAGAAAAACCTTGTGTAAGACGAATGTAGCAAAAGGTAGCAACATTTAGTGTTTCCAATTGATTTCACATATTTGAACTATGGTCACAACAAGCCCATTCGTGACGTAATTGTCACTGCCATGTGTTGCAACCAAACATGTGCACAATACAAACATACTCTGAATTCCGAAATAACATGACATTTTTCCTTAGCAAAGTAAGAAAAATTCACACAATGTCTCAGGTCTACGGTCTATAAAGATCATAAATTGTGATGATGATAAACAACAAACAAAATTTTAAGAGACAGAGAACCAGGAATTGAACCAAACATACCCCAAACCGCTTGTACTACTCCAAGATAAAATCTTTTGAACAAAAACGCCAAAAAAAATACATTTCAGAAAATTTACGTCGCACGCAAAAGTCAAAAATACTCTATTTTTGACAAAAACATTAATCCTCAACAGAAATGACCTCAAAGTTACAGATGTCCAGTCTTAACAACACGAGGTAAAAACGTGAAACCTTGAAGCACTTTATTCAAAAAGGAAAATTCATAAAGGTTCCCAGTTTTATATATAGAAGCTCTACATCAGAGACCTTTTCCAACCACACTCATTTTTTTAGTTCCGTTTTGGGCTTTTCATTTTTTTTTGTTCCCATGTACTAAAGATGTTTTACCATCACGCTTTCTTAATAAAGCTCTACTTTCGGTACCATTGTACCTTGAAAAACTGATTGAATTGCCAAATTCAACTATCTCTAAGGACTGACAAAACCTCTAGGATTCATTGCCAGTCTTGGTGTTAAAATTGAAATAGAGACCAGTAGATACCGACAACCCATCTCAACCGAAACTCTCTCTCTCTCTCTTCCCACGGAAAAAGATCACCAATGCAATTATTGCAGCAAGAGCTGGTAAATGAACAAAATCGAGAAAAAAGCAAATTGATGGTAGGACTTCGTTCAACAAAAAGAGGAAAACATAGTTCGTTAATTTTGTGCATGTTCCCTTCTGTCGAGAAATTGGCTAAAGAAAAAGATAGTGGACAGGACAGAGAACGACAGATGTCGCTCATTGACACTACAACTCAAATAACAAAACCGAGCCCATCGCATAACAGGGAAAGGAAGTGGGGGAAATTTCGACCGGAGACGTTGATGGACTCTTTGATTACCAAACAGGACATAAATTTTGGCTGGAAATTTACTCCTCTACTTCAGCAATAATTTCCTTGATGAGTTCCTCTTTGTATTCATTGAAGCTTCCTGAATACTTTGTGCAAGTCCCATCATCAACGACCCAAATCTCACTCCGTTCCTCATCACCACAAACCTGAGAAATCAGTCTTGAGTCGTGACTCACCAGTACTACTCCACCGGTAAACTCTTCAAGGGCATCCGCCAGAGCATCAATACTCTGCAATCACCACCATAACTGCAAGGTGAATTCCTCTACAATTTTTAGACAGCTTTCCCGTCCTCTTCGATCAGCAAATAAGAGGATTTTCATTGGGAAATTATACGATCGAAGTCTTACCCACATAAAAGTGGGTGATCATACAGCTCGTACAGTTTTTTGAGTAATCGTATGTGGGGTTACTCGTCAAACTGTACGATCCAGCCTCAACATGAGGGTAAATCTATCACGTGCAATTGAACTACCACTAGGTTCGATGGATGCAGAAAACATTCTTTACGACATGTGAAGATACAGTACCACAAAAAACCGTCTACAACACATGAAGAGATTTACTACCTCAAAAAACAGCCTACAACAATTGAAGATAGATTACCTGCATGTCAAGATGATTTGTTGGTTCATCCAACAACAAAATGTGTGGTTTCTTCATGGATATAGACGTAAATACCACCCTTGCTTTCTGTCCTCCTGAAAGCTTCACTATCGGGGTCAAATGGTTGTGGCTAGGCAGACCGAACTTGCCCAATTTCGCCCTAACAGCCTCTTGTTTACTGGGACCCTCTTGGTCCGGATATAGTCGAAGGAGATACTGAACAGGAGTTTCATCAAACTGAAGTAGATCTACAAAATGTTGTGAATACCTTCCCACTCTCAACTTCTGACTTTGACGTGCCTCTCCCACCGTAGGTTGCAAATCTCCAGCCAAAAGATTTAACATCGTCGATTTCCCAGCACCATTTGGTCCGACAATGGCCACCCTGGTCCCCATATCCACTCCAACATCTATGTTCTTGAGAGCAAAATCCTCCCTTCCAGGATACTGGAATTCTACATCCTTCAACTGCAAAAGGGGTGGAGTAAGCTCTGTGGGTTCTGGAAAATGGAATTCCACAGCATAGTCTCTCCATCGTTTAGGTGCCTCTGTTGGCACATCTTCTTCGTCAGCCGCTCCTTTGCCTTTACCCCTGGCTCGAGCCTCCTTCTGACTAACCATTTTTGCTTTGTCCTTCACCTGGTCCATCATATGTGATACCAAAAGTTGGGTAAACACTTAAGAACAGTGATGTAAAGACCAAGAAATGGATCGTGCAGCCAGAAACAACATAAAAGCGAATATCAAGAGGAACGACTCTGCAGTCTGGCACCTTCTGAAATCTACGTCTGGTATGGAAATCATAATTTTGGAATCAAACATCTCAACAGTAACAACTGCACAACATCTGTTAGCACCTCTTATCTGCTAGAAGTCATAGTTTGCATTCGTAATTCTGATTTCGGTTCAAACTGTATATATACATGAGCGTTTAAAACATGAATGTGAGGTCAACCATAGATGAGCCATGGAATGGCCGTCTCCATGACAACTTCCTTCAGAAGTGATAAAAATGTACATTTCATGTTTGAAAGCCCAGTCAAAATTACACTGTTTATTAAGCGTTCTTGTTTCCAAATTACCAGGTTGATCAACATTGGCTACATTGTTCCAGACAAATCTCATGTTGAAACATAGATTAACAAACCCAATTGCGTTTGAATATGCTCGACATTTGTGATTCAATCACCAATATCAACTGCTGTAGCACATTTAAGGAAAAATAAGAATGGCTTCAAATCTGCCAACCATACCTTATCTTGATTGGCCTTATTTCCACTCCGTTTTGCCGCTTTCAGTTGCTTCTCGAATGTTTCAAACTTTTTATTGTTCTCCCTTCGCTTTTGCTCATACATCTCTTCGAAGGCTTCGAAGTTCCCCTGTGGTTCCAAATTAAAAGCAGTTTCAATAAATCATTTCCCTAA
Source organism: Zygnema cylindricum (assembly GCA_037447655.1). NCBI lineage: Eukaryota > Viridiplantae > Streptophyta > Zygnematophyceae > Zygnematales > Zygnemataceae > Zygnema > Zygnema cylindricum. The sequence continues at coordinate 151,516 of JBBHKE010003492.1, forward strand.
CTGACATCAACTATAACCACATAACAAACAGGGCTACATAGATCCTAGATAACAAAAATAGCTCATCAACACAAAGTAAGATAAGTCCTATCAACTTACTAAAAAACGCACCCACGAGTGAGGAAGACTATGGTGCCCCCCAAAGAAACTACTTGTAAACTACTCAAATGACACACAAATTCCAAATGTTTCTTTTTGGCATAAACTACAAACACAACGATGCTGAAACCAGTAATTCTACAGAGCTTTGCATTCAAATTCAAAAATATCCAGTGTATATATGGAAAACAGGAAAATTTCGAGAGAAACAGGTTTACTAAACACATAAACTAAGGAAGTAATTTTTACTTTTTGAATGTGGCGCTAACAGAATGCAGGGGCAATCTGATGGCCTTTGCTGCCGAAGTTGACAAAAGAAAGAATTGCACACCTTGTAAAATAGCAGCTTCTCATCGTGGAGATGTATAATGTCAGTGGAAACCGAGTTCAAGAAATCACGGTCGTGAGATACCACAATCAAAGTCTTCTTCCACCTCATCAAATACTCTTCCAACCAGATTACAGCTCGCAGGTCAAGGTGATTGGTTGGCTCATCCAGCAAGAGGAGGGTAGGTTGAATGTAAAGCGCTCTTGCAAGGGAGATTCGCATTCTCCAACCTCCGCTAAAAGATTTTGTCGATCGAGACTACAACATTGCCCAATGAAGGACCCATAAACAAAAATGGGGCGATGAGGTTTGGATCAATAACAAAATACAAGTTGCGCAATGACAAGACTAGGAGCTAAAAAACTACTAGACAAAAAGGCATACATACAAAGACATCAGAAAATGAACTGGTTTCTTTCCGAAACCTCAGTTGCAGTATAAAGCACATCGGGATGAAGCCATAACCTGAACCCATGTGCACCTACTAAACAAGAACCTAGAAAAAATGCACACATGAATAAACAAACGTGTGGATCAACAGCAGGCTATTCCAAATCCATTTTGCCACATAGATGACATCCTCGTGATACTAAACCTAACCCATGCTCCCCTCACTTGCCTGAATTGCGACCATCACACAAAAAATTAATCAAAGACCTACCTGCATATCCTTAGTGAAACCTAAACCGGCTAAAATCTTTGACGCCCTTGCTTCTGCAGCTTCTGCACCAATAATCTGCATCCGTTCATAAACAGCCGCCAGTTTCTCGCCAGCTGTCATAGAATCTTCCTCGATCTGTGCAGCCTGTATAACTTCGTCCTTTTCCCTTAAAGCAGCACCTTTAGATTTTCCCTTTAATCCCTTTCCCCGAGCTTTCAACTGCTGTTTGTCTTTTCCAGACAACAACTTGGAAGCTTCCCTTCCTGAACCTCGCCTTTCGGCAAAATCATCGTCACCTTCTGTAGCACCTCCGGTTTCCTCCCCATCTTCATCGATGTCAACTTCTTCCTTCCCCATATCGACAACTCCTTCGGCAACTTGCCCTGTGCTCTCTGCTTCCTCTCCTTCCTTTTCTGCCAAAGCCCTTAATCTTGTCTCTTCTGCCCTAAGTTCCATCAATTCCTGGTCGGCTGAAACTACTGCCTGTAAAGCTGAACGGTCGTCCCCTACAACTTCCTGCTCTACCAGAAGAACATCGATATTCTTAGGAACAGGCAACTGTCGCTTAGCTAGAAGCTTCATCAATGTGGACTTCCCCTTTCCATTAGGACCCACAAGACCATACCGCCGACCATGCACAATCGTAATGGAAGCATTTCTGAAAAGCTCCTTTCCCCGAGCTGACACTGAAAAATTCTCTATTTTCACATCCCTTGCCTTGTCGTCTAGCCCCTCTTCACTATCCAAAGCTGCACTCTTTGCACCTAGAACGACAGAAAAAGCATTATCGTCATCTTCCTTCATCGCATCTGTCTTTGCTTGTTCCTGTGCCTGTGCGAGAAGTTGCTCTTTTTTCTCCTTTTTCCTAAGCTCTCTGTCTGTTACTTGAAAATTAATCCCATGAACCACACTTCTCCCACCGCTTCTGCTTGATAGCCTTCCTTCTCCTTCGTCCGAATCATCGTCATCATCATCACCTCTCATATTTATTACCTCTGGTTCCTCGTCATCGGAAGGTGGAAGATCTACTCCTGCCAGATAATCACTTGCAGGAGGCTTTCCTTTACCTTTTAATTGTCGAGGTGCGGCTTTAGGTTTAGGCTCATCAAGAGATATCTGACTAACAGAAATCTTTTTAGCCTCTTTCTTCACACCCGATGTCGTTCCTGCTTTTTTCTTCCCTTGACCTCCAGATTTCCCATCATCTGTCTCCTTCGTTCTAACCATTTTAATCCTTTTCCGCGATCACGTAATGTAGTTTTCCCAATCAGCGGCGGAATAATGACTAGCCCCAACGACCTGCTAGACCAGAGAACGCCAAGTTCTGTGGGGATGAAAATATTTTGCAGCAGTCAACAGAAGGTCCCTTCGCGTGAATAGCACGCATGAGATTCGAAGAAACCCAAGTTCAAATTTTCGAAGTTCAAACTTGAAACCAAAACATATGCAGGATTCACACTAGAAACGGATGATGAATGAGATGACGAAATGAATGATCCCGTACCATTCATTTCTCATAAAAACAAAAAACAGAGGCGCCAAACAGCTCAACCGCTCGGCTGTCAACCTTTTTGGAGCGTAGCGACAGACAAAATATACTTTTTGGAGCGTAAGGGCGGACAAAACATACGGTCAAGTGCGTCAAATTTTGACAACTGTGGTAAGTCATTGATCCGTACTATATATATTTTTTTTTAATGATGACCCATAAACGAATAGCCAATCAAAATCAACTAGAATCGAACGTAAAAAAATGTAAAGTTAAAACATTTTTGTAATTTTGACGAAACAATCATCTAAAATATAACGTAAAAAAATGTAAGATTTAAACTTTTTTGAAATTTTTTGAAGGTGTCCTGTGACACGTCACATGCTTTGACGTCATCAAACAAAGGCGCGAAAACAAACCTGCAGATTTTCAAACTTACTAAATACGTCCCCCCTTTTCCCTACCGCCCCCCGTTCTCCTCCTCTGCTCCCTCGCTAAAGTACAACTCTTCCCTTCCGGTATGAAATACATTTTTTTTTTATGAATTATGTTTGTAAATATGTTATGTGAGGAGTTCCCGTGTGTATTTTCAAAATTTCCAGTTTTGAACTCTGGATCCAAGGGTCAAAACTGGAAAAAAATCCAGTTTCTGTATAAAAAACTGAAAATATTTCCATTTTTTAACACCGGATACAGTGTTCAAGATTTGAAAGAAATCTAGTTTTGAATCCTGTAACTGGAGAGAACTCCAGTTTTAGGGTTCAAAATATCCATCAAATATATAAGATCTCCATTTTCAACCCTAAATTACAGAAAACAACCATTGAAAAGCTCCAGTTTCCATATCCAAAGCTGAAGAAAAAGCACCATTGTGAACTCTAGATACAGATGTACCTGAACAGTGCTCCAATTTTAGGGTTCAAAACTGGAAAAAAACTCCAATTTTGAACTCAAAATCTGCTGTTTCTGTATCCAAAACTGAATATAAACCCTAATTTTGAAGTCTGGATAGAGAGGTAAAAACTGGAAAAAAAACTGATGGTTTTGAACTCTTAACTGGAAAGTACTCTAGTTTTAGGGTTCAAAACTGGAGAAACTAACTCCAGTTTTTAACTTTGCTTATGAAGAAAACTGATTTTTAATATGAAACTGCAAATAATTTCAGTTTCCGGATTCGAAAATGGAAAGAACTCCAGTTTTTAACTCTGGATTTAGGGTTTAAAACTGGAAAAATCTCAGATTTTGCCTCCCAAACTGAAAGAAAAGTCCAGTTTTGAATTCTGTACCAATAGCTGTGTTATGTATTTGGGATTTTTAAAAGTTTTTCTGTCAGAATTTGTGGTGTTTTTATTTGTTTATTTGGAAACAGAAAACTGCAAAACTGAAAATTGAAAACTGGCAACTGCAAACTAGTAATAGTGTGACATAAAAATAATGCGACACAAAAATAGTGTGGCAGAAACAAAATAGTATGGCAGAAATAGTGTAGTGTACACACATACATACATATATTCTATATGTATGTATATTACTATACTATTATGTATTAGTATATATTACTCTATCTAACATATTACTGTATTAGATCGTAGCATATTGCTATATTACTTAGACAAAAATAATTTATATTATATAATAATTTATATTTTTAGATAAAAAAACTGCAAACTGAGAATTGAAAAACAGAAAACTGCAAAACTGAAAACTGCAAACTAGTAATATTGTGACATAAAAATAGTGCAGCAGAAAAATAGTGTGGCAGAAACAGAATAGTGAGGCAGAAATAGTGTAGTGTACACACATATATATATTCTATACATATATATATTCTATATGTATGTATGTTACTATGATGCTGTTTTCGATTGGTTGCGTGGCTTAGATGGGCCGTTCTTTATCATATGATGTTATGTATATTATTTTTTTCACCTACATGATAACAGTATCATGCAATTCTGTGTCTCCCATTGGACTGCAGAATTTAGAAAGCCTCTCAATAGTTTTTGACTAACCCTTCTTCAGCTAGGATCACAAATACCCAAGTAGGCAAACTAACAATCTGACAGCACCCCTGTGTAGTCTGGACTCCCCTGAGTCCGCAGCAAAAGAAATCACAGAAAACGCCCAGCAGACGATTAGTTATCAAGTGGCAAAGATGCCAAAATATATAAAAGCTCATTGGGAGAGAGGCGACTACCTCCTAAATCTCTTAAGTAATAAACCCCTCTCACAACCCCTATCTATTGATGTACAAACTAATCAGAGAACTGTAAAGTACAAAAAGGTACTATGGCCAATGTACTTTTTGTACGGTCTGTGTACGACACGGCCACTGAGTGGACGCCTGTCTCTTCCGGACTTGCCCTCATGCTCTCCGCGATTTGCGCTTTCGAATGTTATCTTGCCACGTGGCGTCAGGTCATGTCACGCCCGAAAATCGCCAAAGCGCCCATTCCGGGATCTCGGCGATGATATGCGCTGTCGGATCCAAAAAGCCTTTGAATGTTAGATGTTGAAAATCGATGTCCGCTAAATTTGTTTCGTGCAGTTTCACGTTCGCACTATAATCCGATTTGTTTTTATGTTTCTTAGCCATAGTTCCGCAAATCAGATTAATGAACTCTAACATATTTAAATACTCATCATACCCCATGTACTCTAACGAATTTCAACGATAGACCGGCTAAGGCTGACGGCTACGCCTCGCCCTGCCAGTCGGAGGTTCGAGTCCTACCGAACTGAACCTTTTTGGTAGAAGTGACTTATGTAACTTCTTCTGACCTGCCTAAGGTGCCAAGGCAGCCATGGCTCCACCACCTTGTCTCTCCTTTTGTGACTACGACAAGTATGTGGGATAGAGGGAAGAGGTGGAGGCAGACTGCCTACGCTTTTCTTTTCCATTTTTACTAAGCTATTCAGACCTTGAATATACTTTATAAATCTAATAATTCAACACTCCCCTTATTTTCTAGTCTTATTTAACCTTTTCTTTTAGTCCACACTTTTCTCTGTAATATTTCAATTTTGGTGAGGGTACAGGTTTGGTCATCACATAAGCAATCATTTCTCCATCTGGTTTATACACAAGATTAACAATTTTTTTTTTGACTTTTTCCCTCACAAAACTCAGCCTTATGTCTATGTGTTTAGCTTTAAAATGATGTTTTGGATTGGTTGCAATTGCAATTGCAGCCTGATTATCACATAAGATTATATGCACCCCTTTCTTCATGTACCCCAATTCTTGCAACAAAGACTTTACCCACATCAATTTTTTCACAGCAGAACAAGAGGCCATGTACTCAGTCTCTATAGTGGACTATGCAACCACCTTTTGTTCCTTCCTACTCCAACAGCAAACACCTTTCCCCACATAGAATAAATACCCAGAAGTGCATCTTTTCATAGGTGCATCTCCATAGCTGGCATCACTCGAAGCGGTGATGTCAATGTGCTCCCCTCCCAAATATAACCAAATTCCATTGTACCCACTAGATATCTCATGACTCTCTTTGCTGCCTCACAGTCTCTCTTTCTAGGATAATTAAGACTCCTATTGAGAACTCCAACTGCTACCGTTATGCTCGGCCTAGTGCAATTCATAAAGTAGATTGACTTCCTACAACCTGATTGGAAGGAATAGACTTCATAAACTGTCTTTCTTCAAGACTCATCTAATCCTCTAAGATTATCACTCCTTCTACACTCCCATCACTTATTTTCTTCAAGTCCATGGGAGTGGTACAACTTTTTGCCTTTTCCATTTGCAATTTCTCAAGCATATTCCCTATAGTTTCTTTCTGAGTAAGTCTAATAATCCTTTTCCGCCTAACTCTTTCAATTCGTATTCCCGAGGTGTATTTTGCCTCTCCTAGATCCTTATATCAAATCTGCTTCTAAGATCTTTCTTTAACTTATTGATATTTTCCATACATTTACTTAATACTAGCAAGTCATCCACATAAACTGCAATGAAAATAACACCATGCTCATCCTCAAGCATATAAATAGAATGTTATGAATTGATCCGGATGTATCCCAGGCTAGTGAGAAACTAATCTAGTTTCTTATTCCATTGCCTAGGAGCCTGGTTAAGTCCATATAAGGACTTTATAAGTCTGTAGACTTTGCTCTCCTCACCTTCCTCTACAAGTCCTACTGGTTGCCGCATAAAGATTTCTTCCTCTAGTTCACCATTGAGGAAGACGGTGTTAATATCGATATGGTGTATTTCTATGTCTTTAGCTGCCGTTAGACTAAGGAGAATCCTTACTGATGGGAACCATACCACAGGAGCAAAGGTCTCTTCATAATCTATCCCTTCTTTTTGAGTGAACCCTTTTGCTACCAACCGAGCCTTGTATCTTTCAATGGTATTATCTGTTGTTTTTAGAAAGCTTTAGTCCTCTTTATGCCTCAGCTGTGAGAGAGAGCTGTTCAGGACTTAAGCTATTTTTGGTTGAGTTCGGTTCAGTACTTACCGAAATTAGTGTGACAGTGAAGTTGGTCTGGGGTGGCTCGCGGGGACGTCCCTCACTATGTTATACCACTTCTTTCTGCAACACGTCTCGTTGTTGTTTCCAAACCAGCTGGCGGCATTCGTCCTGTTGCTATTGGAGAAGTTTTGTACCGATTGGTGGCTCGTGCAATGTGTATTCAACTTCAAGGGGCCTTCCATGACCACTTTACACCGCACCAGTTTGGAGTCGCTACCAAGGGGGGTTGTGAGGCAGTTGTTCATGGCCTTCGGGCTCTTCTAGACCTCCATCCGGATTGGGTGGTCCTTCAAGTGGATGTTGCCGACGCAATTAACACATTTAGATGGAATGCTATCTTTCGAGAATTAAGGCATGCTCCATCGCCGATTAACCAGATTTTCCCTTTTGTGCGTGCCTTTTATTCTCGTCCAAGCCCCCTCGTCTTTCCTCTTGGCGGTCCCTTTGGTGATGTTGCCACTTTAGAATCTGCGACTGGCACTCGCCAGGGTGATACTTTAGGGCCATCCCTCTTTGCGTTGGCTCACGTTCAAGCATTACGGGAATCTGCTGCGGCTTTTCCAGGTTGTTTATTCCCTTCGATTGCGGATGATACGCATATTGTCGGGCCCCGAGACCAAGTTTTGTCTGCCTTCACACATTTTGGAGAGCAACTTTGTAAGATCAGTTTATCAGTAAAGCCATCTAAATGTGTAACGTGGTGCCCCCAAGGCTTACCTTCCGACTACCCCGTCCCTATGGGTTTTCGAATCGCGTCTTCAACAGAGGGAATTAAAGCTTTAGGATCTCGTATTGGAACCCCATCGTTTGTGAACTAGGTTGTTAGTGATGCTTTATTGGAGGACCTCTCGCACTCGGATGACCTTCCTAAGCTCTCGGACTCCCAAGTGGCTTTCGCAATCTGTTGAAATAAAAAGCTTTTTGTTATTTTTTAGGTCTTAATATATTAGCGGAAATAGGAACATGCAGGCAGATTGTCTTCATCTCTTCTCTCTTACCCCCATACTTGTTGTAGTCACTGAAGAAAAGAGAGAGACTGATGGAGCCATGAAGCCTCAGCTCCATAGACAGGGTTAGAGAGTGACCTTAAGTCACTCTCTACAAAAAAGGTTGAGTCTAGCAAGACTCGAACCCCCAACCGGTAGAGCGTGGCGTAGCCGTCCGCTCTAACCAGTCTGTCGTAGATGTTTGCTATAGTATATAGGAGGTGATTCATATTTAGAGTATGTTACGTCCGTAATCCGATAAACGAAAATGTAAATGTAACATCATAGAAAAGGTTAAAATCAATGCGGAATGGATCCTGCACGAAACAAATGAATGTGACATTTGTTTCGACGGACGACATTTAAATGCCGGTTCTTATCCAACCGCATACGTCTTGGCCAAGATTTCGAAAAGGTCACTTTGGTGTTTTGTGACATGGCATGACCAAAAGCCACGTGGAGAGATGACATTCGGTCATGGGAATTCCAAGGAACGTACGTACGAGTGAAAAGCGGACACGCGTCCGCTTAATAGTCTTGTCGTACATATGTCGTACAAAAGGTACACCGGCAGTAGTACTTTTTGTTACGGTACAATAATCTGAATGGTCCGTACTTCAGTAGATAGAAGTTATTAGAGGGAATCAGGACTTAGAAGATTTTGGTAGGTAGTCACCTCTCCCTTTGAGAGTTTGTACATATTGGCATTTTTACTGCCTCATAACTTATCGACTAGTTGGCCGTTTTCAGTGATTCTTTTTGTTACGTACTTAGGAGAGTCCAAGCTGGACAAGGGTGTAGTCAAACTTTCATTTTGCCTTCCCAGACAGCGGTTGTTGTGGCTTGAAGTTGGTTAGT
>JBBHKE010003493.1:0-11603 GCA_037447655.1 Zygnema cylindricum
ATTTCATTCTGCCTCCTTCTAAATGACGCGGCAGCCATGGCGTGCCTTTGGTTCTCTCTTTCTCTCTCTTTACATTCTAACTAAAATATAGAAGTGAACTATTAATTACCTCTTTTCAACAAGCTGAATTAGGTTTCACCAAAACAATATCACCGAAGATGCGACGTGCACCATCAAGCAAAACAACATAGATCCAACGCTTGAGGATAATATGAGAAACCTCCCGACGCACAAAAAAGCCCCCCTCTGAAGCGATACTCGCAACGCCATCGCGAATAGTGTCGTGCGCCTAGAGCAAATCTCCCCCATGGGAGCAACAAAACAAGTGGACACTATCGGAACCGAAGACGCGACCACAAGCACAAACAAGAGAGCGAAGTAAAGGAGGATGGGGGAGGCCAGCACAAAACCGGAGGTCGGTGGTGAATTGAGCCGGTGAGAATCGGAGAGTGGACAAAATCAGTATAGCCAAAAGCCAAGACCCAGAACGAGGTCCACCACAAGAGAGAAGACGGGCACGTGAAAAATCGTAGGGAAGCGCCTTAAGAAGATCCGGTTTAATTGCGGCAACAAACCGATCAGAAATCGAATCTTGGACTCGCTCAACAGATTTTGTAACAAGGGTGGAGAAAATTGGCACATCCACTAGGGCATGGGGAGGAAGAGAACGTGACGCATCCAATAGATATCGCTGGAAGGCAAACACACCGTCTAAAACCCGGGGGATAACAATAGCCAGAACGGGGGTGTCCCCACCAAGCGGGGGTAGGCGATAGCACCGCTTCCCAAAGTAAGTAGCGCGACAACACGGCATGGATGGAGAAGCCCAGTGAGCAGGAGGATCTGATGCGGGTCGGTGACCCTGGCTCGCGATCAAAGCCCGACCTAACCTGTGGAGGAGGACGTCCATGTGGTGATCTTTAAAAGGCGAGAGAGAGGAGATGAATGTCGAAGTGGGAGGGGGTGTACGAGTAAGGTAAAAAGTTTGACGGGGAAAACACTTGGTTAACATAGCAAAAGTAACTTGGGGATCGAGAAGGTGAGGAAGATCGTCCACTTGGGCCAGATCTGTCTGTAAAGTATCATGAAGGAATTGTGTCACGAAAGTATCCGAACCAAGGAGGCAACCTAGCACCCAAATTCCATCAGAGGGTGAAGGGGTTTAAAAACCAGGAGGGGGAGTAAACGAAAGTGGAATATCTTGAGGTGTTCAAATAACACACTTTGACGGCTGGACTGAAAGGTTGAGTTTGGCTAAACGTTCCTTGAAAAAATCATATGCTAACACGACATGTTCTCTGGGCCCAATAATGTGCGTATCATCTGCAACCGAAGGGAAAAGGAAAGAAGGAAATCCGGCTGCGGAGGCACGAAAGGCCCGATAATGGGCGAGGCGAACAAAGGTCCACCAAGAGTGTCACCTTGGCGAGTGCCAGTAGCAGAGGAGAGAGGAATGAGATCACCATCGGCCGAGAAGGAAAGGTTGTTTGTCAAAGAATAGAAAGCCCTCACAAAGGGGAATAATTGGACAATCGAAGATGGAGCCGCGATAAGCTCTAAAAAAATCACGTTCCGATACACCGTATTAAAGGCATTGGAAACGTCGACCTGAAAGACGAATTAATCCGGATGTACATCCATCAAAGCCCGAATCCCGTGGGCCACGACCTCACAACCCTTGTCGTGGCCACTCCAAACTGATGAGGAGAAAAATAATCATGGAAAGCTAGTTGGAGCTGGAGACATATCGCGCGAGCCACCAATCTATATGAAACCTCTCCAACGGTGATAGGGCGGATCCCACCATTAGGTTTGGCGATTGCCACAAGGCGGGACGCCGTGAGAGGATCACAAATCCGAGAGGGAACATCCCCACTAGCAATAAGATAACATACTCGAAAGAGCACATCCAACCCTCGGGCACCTGATTCAAGGGGCAAAACATCACGAAACAACTCATACACTGTGCCCGAGGGGGCCCCCGCTGAAAGGTGAGGAGAAGAGCTAAGAGCGTTAATGAAAACCTCTCGATCCAAAGTAAAACTCTTAGATGGCTCAATGGTGTTGATGTAAGGGGGTAAAGGGGAAGGGACAGTGGAAGAAGATCTTGAGGCAGGGGTGAATTGGTGTAGGGCCCGAACCGCTCAAGAAAGCTCACCAACACGGCCTAAGTGAATTGCTCGATGATAAGAGGTCGGGACATCGGATGGCTTAGGTGGCTGACGTGGTATGAAAGAGGTGCTTGATACCCGATCCTCATGCTCGACGTGGAGGGCCTTCCAATCACCACAAAGGAATCGGCGACAACGGGCCATAATTTCTCTAGCCCCATTGCCCACTCCACGACCTGGAAGGACTAGCACCCAGAGAGAGAACATAAAAAAAAGGTGCGAAGGAGCAATGTCCGTCAGGTTTGAAGAAATGTGGGACAAGGGGAGGTGGAGGGCATCTAATACTATAGTCCTGACGGCCATAGGTATACGGGTGTACAATCGCGGGCGGGGAGCTCCCAAATCTTTATCCCCCAAAACATCTAACTCACGAACGAAATTCCAATCCTCATCTGTGGGGCCGGAGGGGAGTGTGATCGACGACGATTGCGGAGATGTGATGGACAAAGGACCACCCAAGGTTATACAATGTCGACAACTCCGTGTGTGAAGGGAAATACCGGCCCCAAGGGCAAAAAGGTTGTGACACCCAAGACATTCCAAACGCCTTGAATATTTATGAGGTTTGGGTGTGGAGGTGGGGGGGGGAGAAGGGTATAAGAAGGGCTTCTAGACATGGTGAACAAGTCAAGGAAGCGATGAGAATTGGGAGGGTGAGAGGAAGTGAAAGCGTGTGAGAGGAAAAAGAACCATGTGGGATGGATGGGGAAATTGGTAGTGGGTCAGAATATAACATAGAGTTTAATTTTGGAAAAGAAGTGGGGGGAGAGGGGGGGGAGTAGGGGAAGGGGGGGGGGAGAGAGTGAAAGAGAGGGTTCAAGTATTGGTTTTGGGTGTGTAATGGGTATAAGGGAGGGGGGGGGGGGGGGGGTTAGGGGGGGAGAAGGTAAAGAAATATATGTTTTTTTTTGTCACAAATAGTGTAATGGAAAGAATTGCGAAGCACACATCCCAATGACAGCAAACCCTTACGGTGTGTCACATTGATTGTTGAAAAAGAGCCAATCACACACATTGAAAAAATCAACGGACAAATAAACATATGGACGACGTTTCACGCTTATTTATGTGGATTCTACCAATAACAAGCTCTATATGTTCTATGGTTAAACTCAAAAAATGGCCATTCTATTTCTCGCTCCATTAGTCGTGTACATTTACGACATGATGGTGAACCATTCTTTAGAAACAATGTCCTAACGAGTGAGGGTGAATGTAGATTTGCGACGATTGAGTCTATATACAACTTAAAAAAAAAATACATAGGTTTTGTTTTTCTAAAACCACCAGTGCAGGTGGAGGAGCAGCACTAGTAGTAGAAGTAGACATGATACACTCTCAGAAGCTATCAAGAATCCTACCAAACAGTTGTTTTTAAATGCTCACCAAACCTTGTACAAGCATCCAAACTTCACAAAGCCCTATCAACATATAGAGCAGCATAAACATTGACAACTCCCAAAGTTTCAACACAATTGACCAATTGACTAGACAACACTCAAGATATAACACTCTGAAGTTTCCGAAGAACTGTCTGCAATTTTACTACTTAGAAGTTTGGATACATAAAATGTTCTACGTCCTAATTCTTATACCTGTGTTGTACCGACAATACAAGTGTACCTAAGAGGTATGTCAAACAACCAAGCTGACACTAATCTGTCAAGCTACCGTTGAGCTACCACTAAGCTAATCAACACTACTCATAATCTATTTTAAGTAATCGTATAATACATTTGGCGGCTAAGTCCAACGTGATCATTCTATGAATCTGGTGCGTTGACTAGATTCTTATCCATCGCACTTTCTTTGTACTGTACTGAATTACATTATGATAGCTGCGACTACGTTTTCCGTACTGACCATATCAATAGTAATCGCTAGTGTACAGAATCCAAGACCTATTGCCGATATTCGATATATATCAAATTTTAGGTACCCGATAATCGATATATCGAGACCATGTACGAAGAAGCTAAATACCCAGATTTTTTTTTCCGGATTTTCATTTTCAAACCCCCCCCCCCCCCCCCCCCCCCCCCCCCTTGGGCGGGCGCTCAGTAGGGGGGGGGGGGGGGGGGGGGGGGTCCGGTACCATTTTACGTACGGTTTACCGTACTTTCCATGTACAATATATATACGGACACCCTTTTTTTGCAATATATATCGCGATAATTTATGTTGGTCGCGGTACGATATATCGAGGACTTTGCTCGATTGATATTCGATATATTGAATATCAAAATAATCGCGATATAAAACTAACCGATACCCAACACTAGTAATCGCGTGTCACAGTTGCGTCGTCTTGACTGCGTCGCAGTTGCATTGCTCCATGGCAGCTGCGTTGTCCCACCCGATGTGTGACATGTGTATGTGGATGTAAGTGCCTTTCCAAAACGTGTAATGAGCTTTAAGTGACAACGCGTGTCCTAGTAGGTTTGTCTCCCTGTCGTCAAACTAATTTACTGAGACTTAAAGATTTCCAAAATCAACAGGTTTAACTTTGTGTGGGGGATAAATGTGAGAAGCGACAGCAATACGCCAATGCTAGTTACGGATGTTGACCGTGGTTAGAGAATGCCCCTTAAAATTTACCAGTACAACCTTTAGTGTAAGTCTCGATATGCTAGTTGATTTTTATTGAGACCCCATGCGAATTGTTGAAAAAAAATTACTAATTTTCACTTCTTAAATTAGACTCTAGAGTAAAAAGAGAGAGAGAGAGAGAGGGAGAGAGAGAGAGTCACCATGGCCACCGCCATAGTCAGAAAGTACATGCAGACATGCAGATTGATAGATTACCAAAATGATGCACATTGTCAGACTTTGTTGAAAAGAGGTAATTAATAGTTCACTTCTATATTTTAGAATGTAAAGAGAGAGAAAGAGAGAACCAAAGGCATGCCATGGGCGCCGCGTCATTTATGAGGGGGTAGAATAAAATAGAAGGTATTTTATTATTTGTAGCAAAATACTACCTTTGGCCGGATTTGAACCGGGGTCTACAGACTACTATATAGACCTAAGCCTTATCCATTAGGGACTAGCGAAACGATATACGTATCATGTTTTACGCAAATTTATCTATTTGTTAAACAGACAGATTTGCAGCAGACTAACGAAAACACGCATTAATCAATTCATGCATGGAAACGAATCGAAACCGCATAAATTCAAATGATCGATTAGCAACAATTGCAGCCGCCACCCGCAATAAACTTTCGGCGGCCTTTGGGGATTGCGTCACGCGACGCCATGCGGCACCATACTATAGGATACTGGAGAAGTTAGGAGGAGGAACCATGGCTCCCGTTTTGACAGTCGTCACTTTGAAAGCCATGTTGTACAATGGCCGTACAATAAGTACATCGCCTAGTGTACCTTCTTGTACTATTTAGTGTTCCTATTGGACTAGGGTTTAGTAGTAGGCAGTCGTAAGTAGGCAGACCAGGACTTAGTGAAATTTGGGTACCTCTCTTTAAGAGAGCTTGTAACTAAAATGGTCATCTTTGACCAGCCATAACATACTGCTCAAAGGAGCAAATTTAGTGATTCTTTTATTCGTTTGACTCAAAGGAGTCTTTTCCACACAAGGGTGAGAGTGGTAAGAATATTTGTGTGCGTGGGCGGCGCTTATTCAGTGGGAAAGTAGAGGGAGCAAATATTATCCTAGAGGCTTTTCATAGGCTGCTCATTCTTTGGGTAAATGGAGACCACAAAATTGCAGGTTATGGGCCTACCCTCTAGGGTTCCCATATTTGATGGATCAGACTTTCTTTATTGGGAAATAATGATAGAGGGAGACCTGTTTGAGAAACACCTATAGGGCATAATGTCAGGACAAGTTCGATGCCCACCTCCACCTGGGTTTGGAGGAAGGCGTTTTTTTTGGCACCTTCGCCTCTACAGTAGGTAGAACAGTTGCCATCATCACTGAGGATGAAGACGAGGAAGGAGAGGAGATTGTCATGGAAGGAGAAATGTGAGGAGTTTCAACTCAAGTGACACCATTGCCAAAGGCGATATCGGCAGCAACACTTCCAGCAACGGCGACAAGGGTTCAGATCGAAAGATCATAGTATGAAAAGTGGAACTACAAAGACAAGGTTGCTAAGCTCTTAATTCTTAAAACTGAGGATGGAGTGATATTTATTGCTATTTATGTGGTTAATTTGTTGGTCTTAAGCAAGTCCTTAGATAAAATTAACAAGCTAAAACGGGATCTTAGAAGCCGCTTTGACATGAAAGATCTCGGCGAAACAATGTACATTTTAGGAATTCAAATGGAGAGAGATAGAGGGAATAGGATTATAAGACTCACTCAGAAATGAGCTTTTAGTAATATGATAGAAAAATTTCAAATGGAGAAAGCAAACAGATATACTACTCCTATGGATTTGAAAAAATTGTGTGAGGGGAGTGAAGAGGGAGGAATATTGATCATTAATGATGAGATAGATGAGATCTAAAGAAGATTTATGGAAAATATCCCTTATCGGTAGATTGTAGGCAGTTTAATATATTTTGTGAATTGTACCCGGCTGGATATAGCTGCAGCAGTAGGAGTCCTCAACAAGAGTCTAAATGAACCAAGAAAGAGAGACTGGGAGGCTGCCAAATAGGTGATGAGGTATCTGGTGGGGACAAGGGAATTGTGGTTGCATTTGGGAGGGGAGCACATTGACATCACAACCTGGAGTGATGCCAGTTATGTAGATGTGTTTTTAAGGCGGTGGATGACTAGATATGTGTTGCGAATCGGATCTGGTGCATCCTGTTGGAGTAGCAAAGTCCACTATGGAGGCTGAATACATGGTTTCGTGTGCTGCCACCAAAGAATTAATGTGGGTGAAATCTCTTGTTGAAGAACTTGGGTTGATGAAGACAGGAACTCATAATGTTTTTTGTGATAATCAAGTTGCTATCTCTATTGCAGCTATTCCGAAACATCACTTCAAAGCTAAGCATATGGATATTAGACTAAGCTTTGTCAGAGAGAAGGTTGAAAATAAAATCATTAAATTGGTTCATAAAACTGATAAAGAAATGATTGCAGAAATAATGACAAAACCAGTACCTTCCCCTAAGTTGATTTTTTGTAGAGAAAAATGTGGATTAAAATTGAAAAGTGACTAAGAATTAAGGGGAGTGTTGAAAAGAGGTAATTAATAGTTCACTTCTATATTTTAGAATGTAAAGAGAGAGAAAGAGAGAACCAAAGTCATGCCATGGTTGCCGCGTCATTTAGAAGGGGGTTGAATGAAATAGAAGGTTATTAATTATTTGTAGCAAAATACTGCTTTTGGTCGGATTTGAACCGGGGTCTACAGACTACTACATATACCTAAGCCTTATCCATTAATGCATTAGCGAAACGATATAGGTATTATGTTTCAAGCAAATTTATCTTTTTGTTAAACAGACTAATTTGCAGCAAACTAACGAAAACACGCATTAATCAATTCATGCATGGAAACGAATCGAAACCGCATAAATTCAAATGATCGATTAGCAACAATTGCAGCCGCCACCCGCAATAAACTTTCGGCGGCCTTTGGGGATTGCGTCACGCGACGCCATGCGGCACCATACTATAGGATACTGGAGAAGTTAGGAGGAGGAACCATGGCTCCCGTTTTGACAGTCGTCACTTTGAAAGCCATGTTGTACAATGGCCGTACAATAAGTACATCGCCTAGTGTACCTTCTTGTACTATTTAGTGTTCCTATTGGACTAGGGTTTAGTAGTAGGCAGTCGTAAGTAGGCAGACCAGGACTTAGTGAAATTTGGGTACCTCTCTTTAAGAGAGCTTGTAACTAAAATGGTCATCTTTGACCAGCCATAACATACTGCTCAAAGGAGCAAATTTAGTGATTCTTTTATTCGTTTGACTCAAAGGAGTCTTTTCCACACAAGGGTGAGAGTGGTAAGAATATTTGTGTGCGTGGGCGGCGCTTATTCAGTGGGAAAGTAGAGGGAGCAAATATTATCCTAGAGGCTTTTCATAGGCTGCTCATTCTTTGGGTAAATGGAGACCACAAAATTGCAGGTTATGGGCCTACCCTCTAGGGTTCCCATATTTGATGGATCAGACTTTCTTTATTGGGAAATAATGATAGAGGGAGACCTGTTTGAGAAACACCTATAGGGCATAATGTCAGGACAAGTTCGATGCCCACCTCCACCTGGGTTTGGAGGAAGGCGTTTTTTTGGCACCTTCGCCTCTACAGTAGGTAGAACAGTTGCCATCATCACTGAGGATGAAGACGAGGAAGGAGAGGAGATTGTCATGGAAGGAGAAATGTGAGGAGTTTCAACTCAAGTGACACCATTGCCAAAGGCGATATCGGCAGCAACACTTCCAGCAACGGCGACAAGGGTTCAGATCGAAAGATCATAGTATGAAAAGTGGAACTACAAAGACAAGGTTGCTAAGCTCTTAATTCTTAAAACTGTAGCAAAGGGGGTTGCCATTTCCTTTATGCATGTCAAATATTCATCTCAGATATGGATATCACTAGTTAACAAATATAAGAGTGGATCATTGCAGCAGCAACAGTTGGCAGAAAACAAGATTGCAGATTCTACTTATAAGGGAGGAAGAATGAATAATTATTCCAATGATTTAGGAGCATTATTTGGAGAGCTAGAGAGTGCAGGTAACTCATGGGGTAAGAGACAAAGAGTGAACACATATATGATGAAACTACGTGAAGAGTATGAGAATATCATTAATCGATTGCAGGACCTAGGAGATATCAATTGGAATTGGGATGACACAGTGGGAATGATTTTAGTGAAAGAAAGCACCATAGAGCTTAAGAGAGGGAGTCCAAGTGTTCAAGCATTGTCTGCAGGAGCTGATTGGCGGAAGCGTGATGAGGAGAGATGGAAAGATCCTTATCGAAACTTTGGAGGAAGAGGACAAGGAGGTGGCAGATTTGATAGACAGGGAAGAGGAACTTCTCGAGGAGGATTATGTCACTTCTGCAAGAAACCGAGACACTATATGGCAGATTGTGTCAAACTTGCAAATATTCGACAAAAAGATGGGCAAGGGACCTCAAAAAATGGAGGAAAGAAAAAGGCTTTCGAAACTCAAGTTCGTGATGAGCAAGAGAACAAAGAAATCGAACAGGAAGTGGAGCTTGAAGATATTGAGGAGCTTGAGGGGCTTCTTCTTAATCTGAAAAACACTGAAAAACATGTTGATATTCCACGGAGACAAAAGTTGCTTTCGGAGGTAAGAGGGATCCACTTGAAGATGGGTGGATCATAGACACAGGGGCCTCAATACATATGTGCAAAGATAAAAGGTGGTTCACTAAACTTAGAAAGATTCCAACAGTTGAGATAGAGTACGGAGATGATAGAGTAGAAACCACAAGTCTTGTTGGAACTGTTGACTTGAAGGTTTTAGTTGATGGAAAGGCCTCGATTGTAACATTCTCATACGTTATTTACATTCCACAGTCTAGTAAGAACTTGGTCTCAACAGCTGTCTTAGATAAAAAGGAGTTTGAAACAGGAACTAGGAAAGGAATCTTCACAACAATCTTTGATAATGAGGTTTATTTCATAGCTGAGAAGGGCAATCAGGAAATGTTCAGAATTATTCTTTGCAATGAAAAGAGTGTTCTCTACTCGTGTGCAAGTGAGATGATGCTTTGGCACAGAAGGTTGGGGCATGTGCATCTAGATAGATTAAAGAAAATGAAGAAAAAGAGAATAGTGGAGGGTATTACTTTTGAGGATGATGAGACCTTTGATGATTGAGGTGGATGTGCTTAAGGGAAGATTCATAGACTTCCATTTCCAAAGTCAACCACTGTTAGGAGAGAGAAAGTATTGGATCTAATTCACACCGATGTTTGGGGACCTGCTAGATATGCTTCACATGGGGAGGAACTGAAGGATGTTAACTATCACAGATGATTGGTCTAGATACACGAATGTATACTTTCTCAGACATATGTTAGAGATATTGAGATGTTTCAAAGAGTATAAAGTATGGAGTGAAAAAATACACGAAACCTCAATAAAAGAGATAAGAAGTGATAATGGGAAAGAATATACCTCAAGGGAATTTGAAGAATATCTTAAGGAAGAAGGAATTCATCATAAGAAAATTGTTCCCTATAATCCGGAACAAAATGGAGTTGCAAAAAGAGTGAATAGAACTTTAAGATATATGTCCAGAAGTATGTTAACTGATAAGAGGATAGGGTTGCAGTTTTGGGCGAAGTCTATGAACTATGCTAATTTTATCAAAAATAGAGTCCTAACTGTAGCAAATAAGGAGGAAACTCCGTATGAGAGGTGGACAGGAAGAAAGCCTGATTTGTCTAGTTTGAGAGTGTTCGGAAGTCAAGTCTAGAGTTTGGATTCCGATAAGACTAAATGGAAGTTAGAGGGGAGAGGGAAGCTAGGATATCTTGTATGATATGATGAGAGCACACAAGGATACCGAGTGTATGACTTGAAAAAGAAAGATATAATTATGGTTAAACACATAGTGGTGATGAATGAAGAGAAGTCCATTGATTCATTCAAATATCATAAGGAAGTCAAAATCAGATTTGAAACGGATCAGTTTTCTGACTTTGACTTGAAAATGAAGAGAAGGAAGAGGGAGAAAAAGAAAAATTTGCAGATCTACCGAAGGAGAAGGAGGAAAGAACAACATCCGAGGCAACGCCACAGTACGAAGTGGAAATCGACGAGGAACTTGATGAGACAGCGGAATTGGAAGATAGGGGAGCTGAAGATCTCCCTAAACGAAAACCAAGGATGCCTTCCATACCGGCGTCCGATTTTGGAAGGGGAAGAAGAAGTAGTAATCGACTTCAAGAAAGACAAGTAAATAACCAACTCACAAAGATGTCTCACCCAGATGAACCTCGTACATACTTAGAGGCCATAAACACTTCAGAAAGTAGCCAGTGGATCACAGCTATGAATGAAGAAATGGCCTCTATCATGGAAGCCAATACATGGGAGTTGGTAGATTGTCCACCGGACCGAAAACCGATCAGATGTAAGTGGGTTTTTAAACTTAAATTAACCCCGGATAATACCATTAAGAGAAACAAAGCTAGGTTAGTTGCAAAAGGTTTTAATCACAAAGAGGGGATAGACTACGAAGAAACCTTTGCACCTGTAGTCAAATTTCCTTCTGTTAGAATCCTTTTAAATATAGCCACAGCGGAGGATATGGAAATCCACCAGATGGATATTAAAACGACCTTTTGCACGGAGAGTTGGAAGAAGAAGTTTACATGAGGCAACCGGAAGGATTCGTGGAAAGTGGGGAAGAAAACTAAGTTTGCAAATTGATAAAATCACTCTATGGGCTTAAGCAAGCCCCGCGACAGTGGAATATAAAGCTCGACAAATTTCTGACTGGTTTGGGGTATATCAGAATTAGT
>JBBHKE010003495.1:0-10444 GCA_037447655.1 Zygnema cylindricum
ATCCGGACAATAGGAACTAAGTCGGTGGCAAGTATTTGTACAATCACTTACTATTAATCTCTCACTAATACTGAGTGTAAAGTGGTAGAATAAACTTTAGCATGATTATGAGAACTAAGATCTTAGTGGTAATTTGGTTCTTGGATGTATCTCTTTGGAATACTTGTATCAGAGATACAACACTAAGTAATTGAAAAAGTAGGAGTAGAAACTCACTACAAGTATAAGACTTAGGACTTGGAACATTTTATGTATCTAGAATTCCAGAAAATATAATCTGCAGATTGTTTTTGGGAAACTTATGAGTTGCATATCTTGGTGTAGGTTAAATCAATTGGCATGAAACTTTCGAAGTTATCAATCTTTGTGATATTCTATATTTTGGTATAGTTTGAAACAGGTTTGACTGTTGTTTCAGAGTTGACAAGGTGTAGAAAATAGTTGCATAGAAGGGTTTTTGGTTTTCTTTTGTGAGTGAATTATGTATACTTCTACTACTACTACTGCTCCTCCACCTGCACTAGTGGTCGTAGAACAACATTAGAAACCAGATTTTCTTTCCATTTCACTACATACCCCTCTGGTTCTTTCATATAAGTGGCTTCCTCTAAGTCTCCATACAATAAAGTTGTCTTAATATCCATTTGATGAAGCTCCATATCCTCAATAGCTGACAATAGGAAAACGAAATACAGGTGAGAAGGTTTCATCATAATCAATACCCTCTTTCTAGCTATATCCCTTAGCAAATGGCCTAGCCTTATACATTTCTACAGTATTATTAGTTTTAGTTTGAGCACCCACTCATGACCGATCACTTTCCTATTTGGTAGAAGCTCCATAAGTTCCCAAGTTTGGGCCTCCATGATCGCCTTAATCTCATTGTTAGCAACAAAGATCCACTGATCTTTTTGAGGGACAAAAAAAGCCTCCTGATTGGTGATAGGCTCCCCTATGCTAGCTGACAAGGCACTCTCCACTTGTTCGCCTCTCAATCGACTGCTCTGTCTTCTTCCCCTGGGAAAATCTGAAGCGGGAATTGTTGGCCCCATATTTTGTATCGGAGGTGGGGGAGGGGGAGGAGGAGGAGGGGAAGGTTAAGTACCGGTTGGAGCAACAAGAGGATTTGACAGGCCAACAACATTTTGCAGTCCATTAGAAGAGGGAGAAAAAGAGGATTCACTGAAAGAATTTTGATCAGCTATGACATAATCATGTATATTATGATTTCATTTTAAAGCATTCATACTAACTACATCCACAGATTCCCTCTTTTTTTTTATAAGAATATTTCTAGCTGTTTGAAAGGAACATTTCTGAGGGTTACACACTATATTTTGCAGATTCATCATAATAACCCAAAAAAATTTAAAGGACAAATTTTGGACTTAGCTTCCAGTTAGGAAGATTGTCCAAAAAGAAACATTTGCTACCAAATACTCTGAAATAACTTACATCAAGCTTTCTCCTTGTCCATATTTCATAGAGAGTTTTAGACTTCACTGCCCTAGTCTCTTTCCTAGTTTTTTATATATGCTGCACACTGAAAAGCTTCGCCCCAAAATTTAGGATCTATATGTTGTAGAAATTAATGGTCCGTTTAAAGTATTTTCTAGGTCTAAATAGAAATATAGAAAAAGCCGAGGCAGTCTACCTCTAACTTCTCTCTCCAACTCTCAAACTTGTCGCAGTCATTGAGAAATTCGAGAGGAAGCTAGAGGCATGGCTACCTAGGCTATCCAAAGGTTTACGGGAAATATATATTAGTTAGGGGTTTATTTACTAAAAAGATATGTGCCGGCCATAGGATTTGATCCTGGTACCTGCCGGACGGCAAGCAGCCGGTAGCCGGTAACCTTAGCAGTTAAGTCTTTAGGTAGTGTTACGTAATATATGGTTTCATATTTAATTAAACATTAATACGTAGGATAATTCATTTAACTGTAATTGTTTACGGGATACATAGATCCGCTAATGTAAAAGTACAGATTACGGTACGGACAAGAAACCAATACCGCGTTTTTATCTATTTTGCGAAATGAATACCGCGCATGTATTAATTACGGCTTCCATTAAATGTGAATTTAATCGAACGGCCGGAATTGGCGCCGAGATCGCGCAAGAAGATTTCGCCGGTTTGTGGTCATCGCCACATCAGATGACACGTGGCAAAATCACATTGGATCGTGGTATCTCCGGAGATTACGGCACCGAATCCGGATATGAAATGTGTCGTGATTTAGGCCATGTCATACAATGTCCGTACATAAAGTACACCGGCAGCTGTACTTTTGTGTACGAAAGTGGATTATGATTAGCTCCGTACATCAGTAGATAGAGTCTGTGAGAGAGATAGGACTTAGAAAAATTAGGAGATAAGACCCTCTCTCCCAAAGAGCTTCTTTACAAAAGGTCAACTTTGACCCTCCATAACTTACTGCTCAAGGGAGCAAATTCAGAGATTCTTTTTGCTATCGACTCAAGGGAGTCTTGCCTTCACAGTGTATAGGTTGTCAAAGTCTTTGTCTGCCAGGGTGGCAGTTGTTCTTGCTGAAACACAAAGGGGTCAAGATTAACCTAGAGGCTTCTTGGAAGTTGTCCACTCTCAGGACTTATAGAGGTCTCAGAGTTTCAGTTTATGGGCCCACCCTCTAGGGTACCAATCTTTTATTGAACTAGCTTCATATACTGGGAAAGTATGATGATAGGAGCTCTTTGCGAAAAAAGGTTTTGGGGGATAGTTAGTGGAAGGTTGGGGCGTCCATCAAGTCTTAGAATCCCTCCAGGGTTTGGAGGAAGCAGATTCACCAAGAAAGAGGATCCACCTTCAACGGAGGAAAAAAAGGAAGGAGAGGTGGTGGACAAAGGAAAGGAGAAGGAGACGATCACGCCAATAGCAACTGGTTCGACATTCATATCACCTATTTCGAGGAACGAAGAGAATGCTACTGAAACCTAGGACTTCAACAATATGGCGGCAAAACACTTATCCTACTCCATCTCACTCAAGGACTTGCATGTCCTCATTTGCAGGTAGAAAGGGCATCCGATCTTTGGATGGCTCTCATAGAGATGTACCGAAGTGGTACAATTTAGCAACAATAGTTGGCTGATCAAAAAGTTAAAGAGTATGTATACAAAGGGGGGAAGATGTTGGATTTTTGCAATTAGCTTGCTGCACTCTTCATGGAGCTAGAGAGTGCGGGAATATATTTTAGTGAAAAATAAAAAGTTAATTGTTTACTAATGAAGTTACCTGATGAGTTCAAGAACATAGTTAATCGTGTGCAGGACTTGCCTGACTCAAGATGGATATGGAACTCAGTGTTAGGGATGATTCTAGTTCGAGAGAATACGATTGAGATCCAAAGGGGAGGAAAGAGTGGCCAAGCCTTGGCAACTGCGACCGATTGGAGGAACAACGATTCTCAAAAACCTGTAGGAAACTATGAGGGGGAGCGAAAAATCAAATCAACGAGTTCGGACCAAAGGCTCCTAAAGGTTTATGTCATTTTTGTAAGAAACCTGGGCACTATATGGTAGAGTGAACAAAATTAACTGAGCTTCGGTTAAAGGAGGGGCAGACCGGTGGTACCCCAAGAGGAAAGAAAAAAGCCCTTTTGACATAGGTACATGAGGCGGAATTCGAGGGCGAGGACAATGAGCTCTTTTTAGATGAGGAGTTAGAGGCGAAAACGAGGTCAAAATTCCACGAAAGCACAAATGTGCTTACGGTGGAGTGAAAGGTTAAGCATGCTGGATTGTACATTCAGGTGCCTCCATGCACATGTGTAAGGATAGGCACCTGCTCACTAATATAAGAAAGATTCCCACCGTAGAGATAGAGTACGGAGATGGGAGGATAGTCACCACTACTCTTGTAGGATCGGTAGATTTGAAAGTGTTAGTAGAAGGAAAGGCATCCATGGTAACATTCTCCGATGTATTGTTTATTCCGGAGCTGAACAAAAACCTCATCTCTACATCTGTATTAGATGATAAAGGATTTTTTACTAGCAGTAGGGAAGGAGTCTTTACTGCTAGTTTTGAGGAGGATGTCTATTTCATTGCTGAGAAAGGTAGCTATGGGATGTTTAGGTTGGTTTTAAGTAATGAAATGAATAAACTTTATTATGCTGGTGTTCATGATATTATGATGTGGCATAAGAGGCTTGGGCATGTGAATCTAGATAAGTTAAGAGAGATGAAAAAGACGAGAGTAGTGGAAGGGATTAAGTTCAATGAGAGTGATAATATAAGTGATTGTTGTGGTTGTGGTTAAGGTAAAACACACAGATTACCTTTTCCTAAAACAGCCACCTATAAGGGAGAAAAAATTATAGATCTAGTACACACAGATATTTGGGGACCGGCTAAAGTGCCCTCACCGGGGGGGAAGAGATTTATGATGACTATCATCGATGATTGGTCTCGGTATTCGCGGGTTTATTTTTTGAAAAATAAGTTTGAAGCTCATGATTGCTTTAGAAAATATAAAACATGGATTGAAAAACTCCATGAAAATCCAATCAAGAGAGTAGGGAGTGACAATGGTGGGGAGTATACTTCTAACCAGTTTGAGAATTTTCTCAGGGAAGATGGAGTCCAACACCAAAAGACAGTTCCAGAAAACCCGAAACACAATGGGGTAGCTGAAAGGTTTAATAGAACACTAAGTGATAGTGCTAGAAGTATGTTGTCAGATATAAAGATAGGTAAAAGGTTTTGGGTAGAAGCAATGAACTGTGCTAATTACCTCAAAAAAAGAGTTCTTACTTCAGCTATAAAAGATCAAACACCTTATGAGAGATGGACAGGCCGGAAACCAAACATATCTCACTTAAAGGTTTTCGGCACTCATGTATTCAATCTAGATAGACATCGGTCTATTTCAAAGCTAGATCCTAAAGGAAAACCGGGATACTTGTTAGGATATGATGAGGATGTTAAAGGATATAGAGTTTACGATCTAAAAAGGGAAGATATAATCTTAGTAAAGCATCTAGTAGTTATGGATGAAGGAAAGTCTGTGGATCCCTTCAAATATACAAAGATAGTAAAAATCAGATTTGAGTCACAAAATTCGGATTACTTTGAGCTTCCTAACTATCTAGGTTTTAGAGAAGATGACATTCTTGCAGGAACAAATCAGAACGAAAAGAACTCGGCTGCAGCAACTTCGGTGACAACTGTACCCAAAGCGGAAGACGTGATGGAAATTGATTTGGAATCAAGGGATAGGGGAGAAGCCGAGATTGTTCAAAAGAACCCACGAGAACCATTTATTATGGCCATAAATTTTGAGGGGGGGAAGAGAAGAAGTAAAAGATTAAAAGAAAAACAAGTAACAAAACTATCTCATCAAGATAAACCTCAAATTTATGGAGGAGGGATGACTTCTCCAGAAAAGAACCGGTGGAAGACAACCATCAATGAGGAGATGGCCTCAATTTTGGCAGCCGATACTTGGGAGCTGGTGGATTGTCCACCTAACAGAAAACTAATCGGTTATAAGTGGGTTTTCAAATTAAAACTGAAACCAGATAACACATTCGAGCGCTACATGGCCCGATTAGTGGCAAAGGGATTTACACAAAAGGAGGGAATTGACTACGAGAAAACCTTTGCCCCGGTGGTCAGATTTCCCTCCGTCAACATCCTTCTCAGCCTGGTAGCAGCGGAAGACATGGAAGTGCACCAGATGGACATCAAGACAACCTTTTTGCATGGAGAATTGGAAGAGGAGATCTTCATGCGATAACCCGAAGGATTTGTGGAGGGAGGAGAGGAGAGTAATGTATGCCGGCTGATTAAATCTCTTTATGATTTGAAATAGGCACCTCGACAGTGGAATAAGAAGCTTGATGAGTTTCTTACCGGTTTGGGATATATTCGGATCAGCTCAGATCATTCAATCTATGTTTTCGAAGTTGAGGAAGGTTTTATATTTATTGCAATTTATGTTGATGATTTGCTTGTTTTAAGTAAATCAATGGAAAAAATTAATAAACAGAAAACCGATCTTAAGGGGAGATTTGAAATGCAGGATATGGGGGAAGCAAAATATATTTTAGGAATTCAAGTAGAGAGAGACCGAAAAAGAAAAATTATAAGATTGACTCAAAAGGAAGCAATAGGGAACATGCTTGAAAAATTTCAGATGGATAAAGCTAATAGTTGTATAACACCAATGGAGTTGAAAAAGAGAAGTGAGGGGAGTGAGGGAGAAAGAGTCATGGTTTTGGACAAGGAATTATCTCCTGAAGAACAAAAGTTCATGCAGACTATTCCTTACTGGCAAGTAGTGGGAAGTCTAATCTATTTTATGAATTGTACCCGGCCGGATTTAGCTGCAGCTGTAGGAGTGCTGAGTTGAAGTCTAAATGCTCCAACTAAGAGGGATTAGGAGGCACCTAAGAGAGTCCTTAGATACTTGATAGAAACTAGGGATCTATGGTTGCATTTGGGTGGGGAGAATACTGACATCACTACTTCGAGTGATGCTAGTTATAGTGATGCTCCGATGAGGAGATGTACTTCTGGATATGTATTATATGTGGGTGATGGGGCTTGCTGTTGGAGTAGCAAACAGCAAAAGGTTATTGCTCAGTCCACCATGGAGGCTGAGTATATGGCCTCTTGCTCTGCTGTAAAAGAGTTGATGTGGGTCAAGTCTTTGCTTGGTGAGCTTGGTCACCTTAAGAGTGGTGTGCAGAAAATATTTTGTGATAATCAGGCAGCAATCGCTATTTTTGCCAATCCTAAACATTCTTTTAAAGCCAAACACACGAACATTAGACTCAACTTTGTTAGAGAGAAAGTAGAAAACAAAATAATCAGTTTAGAGTATCGACCAGATAGTGAGATGGTAGCAGATATGATGACCAAACCTGTGCTTTCCCTTAAGCTAATTTTCTGCATGGAGAAGTGTGGTTTGAAATTAAAGATTGACTAGAAAATATGGGGAGTGTAGAAATTAATGGTCTGTTTAAAGTTTTTTCTAGGTCTTAATAGAAATATAGAAAAAGCCGAGGCAGT
Organism: Zygnema cylindricum; assembly: GCA_037447655.1. Taxonomy (NCBI): domain Eukaryota; kingdom Viridiplantae; phylum Streptophyta; class Zygnematophyceae; order Zygnematales; family Zygnemataceae; genus Zygnema; species Zygnema cylindricum. Next base: position 7,039 of record JBBHKE010003495.1, read on the forward strand.
CTACCTCTAACTTCTCTCTCCAACTCTCAAACTTGTCGCAGTCACTGAGAAATTGGAGAGGAAGCGAGATCCATGGCTATCTAGGCTATCCAGAGGTTTTCAGGAAATATATATTAGTTAGGGTTTTATTTACTAAAAAGATATGGCCGGCCACAAGATCTGAACCTGGTACTTGCCGGACGGCAAGCAGCCGGTAACCTTAGCCGTTAAGTCTTTAGGTAGTGTTACGTAATATATGGTTTCATATTTAATGAAACATTAATACGTAGGATAATTCATGTAAATGTAATTTTTTACGAGATATATAGATCCGCTAATGTAAAAGTATGGAATACGGTACGGATAAGAAACCAATACCGCGTTTTTATTTATTTTGCGAAATGAATACCGCGCATGTATTTATGATGGTTTTCATTAAATGTGAATTTAATCGGACGATCGAAATTAGCGCCGAGATCGCGCAAGAAGATTTCGGCGGTTTGTGGTCATGGCCACATCAGATCACACGTGGCAAAATCACATTGGATCGTGGTATATCCGGAGATTACGGCACCAAATCCGAATATGAAATGTGTCGAGATTTAGGCCATGTCATACAATGTCCGTACATAAAGTACACCGGCACCTGTACTTTTGTGTACAAAAGTGGAATATGATTGGCTTCGTACATCAGTAGATAGAGTCTGTGAGAGAGATAGGACTTAGAAAAATTAGGAGATAAGACCCTCTCTCCCACAGAGCTTCTGTACAAAAGGTCAACTTTGACCCTCCATAACTTACTGCTCAGGGGAGCAAATTCAGAGATTCTTTTTGCTATCGACTCAAGAGAGTCTTGCCTTTACAGGGTTGAAGGTGGTTATAGTTATTGTTTGCCAGGGTGGCAATTGTTCTTGCTGAAACACAAAGGGGTCAAGGCTATCGTAGAGGCTTCTTGAAGCTGTCCACTTTGAGGACTTATGGATGTCTCAGAGTTTCATATCTTTATCCATCATCATAGAAAAAGCACTGTCAATCAAAGTTCTAATAAACCTTTTATAAATGCTAAGTATAAACAATGGTGAAATCATCAAAAATACCTTTTTTTTCAGATAATTAGAGAACGCATGAGATATGTACTCTCCACCGTTTGTGTATCTCAAAGCAATGATTGGTTTGGTATGACACTTCTCCGCCCAAATCCGATAATGTTTGAAATGCGTGAAGACCTCACTCATTTCCTTCTTAAAATAATCTCGGTTGTACCGTGAGTAGTCATTAGTGAAGGTGACCATGTACTTGTTTCCACCAAGAGAAGGGAATTTTGAATTTCCGAATACGTCTGAATGGATAAGGCTGAGAAGGTTTTTTGCTCGGTGGTCTGAAACTTGTGGTTTGGGAAGTTTGTGAAGCTTCCCGAGAGCAGAACCATCACAAACGTGGGACTCTTTTTAACCAAGCTGAACTCCATCTATCATATTATAATTAACCATCTAATTCAGCCTCTCATGATGCACATGCCCAAGTCATTTATGCCACAAAACATTTTCAAAAAGTACACTAGAATACACAAAATTTGCTTTATTAGCCAGGTCTATCTGATACAATATGTTTGTGCCTATTGTGCCTACTAACGCTCCTGTACCATCTTTGCTAACTATCTTCTTGCCTTTGCTAGCTAGCACGTCAAAGCCTTTTCTTTCAGCAACCGAAGTAGAAAACATGTTTTTCTTAAAATTCGGAACATAGAAATCATCATACAAACTCCTCTTGACTACCTTCCCATCCATCTTACAATCAAGCTCTACGGTGCCTTTTGCATTAGATTCAACAGTGGCACCACAAGAATAAACGATTTGACGTAAAGGGATAGTTGTCACCATGAACTCGATGAACTAGGATTTGTTTTAGCACAAGTGTGAGGAACTGCTAGAGACAATAATCCAACCGAGATCTTTATCTCCCTCAAGAAGCTTGGCGAGGGCAAAAAACTCTTTGTCGTCTGTTTTCGAAAAACTGACATCATCCGATTTTTTCTTTGCTGCTCTGATTTTTCATTTAATGGCTTCTTCTCCAGTTCCTTCTTCTCAGAAGAAAAAATTGTCGATTTTAATGGAGATTTTGCATCAGTCTCAATAAGAGATGCATTAACTACAACAAATAATTTTATATAAACAAAGTAGGATTTAACCAGATCTGCCCAATAAAGATACTCCCGTCCATAAAAAACCGGTATGCGTGAAGGCGGGCCGGTAATTTGTTTTTTTTAAACAACAGGAGGTATCAAAGAGGAAGAAGAGGCAACAGTTGTCATCTCAGAATGTAAATCAGCTTAATTCAGCTTGAAGCTTTCACAGAAAATTGGTTAACAAAATAACAAATGTGAAATACCAAAAAAACAAACACAAGGGCCCAATAGATTTACAAATCCACAATTGTGTAGATAATATCAAGAGGAACACATACAAAAATCACAACTAATTCTGATCAAAATAGAGTGAGATATTCACATTTAAAATTAACACAAAACTTCATAAAACAGTTTTTGGCACTAAGTTGTTCCTAAGTCAAAAAATGGCTAAGTCCTACACATATACACTAAGCTCTGCTGCTGAGCAAACGGAGGTATATCAACCGTACCACTATCTACCTATAACACCTAATATATGTTCGTGTTATCAAGGCATGTCATTCGAAACCAAAACTAGTTACTTTACTAGCCCGTGTGATCAAAGCATGTCATTCCAAACCAGAACTACTTCTTTTACTAGCCACAAAAATATATTCACTAATCTCTCTGACCTACCTATACAATGATAGTGAAAATAAAAAGTTGAGTATGTCTATTATAATTTTGGTCCTATTCAAATCTGAATAGTCGGCGTCGTTTATGCTTTGTCCTCTTGTCATGCCGCATGTCGTCGGACATTTTTGTTGTTTATATTTAGGCGTTAAGACGGGTAGCCGCTACACTAATTTGTATTTGGGTATTATTTAGGTTTCGCAGGACCGTATGACGTGTATCGTACGACCTACATTTTCCGTGATTTTCGGGATGATGATTTGGACCGTACCCGCGGTCCTACCGTATGACGTATATTTTCCGCGATTTCCGTCGACAGTGGATTTGATTATTTCTCGTCGACTGTACGATTCACGTTGACCGGAATTCTCGGGGCCACAAAATGGACCGTACTTGCGGTCCTGCTGTACCTGTTTTTATTTCCCGGATTTTCCGCCGACGACTCATATTCGAATTCACGTCGGTACAAATAATTATTCCGTACCACATCTATCGCCCGCGATTTCGGCCGATGGCTACTTTGGTGATTCTACGTAAACCGTACGACTTACCTTTTTCGGAATTTTCGCTACTACAAATTGGATCGTACCTTCGGTCCTACCGTACCTACGTTCATTTCCAGAAATC
>JBBHKE010003498.1:0-131525 GCA_037447655.1 Zygnema cylindricum
AAGTCTAACTCGCATTTTTTCTACCATCTAATCATTACTTGTCATTTAATTTTATTTAAGTGCTCTCCCGTGAGCACTAATTTTCACACTGTTTTTCTTAACACTATTGAACCTACTTTTTTTTGCAAAGGCCATAATTGTAAAAGGTCGGAAACAAAAAGTTATCTTATTCACACAACACACACATAAATCACACAAAACTGACGAGCAATGGAAGGAGGTTGTAAAAAAAAACAGGGATAAAATAGGAGCATTTGCTTGAGGAAGTTTTGCTAGGTTTATCAAAATTTTGGGACGCTTAAAGTGAAAGGAAAAGATGATTCGTGTGAGGTGTCTGCTTGGTTCTTTGCTTTTTTTTTTTTCGAGCGCCCGATGTTTTTCTTTGGGCTGTTCAAAGTTCCTTAGGGGGGGTGTGAGGCCACAAAACTTGCATGGCGGTACGGTTTGATTTAGATGCCGTACATATCGTAATCCGAGAACATTTACTTTTGTCGGACATTTTTTTTTTCGAGCGCCCGATGTTTTTCTTTGGGCATGTTCTAAGTTCCTTAGGGGGAATTGTCGGTCTGTACAAACGCTTGCGTGGCAGTACTGTTTGATTTGGAAGGCTTCGTACATATCATGTCCGCAGAACATTTACTTTTTGTACGGACATCTGGCTCACATCACGACACGCTACACCGTCAATCGCTATTAGAGTAAAGGAATAAATAGCGTAAAAAAAAAATTAGTGTTATTAACACTAATCGGGAATTTATTTTTTTTGAAAAAAATATATATATACTAATTAATCCCTAACTGTAATTTGGGTTGTCCTGAATAATAAATACAAACCCTTTCAATGTCTACAGTAATATGTGTATTCTTACAAAATCTGACAATTCGTACGCCGTCGTGCTGTTCACACGGTCGACGGACGAACATATGAAAACATGATTTTTGTCGACGAGTTTGCATCTCTTTCTTCCAGTGCATATTCACATGTGTGCGCAATAATGTTAAGTGTCTTTTTATGCCTTTGTAATTCAAAAAGTAACATTTCGTACCGAAATATCGTGTCCGTACTCAACACTATTACCATCTCAGTGTAACTTCCATTATTAACGCCTTAATTGAAAAAAAACCTAATTAGAATAATGGAAAATAGAATAGGTGGATTGTATTTCATGTTTTGAAAAAGGGCACCGAATTGGCGTTATATAATAGTGATTGATAGCTAGTTGATGTAGGCTAGTACCACTCACACAACCACAATGCAAAAGTACCGTTCGGTATCATACCGTTTTCCCCTTTTTTCAAGTGTGAACAACGCACGTTGTTCACTTGTTCCAAGATGCGAAAAAAATTGGAAATGCTATATGCGGTCTCTCTATACTTATATGCGCATTATAAGATACTGTAAGAGTACAATATGGGGAAACGACATATAACATTTCCAATTGTGTTCGCACATGTGAACTACAGTTACTCTGCGGTAGGCATAGAAAATGAATATTCCTGCATAATGAGCGAGCACAGTACAGTAAGGGTATCGAACAAGGTTTTGGGGTTTGGGTTGTTTTTTTAATAAAAAAAAAACAAAAACAAAATAAATAAACCCTAAACGAGCGGTCGCGGACGTCTTCGGCACCCTTTGGGGCCAAAAAGTTGCAAGTTTCAGAAAAGTACTGTACAGTCTAGGTTTCTTACGAGTTGATCTAGTTGGTGAGAGCAGTGAGAGTCGTATTTTACTCCCAAAAAAATCGTTATTCTCACCGATCGCAAGATACTGCTGGATACCTTATGTTTAACCTTGGGGTTTTTGGGTGGTGGTGATATATTTTTAATTAAAAAAAACACGAATGGGATTTAAACCCTAAACATATTTATACACACGACGTCCGTGCGACGCGGCACGCAGTAAGACGGAATGAAAGGGGGGCGACGTGGACGCGTGCGCCGCATACTCTCACCGCTCTCACCGTTTGTCCTTAGAGCGAAAAATGCAAGGTTCAGTACACCGTGAATCGTTATTAGCCTTATGTACGCTATATCGGCACCCCAAAATTTTGACATTAATACCCGAAATACAATGATTCAATCTAATTTATCTTTGACGTTAATTACGGTTCTAGTAAAATAGCGTCAATAGTATGACTGTACTGTATTCGTTAATAATGTGGTGTACGAAAGTTGTTTGTTTGTACAACCGTGAACTTCGTTACCGACATCCGTACGGAAATTCTGGTTAACTTATGTTGGTCGCATACAGAGCTGCGCTTACAAAATTAGCGCAGTCTAGCTTCCAAAATACGAGTTCACATACATTCATAAGTTCGTTTTTGTGTGTGTCAGTGTGAATTGATAACATGTGCACATGCTAAAAACTGTCCATGCTACATAAACGTAGTGTTGCACACTTACACATATTGATAGTTGAAGAAAGCTAAGTCTAATACAGTGCCCTTTTAACAATATTTCAGATCCTGCGAGATTAATAGTATATATGTTTACACTTCTAAAGGGTTTTTTAGGGTACATGACGGTAATACCAGACCTTTAAACAAACGAGACGCATATTAGAGTTAAGTTTTATTCTAGAATGGGTTATGTTTCACTAAACAACAACAAATTAGTGTCATATTGTGTACATATTAGAGTGAAGTTACAAATTTAGAATTGAAAAAACGCGGCGCCTTGAAAACGAGAATTGGTAACAAGCCAACGGCAAATGGGGAAAAAACACAAAAAAGAGATTTTGTGGTCAAACAAATCTCAACCACATCCTCATTTTCTGATTGCAAGCTTTTGAAACTCGCCTATCCATTTTTACACGACGTCGCCATTTTTTGGGTAGGAAGCGTGTCATCGCCTGGTCGCCTTGCTTAGTCTAGCGGCATCCAATAATCTATTGCTCTTTTTAGGGTTTGCAACGGCAATTGGTTAGACCGTAATATGGAAGAACAACAATAAAGGTCGCGCCAACATCGTCGCTATATATTTCCAGGATTTTTAGAAAATAATTGGTAAGTGCGCAGCTCAGCATGTTTATTCATCTCTCTTGCTCTCTCTACCTCCTTATTTTTCCCCCTTCATTTCTCTTCCTCTTTATCCCTTAACCTCTCCCTCTACGAATTGTCCATCTCCCACATTTTTTCCCATTCACTCTCCCTACCTTTTTCTCTTACTCTCTTCTTCCTATCTTCTCTCTCTCCCTCTTTCTGTCTCATATCTTTTCTCTGTTTTTTTTTCAGACACGTTTTTTTCATATTTTAGTCTCATTTTCGTCCTGTGTCCCTCTCTGTTCTTCTTCTTTTTCACGTTATATTTTTCAAGCCCATCTACCCCGTACTAAATTTTTTTTAATTTCTGATAAGGATGATCAACAAACTACGAAGCATAGTCGTCGCTGATTAGGGTAGGATGTAAATGGCAACAAAATATATAATTCCATACTACAAGCACAATGGAATTTTCAGCACCACATTAACAACATCTGAAGGTAAATATATAAGAATTTTGTAAAATATATCCAATTCCACAAAATACAACGGTATTTTACTTTATAAAAAACGAAATCGTATTTTCCCATATAAAAAACCATACACATATACGAAATTTGCTCTATCCTATGAAGTCAAATAATATTGGACTCCATGAACTATCTACATTAATCTGGCACCAGGTTAACTGTTATTCCCTCTCTATAATTAAACTACCATTCCCAAACTAATATATATATATAAAAAAGCAATACGCAATCATGTAATATGTTTAAAACTCGTTCCCGCTAATCCCTCCCTCATTGAAAATGATGACTTGTTGACTGTCGGCATCTTCAATATTTTGGAGGAATTCCCTTGCCCTCGGGCAAGGAGGTTCCACAGCTTCGCCTTCGAAGTGGTTGCGATATTTGTTGATTATACCTCGCAGTTGTTGTGTGAGCATGTCTTTTTCCCACTTTACGTCGCGTAGAGACAAGCCACATTGAATCATTGCTTTTCTCGCGTAACCCATTCCGTTTTTGTCTCTCATCAAATTGACCTCTCGGATAGAGTCCCTCGCCGATTGAAAGAAAAACGCTCTGCCGGGTCCAACCAATTTACCGGACCATTCACGGTTAGAAGGTTTAGCCCATTGACCGTTTTCAATTCCTTTCGCCTTCCACCTTCCCCAAATGCGACTCCACACGTCCTTGATTTTGGAAATGACGAAGGAGTCAGCGGGTTGAACAAGATGCGTTGCATTAGGTGGAAAATAGTGTATCACGGTGTTTTTGGCCTCTATAACTCGCTCCAACTCATCGGACGTATTGTGACCACCACAGTTGTCGAGGAAGATAATTTTTTTACGTCCATCACTATCCCCTTGGTAAGACCTTGCCTCTTCGACCCATTGTGGGAACACCGTTTTATCATTCCATCTTTTTGGACCGGTCCGGTAACAAACACCTGAAAAGATATATAATAGACAAAAAAAAGAAAATAAAATAAAATTTTGTAATGCTTGCTTACATATGCATTAGAAGGAAAGTAAGCTACGTGTACCATAGAAAGCTTATAATATGAGTCTTTATTTTAGATAAGAGAAATCAGAGTGTTAAAGAAAAAAAAAAACCATATTTTGTAGTAGGAGAAGGGGGAAGGAGGTATATGAGGACAAGGTAAAGAGATATACATAAAAAACTGAAACACAAAAACATGTTTGGAGAGAAATAGATAAACATCCATCAAAGTCAATAAGACATCAAAAATAAAATAAAAACATTAGATGAGGGAGAAAAAACACACCCGGGACGTTGTTCGGTAAACCTTGTATCGGGTAACTTCTGGCACGATTTGCAAAAATTATCATTGGGTTCTCGATACGAGCCTTCACCCCTACACTTTGTCGCACCATGAGAGTCATGGATTCGCCTCCTCCGGCAACATCAACGTATTTCACCACTTCGTCCCCTCTAAATCCCAAATTTTTTCCATTATCGGTGTTGACTATCATGTGAGTTTCGTCCATGTTTTCCATGAGGTCTTCATTGAAAAGTCATGTTATACATTCGCCGCCAAACCAAAACAAATTTAGTTATTTTTTGTATACGTTGTTAAGTAGGGAATACAACGAAAACAAAACACAAAAAAAGGAAACGTCATTAAACTATATTCGTAATGAAGAGTGACTCACCGGATTCAAACCCACTCTTCAGAACGCCCATGTGGAAGGCTACGGTACGCTCAATGTATTCCTCTTTCTCGGGACCACATTGTAGTTTCCCCTTTTGTGCACGCACAACGATGTTGTGCTTCTCTTCACATCTCTGCACCCACCTTTTATTTATGATTGGATGTATTTCCGACCCGTCATTGTAGAACCATTCCGGGACGTACTCCTTCCTCCTTTCTCTTATGATGTCTCTAGCAATGTCCTCAAGAATTGTGGTGGACATCTTCATACCCGTTTTCTTAAAACGTTCGAAATCGGAAAGTAACTCCTCGTGTATAACAGTGACCCAAGCGGCTTCCTTCCTTCCTCGTCTCGGCAAAGCCTTGGTAACCGCCACCGATCTCGTCCCAATACTAGAAGTAGAGAACGTCCGAGTTGTCTCTCGTATTCCGTCAAGCGTGGACCTCCTCTCTACCCACCATCGCTTGGCCTTTTGGTACCCTGTAAACAATAAATAATGTCAAAAGAATTAATGCGATTATTGATTGGAAAGTCGTATAAAAAATTTGAATGACTCTAAAAAGAAACGACGATATTCAGCGACGAATAATTGCTCTCGCAGATTCAGCAACGACAGAAACTCGTCGTTATATCTGCAAAGTTAATATTTTTTTTTAGAAACATCGTTGATACATAGTGAGTTGCCGACCACCGATGAGAAATCCTCACTTCATCGACAAACCAGCGACGACCTTGTGTCGTTGTTAAGCCACAAAATAGGATTATGAAATACAATGGGGATATCAACAAAACCAAATGTATGACTTTTTGTCGAATTTACATTCATTTTGTGAAAAAAGGGGAGAGAAATATTAAATTCACACTTGTTTGATAAATAAAAAAAAATAAAACAAAACATTGTGGCACCCAATGTAGGTTGAGGGTTGAATCGGGATACCTCTCCATCGAATGAAGGCCACGAAATTTACCTTCGTCAACTCCCATCAACGTCGCCTATTGCCGGCAAGCTCTTGAGTTAAATTATTAATTAAGCGACGAACCGTTATCGTCGCTATTTCTTGAGCCTCCAAACGCCGATTGAGATTTTGAACTTCATTCCTCAATCATTGTACTGCCAGTGGTGGAGGGCGCTCATCAACATGTGGGACCCTCGGAATTTCCCAAAGATACGTACGCCTCACTTGCACATTTCAGAAGCGTAATAAGACCGCACTTTGAGCATCTTAAATTTGTTTAGGTCCGGAGTACGAATTGCACGACGTGAAATGGTAAATAACCGTGGGTCCCAAGGGTGATAATGTCAGATTAATTCCGGGATATCTATTTCAAATCCAACCGGTCTACGTACAATCCATATGAAACGTTCATCATTTGGCTGAAAATGCCGAATGTATGGAAAATTTGACACATGGTTGTATGATGCGATGTACAACCATGTTGGGTGGGCGGGGACAACGGGAGGGATGTCGAGAATTTCCGGGGCGGGGTTCAACCACCAGTCAATAGGCCGAGCCTCCCCGTAACGCCAATAGTCCGGCCACTCCTCGACCGGGATGTAATGGGCAGCCGTCGGTCGGAAGCCATCCATGGCCTCATCTCCGACTGGAGGCGGGAAAAACCAATCGGGTTCTTCCTCTCGAATAACCACATCACGCTCGGCCGGAATTTGAGGTCCTTGTACTGCCACGAGAGCTCTATCACGATTCGGTGATGGTGGAAAAGCGACAATCTCGTCGTCGTCTCTATATTCTTCCTCCATGCGTCTCTCCGAGCTCTCCGAAGATTGCTCGTCCGAGGTTGAGGGATCGTTGTCGTATTTCGTGACCGAAATGTCCGACGATTTGGTTTCTTCCGGTTCTTCCTCCTCTTCCGTAGGCTCTTCCCTTTCCTCTAAAGGCTCGTCAGACCCAGTTCTCGAGGGTTCGTGTTTTTTGTCTACTTTCTTACCCCCTACTACTTCGCGGACACCTTCTTCGTCCGCTCTAATCCCTTCATCCAATAACTCCTCCTCTGGCTCACTTCCCTTTACAACCCTCTCTGTACCCGTCCTTTCCCTCCCCACCGCCTCAGTTTCCTCCATCTCATCTATGTCAACACCCGTTTCTTCCCCCTCCCTCAAAACCAGCTCCATTCCCACCCTTTCCCTACCGCCCTCTTCCGGCTCCACCCTACTCCCCAATACTCTTTCGGTTGCACACTTTTCCCTCTCGAAGTTCTCCCCTCTAGGTATGTCACCCCCTATTGCGGTTCCCGTTGGTATTGGACAAAATCGCCTCGGAATGGCAGAGCGCATTCCTTTGAATGGTCGTTGGCCGCCCTCCATTTAAAAACAAAAGTATTAGTTCAGAGAAAAAAATAAAAATACACAATTGAAGGGGACAAAAACAACCTAAAAGACGCTCTTTTATTCATACCTTAACTGAGATAGTCAAGCTGTAAAAATAGTCCAATATTCACAGTTGGAAAACTGAACCGTTGGCTCTGCGACTTATAAACTGACATTCAAGTGACGACAGCATGTCGTTGAGCGTTCGACTTTATTCGAGTTTCCTAATATTGGTTCGATGAAACAACGTCGTCGTCCGCGAATTACATTCGAGGATACCAACGTTGGATTATCTGAACTGATGTCTTCGGTGGTTTAGTCTAAGCGACGAACCACTCCCGTCCGTCATTCGCACTTTTGACCTAACGAGGTATCCTCATCCATTCAATTATTTTGTCGTATCCATCATTGAAGCGCCGACATGATATCATCGCGTCCTCCGCGACAAAGACACGTCATCGCTAGTACGCTGTCGCCATAAAGAAATCGCAAGACACTTGGAAAATAATACTAAACAACAACAAAGCAATGCATATCCATCATTAAAGCGCCGACATGATGTCGTCGCGTCTACCGCGACAAAGACACGTCATCGCTAGTACGTTGTCGCCATAAAGAAATCGCAAGACACTTGGAAAATAATACTAAAAAACAACAAAACAATTCATTGTAGTCGACGGCATAGAAAAACACGCACTAATGGAGAGTTAGTGAGAATTCAGTATGTAGTTTGACAGAGAAAGGCGACGTTCCAAAATAATACTGTACAAATAATCTAAAAGCACATCAAAATTAAAATATAACAACACATTGTGAATGAGAAAAAAACACAAAAGGAAGGAGGAAACGAAATCATTTAATAAATGGGAGAACGTTTGGTTGAAATGGCTTACTTGTACCGTACTTTCCGGTAAAATGCTCTGGAAACTTTCTTATGGTCCTTGGAATGAGTTCAGTTGAGCCGTTATTTTCACAGTCCTTCAGCATCCAGTGTATTACTCGCATCCGAGTTGCCTTAGTCGACACGTGTTGAACTTTACGGTGGGAGACACGTCCTCTGGTATTGGCCGAGGACGAAAAAAACCCTTCCACAATGGTCGCCGGGTCTACCGACGTTTCGATTTCCGCCTCACTCTCTTCCTCGTTCGGAAATGCGTTTTCCTCATCATTCCTCTCATTTTCCTCATCCTGTTCAACCTGAGCGTTATGGGGATTGTTATTGTTATTGCTTGGGTTGGCGCCCCAAATTCTATTAAGGGTCCACATACTCTCACACACTTAATATCACCTAACAAATAAGAAGTACGAACAACCGAAAAGGAAAAACTGGCAACCCAAGCAAATGAGGAAGAAGTAGCGATAGTGTCGTTGCCATTATCACAAATACATTTGTATAATACACGAACTGCAAGTGAAAATGAATTTGCGCGGTAATAATAGAGGGATTTGCCATTTTAAATTTTTCGTTTAAAATCCAAATTTTGAATTTTAGCACGGCTTTCGATTTAAAAATATTTTAAAACGCGGGAATAGAAGCGGGATCACGTAAAAGTTTGCTTCAAAATTGCCAAAATAATTCAAAACTTACATCGTTGGTGTAATGTTCATAGCGCCATGGAAACACCTCCAGCTTACATGTTGTACGACAAAATGATGATTAGAAAAAATGCGGCGTTGTTACCCCGGCAATCGGTTGTTATAACGTCATCTATGAAACGCGACCGAATGCGTGGATGGTAAACATGCCACGTGTTTTTGGCAACATCCAATGATAATCTTACAACGGCGTCTGGTCAGCTTTCGTCGCTGTATTACCGCCAATTAGAATTAACATGTATCCTAATATGTGTTTTTTGTTCGTTTTACGTTCAATTATAATTAACAGTGATACTAATAAGAGGTTCGTTTGACGATTGATCTAAGTAAATGCATCCTTATTAGTATTAAGTCCCAATATTACAAGGCATTGATTCTAATAAAGCAACCCACCGGGCACCTTATTAAGATTAAGGGTCCTTATTTAACGTCACACAACGTTCGTTCTCTCCGCGATTGACAAGGAAATATAAATCAATCACTGAGTTCAGGGTACGCTATGTGGAACGAAACGTACACATAGATTACCTTCCGTTATACTTTCGTTCATTATACAATACAAATCTAACTGAACGAACATATTGAAATTGTACGGCTACATAGCGTTATAACGTAACTATGTTTTACAACCTGATGCATGGAGTCGGCTATACGACGCGACAATGTACGTTTCGCCTTCGTTGTCCTCGCACCTTTTTTACTTGTTATCAATTCACCGCACGCAAAACAAACGCTTATTATAATCATGAATGAACTTAAGTGAAAGTACATAAACCCGTACATTTCGACGGTTTTTACTCGTAATTATTTTAGTGTATAATTATGAATGCCGCAATGATTGTATATCCGCAAACCCAAAATAGAATTATGGATTTTTACGTTGGAAGGACTCGGCGTCGTATGGATTGTCAAAATTTGTACCTCTGCCTATTTTAACGTATATGTTATGACGGCGGATCATGTATACCCAAAACAACGTTATGAAAAAATTACAATTAAACATTTTTTTGAAAATGGGATTGATACACATATTAGAATCCATGACACTAATTCTTTATTCAAACTAATAATTTCTATACGCTAATAACGATTCACGGTGTAGTGTACGAAAAAAGTCTTTCCAAATGTTTTGTTTTTTTGGTGACGGGATCGCACGTGCAACAATTTAAAGTACGATACTGTACGTTACTTAACCGGTATATATAACACGACATTTTGGCGTCTACGGATCTTGAGAAAACGACAACTCGGCGTGATGTACGAAATCACATGCGCAAAATTTTAGCGTACGATACTGTACGTTACTCAACCGGTATTGATAACACGACATTTTGGCGTGACGTCGATTTTGTCTGGACTTTTATCATACCACTACAACCACGTGAAATACAACAAATATGATTGTACCACGTGTCTTTTTTCATTGCATCAAAATTGGAACATGACAAAGCCAATCAAAACTCAAATCATTCAACGGCTCAAGATCTTACACAAAAATATCGACGATCAGTTATCGTTGTCACCAGAGACGAATGCGACTAGAATGCTTTTCCCTTTTAGAAAAAGGGCAAAGCAAAAACGCCTACTTTTCAACTATGCGTTTATCTCTTATTTTTTGTCGTTGTCGCCAAATTCGCTGCGCACGGAGGCGAAGGTGGAGCTTTTCGGGAGAACTTGCATGTCGTACCAAATTTATGTATTTGGAGGGAAAGAGCGAATGGGAGAGCGATGGCGGTGGAGACTTTGTGAAATGACATTGGACCCCGGAAAGTCGGAAACCCCAGCACAAATAGTTTCCGTACAGGATGGAAACGGACAAAATATACGTCCGTGTAATTTCCCTCATGCAAAATAGCCGAAATCGTTTAACACCTGCGAATACATTTTCCTATTCGTTGCCACTGTCTCTTTGCTTTAAACAGTACACCGCCAATCGCTATTAGAGTCAAGGATTAAAGAGCGTCAAAAAACAATTAGCGTTATTGATTCTAATTTAGTACCTGAGACGTGGCAGATTATGGTCCACGTACTTAAATAGCGTTATTAATTTTATTTCAGGTTTTTTTTTTTGAAAAAAGGGCACCGAATTGGCGTTATATACTCTAATAGCGATTGGCGGTGTACTGTACTGTACCGTACTGCCTCGAGGTGGCTGTTTCTACACGTCTGACCAGGAGCTGGCATGACGTGGCGATTGATCGGGAAATGGAAGACGACAAGCTGACGTACATACGAAGTTCCTGGACGACGTAACTTGTACTCCATTTTCGTCACTTTCTTTGTAGAACGGACGATTTTGTCGGCGCATCATTCAGTTTTGGATCGAACGACAGATATAAATCCTTAATTAGGAGCACACCCTTAATCAGGTGGTGCATGGGCGCAAATTACAACATACATTTTACATCTTTTGCACCGTGCATATGCGTGTGCGCGTTGGCAAATCTTCCCGTTGACAACCTGTCCGTCTGGGATAGGAGCTCAGTATCAGCGACTGTACCTGGTCTTGCCGGCTTTGACTGTGTATAATGACCGTCAGCCGTCAATCGAACATCATGTAACGTACGAAACAGCCTGGAAAGATACAGTTTTACGCTGCTAGGGGTGTGTCCTCCGGAGTGTAAAGGCCCTACTTTTGATCTAGGGACCGGGGGAAGACTGGATGAGAAAGAAAGAGTCAAAATCCTTGTTGTTCAAAACGCGCGATTTTTTCCTTTTTTGCGATTGAAACATATAATTCGCGACTTTTGAAAAAATCGCAAAAAATCGCGATATACTTTCTGTCCGGCAAATCTGAACGGCTAATTTACGGGAACTGTACGGTGCTTTACGACATCTATACGGTTTTGTACAATAAATGTACGGACTTTTACGAAAAGGTATGTTGCACTTAAAAGTACTTTCTGTCTGGTAAACTGAACAGAAATTTTACGGAAATGTACGGAATTGTACCAAAACTGTACGGACTACTACGACAAGATACGGAAAATGTACGAAAAATGTACAAACTGCGGTATATGTGAAATTAATTTTTGTTTACATGCACGGAATAGTACGGACGAAAATTCATTAACGATTTTTACTATTTTTTTAAAAGGTTTAATGCATTTGTTACGTATAATTCGTTGTGATTAAATCGTTCGCACTAAACGCCGTGAACAACTATGGTCAAAATCATAGTTCAAAAGTAGGCGTTTCTATTGTAGGCCTTCTGTAGGCGCCTTTATCGTAAGTTGTGTCATGGGCTTTTCATGTGATCTTCTTAAATCTCTATTTTGATCAACGACTGTCCGATCGTCCAAATCTGACGATAGTCCTATCGTAAGTTGTGTTATGGGCTTTTCAAGTGATCTTCTTAGATCGCTACTTTTATCAGCGACCATCCGATCGTCCAAATCTGACAGTTTAAATAAAAAAATACCTCAAAACTCACAAAAAAAATATTTTTTTGTCCGAATATTTTTCAAAATTTAGACATGACGTTTAATTCTCTATCGATCGATGTACAAACTCAACCCTGTTACTATTTTTTTTCATTTTGCGACCAATACAATATGGGTCTTAAGGTCATATTGTATGTTTTGCGTACAATAGGCATATTGTATGGGCGTACTTTCACCTACTTTTGAACTATGGTCAAAATACTGAAAATAGAGCTAAAAAGTAAAAACTAATAGTATGAAATAAAGTGCACGTATAAATAGTACGATCTAATATTGTACATTTCGTACTTTATTAAAACACATAAATTTTCTCATTGTTCTGTCATTTGTAGAAGCGGAGAAACTGAACTGGAACACCACACCACACTACAGTACAGTCCTCGCTGAATATAGGGTTTGACTTCGCTACACCGTACGTCATATGCCGTATTTTACATTACAGTACTGTATAGTACTGTACTCTCCCCAACAAAGGTACGGTACGTTTGGATAGGTGTTTCGGAATGCATCCATTGAAATATGAAATATGTTCGTCGTGTACGTTTGACGTCCATTGTTTTTGCCGGGCCTCCCCTTCAACGTTTGCTCACTCCATATTCTCCCTCTTGCCTTCCGCTCTTCAGCTGCCAGTAAGTCCGTACATGGCAGCTTCCTTGTCAAGTCATTCTCACGGTGATAAATCTCATTATCAATTTATGAATATAATCTTAAAGTTTTCTCATTTTAACCGGGAAAATGTTACAGTATTTGAATCTGAACGATCCAGTATTTCAATTTGAACCATGCTGTTGTTAATTCGCACATATAGAGTCTATTTTTACTCATTTGGTGACAGGAATATTTTTCAATGTTACTTGCTCTGATTGAGACACCGCTTAGTTTTTCGCTGATTGTCTGTGCTTTTGTCATTCTTTTTTCAGTTTGTGTATCACTCTTTCAGGACTTCACTCTCTCCTTTTACATTGAGAAGTAATGTGTTTATTGCGTGTTTTGTGTGTGTGTGTGTTTTAGTTTTGTATTTTTTGCACTTTACTCTCTCTTAGGATTCTTTTTTACTTATTTAGTTTACTTCATATTCGTGAATATTCAGTTCCGTTTTAGCATTGATTTTTAACACAAATTGGAAGTTTTGGTGGATTATGTTCTATTGTTCAAGAAAAGGCCCTATTTTGCCCATGGTATCCCATGGAATTGATTACCGCCCTTTTTTCTGAGTATGACTTTGTATAAAGAGTCTCTCGGAGTCTCATCCAATGAGCTATTGTTTGTATCTTTGATATTCACTGGCTTCATGCTTTATAATCCTAATTTCATTCCATCAATATTATGGAAGGAACTTTGTGCTCAGTGCTGCCCTCGTTTCTTGTCTAGGACACAAAAATTAGTTTTCCTTTATTTTTTTGCCAAACTTAGTGAAAGTTAGGCTAATTTTGTCCCCTTAATTTTTTGGCAGGTTTATGGGAAGTGCGACAGCTCAGTCTGAGTTTCTTTACTTAAAAGGTTTTAAACTTCAAGTGGACCATTTCAATTAGGTGCTAATGCAGGCACCTCCGGGATTTCCGGCAGTTCCAAGGCAGGTCCAAGTGGGAGATGTGGGGGTAAAAGATAAGCTTCCTGAAATATTACCTCCTGAGGGAAGTGATGTTGAGGAAAATGGGGATAATGATGTAGGAAAAGAAGCCCAAGGAACTCCACCCCTTGATCCTGGATCCGAATTGCAGCGGGTGGCAAACCAGGAGCAGGTATGTCCACGCATTTTATTGAAAACTGCATGATGAATTGAATATATCTTGATGGCTTGTCTAATAAACTGTTTGTCACAATATAATATTTGTTGGAAAAAATGTGAGAGATGGTGCAGCTCAGTATGTATGAATGCCTGCATCCTGCTTTATTGAAATAGCTCATTTTTTTCATGCGAGTCTGTTTTTTGCCTTTTGTTGTTGTGCTCGTTTCCACTATTACGACACTATTATTGCTCTTTATTTAAAGATTCTCCCGGTTCATTGGTTGCAGCTTCCATTGAATTTGCCCGACGTTTTGAAGGAAAAACCACGTTCAAGGCCTACCACTCCTCCCTTAGAGCAGGTGAATAGAGGAATTCGCCGTATTTTAAGGGCCAGTGCAGATGAGCCGAGACTTCTAGCGCCTACCGCGCGTACAGCCAAAGGGCCGGATGGAACGCGAGGTTTCAAGTATGGGAGAGGCAAGCCCCTCCCGAGTCTGGTTGCATCGGACGAGGCTGTCTATGGCCTGCCAGTTCAAGGCTTCGTTCCTCCTTTATCTTCATCTGCATTGGTGGAGAAATTGAAGGAACAGCTGGCAGCTGAAGTTACGACATCATCACACCTGAGAGCGGAGTTAGAAAGAACAAAAATTGCAATGGAAGAACTGCAGAAAGTTGGGGTTGAGAGTATAAAGCCAAGCAAGCCTGAAAAATTGCAAGAGAATGCGCAAACCGATACTGTTGGAGAAGCGAGAGAGAGTTCAGAGGAGTTGCAAGAGAACCTTGTTGAAGCTAAATCGGAGATTGCGAGGTTGCAGCACGAACTCTTTGAAGCCAAGTTCGAGGTGAATAGGCTTAGAGGTGAGGCAGAAGACAGGCAAAAAGACATTGTGGTGGAGGGAAAGCAGGATGGAGAGGAATTAGGCGCATCTGTCAGACTGATGGAAGAGCTTTCTGATGCCAGGTCTGAGATTGGCAGGCTACAACACGAACTTTTTGAGGCCAAGTACGAATCAGAACGGTTGAAAAGTGAAATGCAAGAATCTATTCAAATAGAGTCAAAGCCTACGCAGCAGGTCAGGGATGACTCTGGTGGAGAGTTGCTATGGCGGGAACTGGAGGGGGTAAGTTCAGAATTGCATCAGACTAAAGCACAGCTGCTTCTAAGGGATGAGGAAATAGTTCGTCTTCGAAACAACGTGGCTGAGTTTGCAGTTAGGTTGGAGCATCAGCAAAGAGGTCTTTCCCAGGCTGAAGAAGCTGGGGGTCGATTATCGGAAGAAAATGTACAGCTCAGAGAGGATGTGCAGAAAAACAAGTCACATTTGGCAGCTACCGGAGAGGTCTGGGCAGCTAATGAAGATCTTCAGAAAAAAGTGACCGAGGCAGAAGCAGAAATTCAGAGAATGAGGGATCAGTTAGAGAAGGCAAGAGACGAAATTGGTGTTAGGGGCCGTCATGTAGGGATCAGGAAGATGCAGTCAGGAAAGCTAGAGGAAGAAGGAAGAGTAAGTAGTCGAGAGAATACTCATGAAACAGGAATGACTGTTGGTGTACACCAAGATTTTGCTGAAGCGGATGGAGAACAAGGTGATGTAAATGTGCCTCCAAATGGTGCTATGGGCTCGGAGTCTGAATGTATAGAAAGGATCGCTACAGATGTTGCTGAACTAGGTATGGGAGATCCCTCAGAGCTGGTAACTAGGTCACAGGCTTTGGAGGCGGACAGCCAAAGGGCAAAGGAATTGGAGTTGAGAGTTCAACAGGCTGAAGGAGTCGCGAACTTGCTGATGCACGAGCTCCAAGAAGCTCGTAATGCTGCTGCTGCTTACTCCCAAACTGTACACGATTTACAAACTCATCTCTGGAACACAGGTGCATTTAACCATCGCTCTCACGCCAGTCCATGGTTTGGCCCTCAGGCTCCTCCTCCTCCTCCCCCATCCCAGCCACCTGGCAGTACAGGGCATCACCCACCAGGCCCAGGTGAGAATTTTCAACCCTCTTTGAACCAAAGTGGCCATCAACCTCATCCGTCTCACCATCATCCACCTCCATGGATCCCACAGCAATCTCATAATCAGCCCCAATTCCATCCTGCTCCTCCTAATGTTCCTGTCAGACCTCCTCCTCCACAAGGTCCCCCCATTCATGTGGCCCCGAGTGCCCCACCCTATCCTGTAAACCATGGGTTCGTAGGAGGCTCAGATGGTTCAGGTTTTCCTCCAGTCCATGGTCCAGCACATGGAATTTTGGCATCTTTGGGAGTAAGAGGAGGTCCCTTACCTGTTCAACCTCCTCCTACGTCTCAACAAGTTGAAGGTGGAGTCCAACAAGCTTATGCCCCGTCAGCTCCTCCTTACGCAGTTAACAATCCAGGATCTGCCCATGCCCCATCAGCTCCTCCAGCTCATCTTATGAACGGAGAGTTACCGCAATACGGGGCTCCATCTCAGGTTCCTCAATCTGTCTTGGGCAACAGTCAACCCTCTGCCCCGCCTCTTTCACAGATGCAACAAACATCTTCTCGTGTCACTCAACAGAATTCGTCTTTCCAGCAGTTCAATTATCCACCTGGTTATAATTCTCATCCCTCTGAGACTTCTCCTTTCACTGGCCCTCCGAATGCCACTCCCTCTCACTCTCAATTTGATCGGAGGCATACAAATTTTTCGATGGGTCTTATTCCTACCGCCGTTATGTTATCCTCAGCGGCCGAGAGAGGGGAGACAAAGAACCCAATTGAAACTATGGACTCTCAGAGACCAACTCATGGGACAACTCGTGGGACGATTTCTCATGGGACCAACGGAAGTACAGACGGAGGAATGGGTGGGGCAGGAGGAGGAGGAGGAGGAGGAGGAGGAAGAGGAGGAGGAGGAGGAGGTGGAGATCTTGGAGATGAGGGATGGGCGGATGAAGTGATTGTGTTTCGAGGTAGGATTGGGTAAATTTGCATTTTGGGATTAGAATTGGGGCGATACTTGACAGGCACCTTCAAAGTTGATGTACTTTATTTGCTCTCAGGGTGTTTTGGTTTGTTAACAAGTTGTGTTCTTTTTTATAGTTTAAGTGTATTCTTTTTGTTACACAGTTTTGAATGCTTCTGGGGAAAAATGGAAGATTGTTTGCTGTTGATTTGAATATTTCCAGCTGTCATCCCTATTAGCCTGTGGTTTGGAAAGCTCTTATCCTCACAGTGGAAAGCTGTTTATAAGTTTGTGATGCACGTCTGTAGATCTAATTTCGCCTAATCTACTTCTAGGTATTACTACCATTTTATCTCCTTCTGCTTCTTTTATCTTTCTTCATCTTCTTGTTGTTTTTGAAGCATTCTGGTTTAGCGTATTCGCCATCGATTCGCCTCGGTACTGCTGTTTTTTCGTGCTCTCGCATTTATTGTAACCTTTGTCGATTCCATCATCGTTATATATATAATTGCACGATAAGAAAGCAGCTTAGGCATAGGCTAATGCAGGAGGAGTAGAAGCAGTTTTGAAACCATATTATCGCACACTTAACAGCAGTTTGATACAGACATATGTAGTTTATAAGACAAATGATGGTGTGGATGTAACTGCACTTGCTACATTCACGAGGTTAGTATGTCTGTCAGGTCATGCAGTTGTTTTGCAAATTTATGTTAGTTGGTCTCAAGGATTTGTAACTGTTGCAACAATCCCTAGAACATTTTTCGTTATTTCAAAGTGGTTATTACTTGGTAATACATTTTAATACATTGTCTCTCGAACACAATTATGTTATGATAGGAGCCACATATGAAGTACACCTTGAATCACTATTAGGATAAATTAATGTTATTAATTCTAATTCAGTTTCGAGTGATGTGGCTAGTTTGGAGCTGTTTAAAGAACTAGAGTCAAGAAAAAAAAAACGTTATTAAAGGCTTTCAGACGGCAGGAAGAACTGGCATCGAAAGGCTAAACGCAGATTCACGGTCTAACCTTTGCATGTAAGTAAAATTGGGAGTCATATGCTGTCACCGCAACCAAAAGGTTATTATTCAAAAGCTTTTAGAATTTAAAAGTTAAAGCTCTAGTAAACCATGCATTCCCTATAATATCTTAGTTTTTGTTTAAGTAACATTTATTGAGAAAGCACGCTGGTAAACCATTTGAGTACATTGATCTACAGCAAGCTAGAAACTGGTCGCCAAACCTGGCCTCCATCTCATCTTCACAACACAAACAAGCTCTAAAATCGCCGACTACAAAACACTTTCAAAAAACCGAAGCTAAAATTTGTGGAGTTTTTAGGAGAACCAGGATTAGTTGCTAATAATTTACTGGACACCTCTCTGCTTTACTTCTTCCCTACATGCAATGTATAGGTCAATGAGAATTTGAAAGGCTACCAAAATCTAAACATGGAGTTGGTAATCTGTTTTGTTTGGTTTTTCTAGTAGAGATTTTCACTGGTGGTTTGTACACTTTGGATGGGCCCAACACTTAAGTTTGTATTTGTTATTTAAGTTGTGGAAAGAAGCAAAAAACGTAAGAAGGGGCAAAAAACAGAATCTTCTCTAAAACATTTTTCGAACAGGTTGTAAAAACTTCTTTCGGATAGATCTAAAGGAGAGAAGGTACACCGTTGCTTCCAAAACTACATGAGACTTTCCTATCTCATATAAATTTCGGTTTCAAAAAACTTTTTTGCATTGACCGAAAAGGTTGTTCGGAGAATGTCTTCCGATCACCTCCAACTGTCCGGCGGCAAGCACAAACGACAAAACATTGTACGGACATAGATGAACAGAAATCCAAAACAAAATTGTGCCACGTGTTCGAGCCACCGATTAGGTTTGAAAAAAGAACTTGTACGCTACATTTTTTGCGATTTTCTTCTAAAACAAAACATTTTGAAGACATTTTCTTCTAGTGAAGAGGGGAATTCTGAAAAGTTTTATTTTTTTTCCTCCTAAAAAAATAATTGAGAGAGAGAGAGCACGAGAAATTAGGAAAGGTCCTGGATGACAGATGAATGGAAAGATAAAAGAAAAAGGGAGAATAAGTCAAAAAAGGTTTTCCTTGAGATTCTGCTTTTCATCAGGATTCCTTTCATGGATCGTTGATCCCCATCTATTAAACGCTCCAGATTTCCCCTCAATATTACCTTAGCTAGGATCCCACGAGGCCAGAGATAGATGAACGGTCAATCGTTCACCTTTAGTGACTGTTAACTACATCGCCCACCGTTATTAGAGTTAATAACCCTAATTTGGTCGCGACTTTTTCTGGCCAAAAGTCACAAAATAGTGTTAACAATACTATTTAAGAACGTGGACCACACTCTGCCAAGTTCCTTGCGATAAATTAGTGTTACTAATTCTAATTTCGCATTAACACTAATAAAGCCTTAACGCTAATAACCATGGGTGGTGTGGTGTGGTGGTGGGATATCTGAAGGTTCTTTTAAAAAAGTACGATGGTAAACTATCTGAGTACATCGGATCGCGTTTTTTAATAAAGTCGGGGTTTTTTTCAGTCCATGGGATCAGAAAAGGTGGTCGAGGCAAACGCGTTAAGAAACTGACAGCATTTAGTGTGTCGGTTTTGCTACGTGGACGCTTGGGAACTGTGTGACGGTGAAAGGAAAACATTTTGTCGGTTGAATACTTACAGTAAATTTGAGAATCCGTACCAGCCCTCAACGAAAATTTATGATTTCTTTCGTACTTACCTTCAGTACGGAGTGATCAATGTGTTTATGCAAAATTGCAAAGTGACGTGTACTGTACTTTTCACCGAAAATTGTAGCATCGAAAAAACATCGCTAGGCAACCCGTTTCAATACACGATGCGCTGTATCGCTAAAACTGGTTGACTACACCGCGAATCTTAATTAGAGTAGAGAAAAAATTAGAGTAAAAAAAGTAAAAAAACAAAATAGAGTTATGAACTCTAGTTTGTGTGATAGAACTTTTTCAAAAAGGATTTTTTACTGTTGTGTATCGGTAAGGATTTGCCGATTACCGATATGGGCCTTTTTTCGGGTAGCCGATAATCGATATATTGGTACGATATATCGTTATCGGTGTTATCGCCGATAAATAACTGATATTTATCGGTTATTATCGGCAATAATACCGATATCGATAACTATCGGCGATATCTGTACGGACCGTACAGATAAATGTACGGCCAGTACACTCAATTGTGCGTGATATTCCCCGGACGCGCCGCGGACCCCCTTCCCCCCGATTTCGGTAAAAAATTGCAATGAATAACTATATATTTTTACTAATTTATAAAAAACTAAGGGTGCGTCTCCATGTGCCTAAGTAAGGGTTTTTTCCTGTCGTTTTCCTGTTAAACTTAGAGCCGTACCGCGTAGGTCTCAACCGTACAAAAAAAAAGAGAAAATGATAAGTACATTTTGCGTCATCATCGAATTTAAGATGTACTACATGTTGTCGTTTTTTGTTCTTCGACCCACGGCCACGCAAAAAAACGTCATCTTCAAACTTTTCTTTAAAACATAGGGAAGATGTGTTTTAAAACAAAGAATTTTCGAAAAACAAATAGAAACACGTAGTCGCACGTGTAAAAAAAATTCAAGAAATTTCAAAAGAATTCAAGCGACGACGAAAAGTGCACAATCCGCTATGTTTTGTCCGTTTGCGTTTAGGTACGACAAAGCAAAGTACACAATTTGTTTGGTTTTGTCCGTTTGCGCCTGGTACTAATTTTATTTTGCCAGGGGTCTCAAGATCCGATGCCATTTCACGCTGAGCGGACAAGAGACGCAAAGGCAAAGTGCAACTTCTTCAACCGTGAAACGGCAAAAGCTGGATGGCAGTACGTCTACAATGTCACGAAAAGTCATGCGACGTCACAAGCAGTTACAAAAATTAACGTGCCTCATCACAGATTGTACACCGTCGACAGCCGTCACGGGCATTGTCGACGTATACAATCGTCACACCCTTAAGTGACAACTTCGTTTGGTACACATAGGGACACCCGAAATCCGGGTCCGCCGGATCTGCGCTAAAAAACAAAGTAAATTCTCTAAGTTTCAAGTACATGGAGACACACCCTAATATTTCCTCAAATAAGTGCCCCTGAATCGTCAAAAGATGCAAGATGGTGGCAGTAGGCTGCAGTAAATGGCGGCAGTCTGACAGATGTGCTCGTTAGATCTGTTGGTTTGTACGTATGTTTTTCGAAAAAGTTTGATTTAAAATTTTACAATGTAATTTAATTTGTCCGTTTCAATACTATAGTTTTAGAACTATAAAGTATTATTTTAATTTATTGACGTTTATGTGCTGTGTTGTCCGTAATAGATCTTAGTTAAACAGATACGGAACAGATACATTATACGGCATACCACGCTATATAAAGTAAATAGTATAATACAGTATGTTATATAGTACTATCGTATGCATACTATATTTTTTAAAAGTTATCGCCGATATGGAATTTGTTGATCTCTGACCGATATATCGGAACCTCTGACCTTTCGATAACCGATTACTATCGGTATCGGTGTTATCGCCATAAATTTTTAACCGTTACACAACACTAGGAATTGTACTCTAATTTATCAATAATTCTAATTTGGGCGTAAATTTGGGCGCTGAATATATCCACTGTAAATTAAGTACAAGTACACAATTTGACAAAACGTACAGTTTCACGTCATTATGACGTTTGCACTACGCGGTTTGTTAAAACTCAGTTACATGATAACTGCCTGTATTAAATCATTATTTGTACTTTTTAACCTAATAAAGTACAATTTTGCACGGTCAGACACCGACCGTACGCCATACTATTTAAAATGGCACTGTATTATAGTTATTAACGCTCATTCAAAAAGTAACTTAAATAACGTAAAAAATAATTTAGAAAATGTACTCTATTTATAGTGATAGAGTCAAAATTTGGGGTGACGGAATTAGCGTACATAACTCTAATTACGATTCTCGGTGTAGCTACAACATGCTGGATTGCTACCTTGCTGGTGTTTGAATGTCGAACACAATATATTGGAATTTCATACGCAAGACTTATAGGCCCCTTATTAGTATGGCCGTTGACCGCTTGGTACAAAAAGTGTCCACCGCGACTTTTGCCCATCCTCACTAAAAGACTTCCCACTATTTTCACAGGATTGCATGCATAGCGTTGTTTGGCTTACGTTACCTTATACACCCATTCGTTCAAGATACTGTAGTTAGAGGCTTTTGAGTTTTAGGGTTCTTTTTGGTTTTGTAGGATTCGAACCTGTTTGGCAATAGACGCTTATCTAATCAATCTGGGCAACAACATGGTCGACTTAGATTTCCAAAGAACCTCACCTTTCCATTTCTAAGGTTGAGTATTAAATCATCGGTTCCCAGATTTTGGATGTTTCACTATGATATCTTAAAGTTGCATACAAGAATAAATGATGTATTTTCCTGCTGATGATGCCTGTTCCTAATTTTTAGTTGAAAAAACTGAAGTCACTGATACTGCTTTGAACTGAACAAAAGAACAATCGCCCAGTTTCAGTACTTGTTTACTCTCATTTACAGTAAAAAGAACAAAGACAGAATAAACACACCCACCACAAACACATCCACACACATGAATTTTGTAAAAAACATTCTCGTCAAACACCACATATTCATTGCCACCATCTTGGTTACAAGAGTCACAATAACAAATGATTAACATTAAAGTGAAAGTAAAACATTGAGGTCCTATCACTCCTGGAATCAATAACCGTTATTACTAACTGCACTAAGTGCCTCCTCTTTATAAACAAATTCTCGACCTGTCCTGAAAACAAGTTGCAGAAATTCAACTGCATTTATCGAATTGCTTCACAAATAAACTGCTAAGCAACGCCACAAATTTTTGTAATAAAATATTGACAAAATTTAAGTTTTATACTTCTGACAAGTTTCAAAACCTGGCTAAAAAAATCAAAAAAATTATGTACATGTGCTCGTAGTACCCTCTTTTTTTTTTTACAAAAGAATGACAAAATTATTTCTTTCTTTCTAAAAATGCTGAGCAAGTAGCCCACAAATAAAAGAGTGGAAACTTGCGACCAAAACTTGGTACATCCGGATAAACAAAGAACCTTTCGGTGAAATCCGAAAACTTACACTCGACAAAAAATAGCCAACTCGACCAAAAAAAAAAAAAGGTAAAAATAAAAAAAACTAAGTTGACAAAAAAAATCGCTTTTCAAGCCGACACTCATCCATGGTTGTCCTCGGAAGCTTTAACAGCTAGATTAACCACTGAAGCAGTGGAATTTAAAGTGGAAGCAATAGAACTCGCACCAGAAGCGAGCAACGCCGGTATTATTTCAGTGACCTGCGAAATTTGTGTGATTGCTATAATTCCTGCCGCAATTATGTCTGCAAAGAATCGACCGAAAGCATCTGGTACAGCCGCCCCACCGGCACTCAACTGGCTCGGGGTTCCAACTCCGGAGAAATTATTATTTGCACTGTGGAAATGGTCATACCAACTTGTGGATGAGATTTGCAGAGAAATCAGAAAAGCTTTGGCAATACCAAGCTTTACCTTTATTTCAGCTAATAAGCGTTTTGCTTGCATTGCGTAGAATGGAATCTTCAGCTGTGAGGTGAGAATAGCTGCTCGAAGATGACTTGTCGCTTTAACTTCAGACTTAGTCCCAGCTTGTTTCAGTTTATCCTCACTGTGGTGTTGCTCCTTTCCTCTGTTTTTGTCAGGTTGTCGATTGCCCTTTTCAGAGATTGCTGGAACGGTCTCTTCCATGAGAGAAGCTTGACTGTTGAAAACGGAGAAAAGGACAACTGCGGCAGCAGGTGCTACTGAAACTGCTGGAGCCTCTCCAAGAATAAGAAAAGAAAAACATGCTCCCCAAACTGGGATAGTTGTATATACAAGTATTGCCGTTGACGCCGGAATGTCATACAGACATTGAAGCTCCAGCCAATTGCAGAGTCCAGAGCAGATCAAGCCGCCATATAGAACAGGTCCCCAAGGAATAGATTGTAACTGCCCTGTCAAATCCCCCAAGTCCTGTCCAGAAGCACAGAGAGAGTATGCCTCCCAAATAAATCCGAACAAAGCGAGCACAGTGGCCTGGATTGCAGTCAATTCGGTTGCGTTAAACTTCATTCCCAACGATTCAGATCTGAAGATGTGAATTGCTGACGCTGAGGCCGCCAAAATTCCACCAAAATCAGATAACTGTAAGTCAGGAAGACCTCGCCAATTCTGATTCTCCTCTTCAAGTACACCCATGCCTGAATTCCAGCCAAAAACCCAAGTTGAAATGGTGAGCTAAAGGGATAGCAAAAAACGTCGTTTTTCTACTTTGGCCATCAAAAACTGACGGAAAAGAAAAAAAAACTAAAATTGAGAAGCGGATTTTGGTGGCTTACCCGTGAGCGCAGTTATAGTTGCAAGCCACATGGGCTTATTCACAGGCTGTCCTGATCGCAAATCCAATAATGGCAAAACCAAAACCTGCGCGGACGAAAAACAATTGTCAACCTGGTCAGCAACCCATCAGCTTACCAACTCAGCGACCAACTCAGAGATCGATATCAATCATTGTTAGATCAATATATTCAATCATGATCGAAAGTCTTCATTCCGTCTTTCCAAGTAGTTAGCCATTTATTTGTGCCAAACAAAGCCAGAAACACGATTACATGATTGACATAAAAATTAGATGATTTAGAAAAACAAAGAGAATCTACGTGATTTTGTAATGCTTCAACAGAACACGTGAAAAAGAATGGTCTTCTGCTAAATGAACGCCTGAAATACTCACAGAAAAAGCAAAGAGCAAAGGAGCATTGCTGTCGGAGCTGGCCGACGAACTTGAAGCCAAAGCCAAACATCCCAAGAAGTTCCAGACTCCAAGCTCTATGCCCGCTTTAGTCATGGAAACCGTCTTCTGAGATAAAGCTCTTGGCAGCGCCGGAGCAAAGACTACAGCTGTATGGCAAACAAAACTTGATATTAATACTCAGATCTATTCAATCAAGTACACAGAACTCGACATCTGATCAAACAGACTTATTAGATAAACACAACATAGCATAAAATCATGCCATTCCTTCACATACGCTACGTTTATGTAAATAAAACAAAAACCAGTTTTCCAAATACCACAAATTGCGTACCTGCCGACAGAAATCGAATTAGAGACAAGAGGCTCGCTGGAGCCTCTGGAGCCTCGTCTTCTATGAATTTAACAGCAACAGCACTTGTGCCATATAAAGCAGCAAGGAGATTGAGTAACCCGAGGCCTTTGACTCTCCTCAAATTCCTTTCCGCCTTCTTTTGATCTTCTGACGCCTTCAACATTTGCTGAGAAAATTCTCGGCATCCCATTTCATCATCCTTTGAGCTGCCATGATCTTTATGAGGGAAACACTGGAGAATTCCACATTTGCACGCGTGCATTAGAAAACTATGCAAAAGTCAAACACAAACTGCATGGGCTTTATAAAAAAAAACCTACATGTGTGGAGGGAAAAGCCCATGGGTACAAACAATATGCACACACATCAAAATCATTTACTACATCACCAAAATCATCGAATATATTCCCTTTACAACACATCCTCAAGGTATAGCTTAATCTTCTCGTCCATCACAAAAAAAAATTGTGAAACTTATTTGGTGTGCTATGGTAAAGAAACGCATGTTTGAAAACGCTTGGAATACGGACAAAATCGCAAACCAGAGCATCATGATGCATTGTTTCGAGGCGCAATGGAACAACAAAAAGTAAGCAAAAGGCTACGATAATCCAAGCAGTAACTAATGCATAATAATGGTTGCTTATGGGGCAAGACATTTCATTTCATTTCTTTTTGCTTATGGTTGCTTTGGTGATAATGATGACATGTATGTGACGGATCAAACAACAAACCGAAGTTTGGGAGGCTCGCAAGCCACTCCTTCGTGGCACTAATTCTAACCTGTTAATAACACTAACCCGGTCGAGACTTCTTTTGCCGAAAATCACAGAACAGAGTTAACGACAATGTTTAAAGGGAATGGACTACAATCCGCCCAGTCTCTCTACACTTAATAAGTGTTAGACATTAAAAGTTCGCATTTACAATGATGATTCCTTTACTCTAGTAACGCTGGGCAGTGTACTTACTGTCAGAGGTGACACAGTTGCTCGAATAGAGACTGTTGCTGTGGCAGCCATGGTTTTTCTGGCGTTAAACTCCAAAGGATCATCCACAGAGCAGCCTCCAACCTTCCTAGAAAACTTCCTGTCAAGCATCTTCCAAACGAGAAAAGAGTCGTCCTTTTGGCAGCCATTATTATCGCGGAGCTCTCTAAAATGACGCAAGACATGTCTATCCTTGTAGCTCGTCTTCTGTCTAGTACGGTCAGAATTATAATGCAAACGTGATAAAAAGACATTCTTAGAAAAGGAATATGGTTCCTCTTTCCGTGGAGAAGCAATCGCCTTCTTTACATGTTTCTTTGCCAGAAAAATATCATTTTTTGCAGAAACAAATTGTGAAGGAGTTCGCAAGGCAGCCATGACTGCTTGCTGAGCACTTGAGGAAATACATGTCATGAAGGTTGATGTAGGGGGCAGCCTGCAGTATATATAGTACACTTTACAGGAGGAATATGTACTTCGTACGCCTTTTTGGAGCCAAGAGCGAAGCTGCCCAATAGTTTAGGAGAAGAAGTCCAGTAGGAGCCCGGCATCACACGCGTGGCGGCGTGACCAGCACGGCGGACTGACACGCGTGCGGAACAAGCAAAAAGCGAACACGCGGCGACAAACAGTTGGTACTGGTTGCACAGATCTCGCTTATAGTTGAAAAGTGCGAACATCTGCAAACGTTAATAGGTCGTTTGGCGTATCAATACGTATTATACACGTAAAATAGAGATACTATGCGTATAGAACGAGCTACC
The DNA here is from genome assembly GCA_037447655.1 of Zygnema cylindricum. Classification (NCBI taxonomy): domain Eukaryota; kingdom Viridiplantae; phylum Streptophyta; class Zygnematophyceae; order Zygnematales; family Zygnemataceae; genus Zygnema; species Zygnema cylindricum. The sequence goes on from JBBHKE010003498.1 coordinate 27,172, forward strand.
CACATATAGCGTTTCCCGATTTTTCTCGCACATTTGTTTGCCGTCCTCGGCTTCCCGCGTCACAATGTCACTATGCTCGATGAGCTTGCTGGCTGACGGCTGCTACACGCAGATTCCCTCGAAACGTCCCACTTGTTGGGGGCTGTGTGACCTTTAGTTCATCTCCCGAAGTAATCGAACCAATCGGTGAGCAGCATTAACGTATCTCAAGGTGCTTTTTAGAGTGTCACACTGCTTGTACTCTACCGTTTGTCGTGTATGCGTGTACATTGTAAAAACGAATCAGATCTTATAACAGATACTATGTAGTGTAAAGATCCTATATTTTGGTAAGGGAGATTTCCACCCACGGCTGATTTCCATCAGCACCGCGTTTGAACGGACATCGTTGGCAGTTAGAGACCGTTGACGTCGATAGGACATTCCGTACACTTTCAAGCATAGATCAAAAACTTGTCTAGTACACGACATTAAAGTTCGAGCTGAGACTTCGAAATATCTTTCGTGCAACACGAGCTTCTGGTACGGTCCTTACAAGAGAGAAGCAAAAGTGAGCACGAGTTTGAAATATCTCCGTACAACACGAGCTTCGGGTACGATCCTCACCAGAGGAAAACAAAATTGAGCGCATCCCGCTACCCATTTGCGATCCCGATACATCCGTGCAGCCGGCCGTACTGTTCCGTTTCCGTGTCATCTTCGCGCGTCGGCTATTACAACGCTTCGGGTGCTCTGCTGACGCGCACCTTCGGTCCAAATTCCAAAGCCTGGAACCTTTTGAACCGGAGGTTTGACGAAGTGCCGCGCACCTTCGCCGTACAAGTTTACCTTTTTGGCGCAAAGCGCCGTACGGCCGAAGGCTGAGTCAGAAGGTGCGAAGCAGCAGTTGCGTCGAAGCTGCAAAGGTGGACGCAAAGTCGGTCTTCGAACCAAACGCGGGGTCCAAATGTCGCTGCTCCCCTGGGGAGGAGCGAATTCAAGTGCTACGTGCGGTTCACTTCGTCGCATCGAAAACACGCTTCTAAGGGTGTGTTCCCATGTGTTGAAGTAAGGATTTTTTTTGTCTTTTTCTTCCAAAACAGAGCCTGCAGCTACAATCTTTTACCGTACAAAAAAAATGTGAAAACCATAATACAATTTGAAACTTAAAATGTACTACAGCTTGTCGTTTTGATTCATCTTCAAACTTTATCTAAGGGTATTTTCTAGTGTTGTGTATCGGTAAGGATTTTCCGATAACCGATATGGGCCATTTTTCGGGGACCCGATAATCGATATATTGGTACAATATATCGCTATCGGTCTTATCGCCGATAAGTAGCCGATAATATCGGCTCCTTATCGGCGATAAATCCGATAACGATAACTATTGGCGATAACTGTACGAACCGTACAGATAAATGTACGGCAAGTACACTCATATGTACGTCTTATTCCCCCGACAGTAGCCGGCATAATATATGCACGGCTTTAGTACGGCTCCAGTTAAAGCGATGTACCTTCCACATCCGACGCCGTGGCTTTGTCCCTTTCTATTTTGAGATCCACTCAAAACCTGCCACGTGTCAATCCGTCGACTTTTTTGGCCAAAGCCGCCAAAAAAGCCATTCTGAGATGTCGGCGCTCACGCTGACCGTCCGCTCTTATTTTATCATTAAATGTCGTCCGTTCGATTCTAGCCGCGCGCATAATGTTATTCTGCATCCGTTGTACTTTGAGTCCGCCGTCTTTTTACCGTTTCATGATAATCAGTTTATCGGTACAATTCCGTACATTCCGGTCAAATTTATGTACAGTTAACCGCCCAAAAAGTACTACAAAGTGCAACGTATTTTTTCGTCAAATTCCGTACATTTTTCGTAAAAAGCCGTACATTTCACGTAAATTTCCGTTCAGTTTACCGGACAGAAAACATTCCGGACAGAAAGTACAGAAAGTACAAATATATCGGGAGCGCTGACCGTTCGATAACGATAACTATCGGTATCGGTGTTATCGCGATAAGTTTTTTACCGATACACAACACTAGTATTTTCCAATGTGTGGAATGTGTGGTTGGGATTGTTTATAGTAATGGGATTTTTTGAGAGGTATGAGATCTTGTTACAATAAGCAAGGACTCAAACTGACCAATGCAAAAACGTGCGAAATCTCTTACTAACTACGTAGCATTTTTAACCAATCAAACTCTACGTTTCACTACGTAACATTTACGTGCAAAAGTGCGCGCCAAACGAAACGCGACTTTGCACGATCGTGCGTCACAAATTTCGCACGCTAAACTTCCTACGAAATTCCTTAAAATGAAAGTGACGTTTCGTACTAAAAAATGTACGAAACGAATCACCGTGCATACTAAACGTTTCATTAGAACTTTATGAAACGTGCACGCGAAATTTCGGTATTAATTTGACCCTTAACTCGTCTACCAAATTTAGTACTCTATAATCATAACACCTAAATACCCCTTTACGAACAAGTTTGATCTGCTATTACTGTTACAAACAGTGTCTGCATATTTGCTCACCTTATTAGACTTTATTTCAAATCACCTCGCGAGGTGATTTGATGTAAAGTTTGAACATGTGTTGAAAGGACGCGAAAGTGGGTCGAAATGCGCTAAACGACAAATTGTATCGCGCTATACGGTAAACTGTTGTACATATAAAGTTTTAGGGTAACGCAACTTGTACGGAGGAAATTTATATTTTTTGGTACGGCTGCGGATTTTCTCGTTTTTTTCTAAGTTATGGAAGAAAACGACATAAAATAACTGTAACTTTAGCACATGCGAAAATACCCTTAGTGTTAATATTTTTTCCGCCACTTAAGACATCTTTTCTGTACACACCTGTCCGATTTTCAATTTGAGACCGCCAATCGGAAGCTGAGAATCTTACCTTTCAATCGCAACCGTCAGATCCACAACCAGACATAAGTGTACGGGGAAAAAATGTTTTAAGAGACGAAAAAAACATTAACACTACAACCGTGAATCGCTATTAGCGTAATGAAACAATTAGCGTTATTTACGCTAATAATTGGGAATTTCAGTTTTTTCCAAAAAAACTTTTAGGGTATGTCCCCATGTACTTGTAACTTAGCGAACTTAGTTTGTATTTTAGCGCGGATCCGCCGGACCCGGTTTTCAAGTGTCCCTATGTCTGTAAGGACGAAATCGCAACTTGCGCTTGTGACGATTGTATACGTCAACAATACCTGTGACGGTTGTCAATGTCTACAATCTGTGGTCGCACGTTATTTTTTGGAACTGCTTTGTGACGTCGCATGTCTTATCGTGACATTGTAGACGTACCGCATTCCATCCTGGCAGTTTTACGGTTGAAGAAGATGCGCTTTGCCCTTCGCATCGCCTGTCCGCTCGAGGTGAAATGGCATCGGAACTTGAAGACCCCTGCAAATAAAAAATACGTACTGGACAAAAACGGACAAAATCAAACAAACTGTATACTTCTTTTCGTCTTATTATAACGCAAACGGACAAAACATAGCGAACTATGTACTTTTTTTTGTCCTTGGAAATCGTAGGATTTTTTCCGAAATTTAAGGCACGTGCGAAAAAATGTTCTTATTTGTCAATCGACAAAACATATTTTTAAATCACATCGCCCATGTGTTTTAATTAAAGATTTGAAGATGACGTTTTTTGTCGTAGAAGTGGGTAGAAAATCTCAAGATGACAAATTTTCGTACATCCTAGGTTCAAGTATGACGCAAATTGAATTCTACGAATTTGCGATTCCTTCGTACGGTTGCAGTTTAGGCAGTACGGCGCTAAGTTTTACGACAAAACGACAGAAAAAACCCTTACTTATGCACATGGGTACACACCCTTATTTGGAGGACCGCGAAGCGATCCGGATGTGGAGATACGACGCAATCTTATACAAAGAGTGTCGCGACAATTAATGCGACGGTACGAAGATTTGAGAAAGTACGCAATTGATTGATTTGTTTTTACAGCCGATGGCGTTACCAACATTTGTTATGTGGCGTGAGGACAATCGGCAAGTATTACAACGGATTATCCGCAATAATGAGTTACTGTACGGCATAAGCAGGTCGTTTGATGCAAATTATTTTATCGGAGGTTTTTGTACATACAAACGAATTTAGTGTTGACTACGAGTAGTGTGAGGAATCAACTTGGTCAACTCTTGCCTTACAATCACCGTGGGGGTACCAATTAGCTTAATAGTAGACATGCACATTTATTTCTTTTATTGTTTTGTCAGATGTGGGTGGCTCACAATTGTATATATTTAGGAGAGCCTTGTAGTACGGATATCACTGTGTTAAGAAAAGTAAGAACCTAAGATGTAGTTTTTTAGAGTTATCGAGTGTAGGAAACGTAGATAAGAAACATGGTTGATAGCGTAGCTTTGTTGCTTTGAGACAATACAAGAGTTTTCGGAGATATCATGTGTATTCAAGTTGTTAAGTGCTTTGTGTATGTGGTTCGTGTGTTATGTATTCTTTTATGTGTGCTGAGATCATTCTTACGTAAGTCGTAAGGTGTAGTTCTTGATGTGTCACAAGATTGATAAGCACATGTAAGAAGTGAATGTCATTATTTATGACTATATTACTCATCGCTGGGGATGCAATAGTTTGGGTGTTTTCCGCGGTCTATTTTAGATCAAGGAACAACATATGTGTGTTCGTTGTAAGTTTTTTAAACATAAAATAACCGAGTGGGGAGCCATGTTTGTGTTAGGATTATTGGGAGAATTGGCGGATCAACCGAAACTATATTTTGGTTAAATGTGGAGAATCGGTTGTCTGTGGATTTGTTGACGTTTTGGTTCGCGAGGCGCGATTCAATTATGAAGTATGGTTTGATGATTTGCATCGGAGTACCTTTGGTTCCTTCAATGTACGACAACTCAGTACCAGCCGGTACATAGAAAATTTATTAGTGTTGTTGTAACAGGATCTCCTACCTCTCAGAAAATCCCATTACTACAAACAATTCCAACCACACATTCCACACATTGGAAAACACACATCCACATTTGACAACACTCACATAAGGATAAACTTTAAATTAGGTTACAAGAGTCACAATAACAAATGATTAACATTAAAGTGAAAGTAAAACATTGAGGTCCTATCACTCCTGGAATCAATAACCGTTATTACTAACTGCACTAAGTGCCTCCTCTTTATAAACAAATTCTCGACCTGTCCTGAAAACAAGTTGCAGAAATTCAACTGCATTTATCGAATTGCTTCACAAATAAACTGCTAAGCAACGCCACAAATTTTTGTAATAAAATATTGACAAAATTTAAGTTTTATACTTCTGACAAGTTTCAAAACCTGGCTAAAAAAATCAAAAAAATTATGTACATGTGCTCGTAGTACCCTCTTTTTTTTTTTACAAAAGAATGACAAAATTATTTTTTTCTTTCTAAAAATGCTGAGCAAGTAGCCCACAAATAAAAGAGTGGAAACTTGCGACCAAAACTTGGTACATCCGGATAAACAAAGAACCTTTCGGTGAAATCCGAAAACTTACACTCGACAAAAAATAGCCAGCTCGACCAAAAAAAAAAAAAGGTAAAAATAAAAAAAACTAAGTTGACAAAAAAAATCGCTTTTCAAGCCGACACTCATCCATGGTTGTCCTCGGAAGCTTTAACAGCTAGATTAACCACTGAAGCAGTGGAATTTAAAGTGGAAGCAATAGAACTCGCACCAGAAGCGAGCAACGCCGGTATTATTTCAGTGACCTGCGAAATTTGTGTGATTGCTATAATTCCTGCCGCAATTATGTCTGCAAAGAATCGACCGAAAGCATCTGGTACAGCCGCCCCACCGGCACTCAACTGGCTCGGGGTTCCAACTCCGGAGAAATTATTATTTGCACTGTGGAAATGGTCATACCAACTTGTGGATGAGATTTGCAGAGAAATCAGAAAAGCTTTGGCAATACCAAGCTTTACCTTTATTTCAGCTAATAAGCGTTTTGCTTGCATTGCGTAGAATGGAATCTTCAGCTGTGAGGTGAGAATAGCTGCTCGAAGATGACTTGTCGCTTTAACTTCAGACTTAGTCCCAGCTTGTTTCAGTTTATCCTCACTGTGGTGTTGCTCCTTTCCTCTGTTTTTGTCAGGTTGTCGATTGCCCTTTTCAGAGATTGCTGGAACGGTCTCTTCCATGAGAGAAGCTTGACTGTTGAAAACGGAGAAAAGGACAACTGCGGCAGCAGGTGCTACTGAAACTGCTGGAGCCTCTCCAAGAATAAGAAAAGAAAAACATGCTCCCCAAACTGGGATAGTTGTATATACAAGTATTGCCGTTGACGCCGGAATGTCATACAGACATTGAAGCTCCAGCCAATTGCAGAGTCCAGAGCAGATCAAGCCGCCATATAGAACAGGTCCCCAAGGAATAGATTGTAACTGCCCTGTCAAATCCCCCAAGTCCTGTCCAGAAGCACAGAGAGAGTATGCCTCCCAAATAAATCCGAACAAAGCGAGCACAGTGGCCTGGATTGCAGTCAATTCGGTTGCGTTAAACTTCATTCCCAACGATTCAGATCTGAAGATGTGAATTGCTGACGCTGAGGCCGCCAAAATTCCACCAAAATCAGATAACTGTAAGTCAGGAAGACCTCGCCAATTCTGATTCTCCTCTTCAAGTACACCCATGCCTGAATTCCAGCCAAAAACCCAAGTTGAAATGGTGAGCTAAAGGGATAGCAAAAAACGTCGTTTTTCTACTTTGGCCATCAAAAACTGACGGAAAAGAAAAAAAAACTAAAATTGAGAAGCGGATTTTGGTGGCTTACCCGTGAGCGCAGTTATAGTTGCAAGCCACATGGGCTTATTCACAGGCTGTCCTGATCGCAAATCCAATAATGGCAAAACCAAAACCTGCGCGGACGAAAAACAATTGTCAACCTGGTCAGCAACCCATCAGCTTACCAACTCAGCGACCAACTCAGAGATCGATATCAATCATTGTTAGATCAATATATTCAATCATGATCGAAAGTCTTCATTCCGTCTTTCCAAGTAGTTAGCCATTTATTTGTGCCAAACAAAGCCAGAAACACGATTACATGATTGACATAAAAATTAGATGATTTAGAAAAACAAAGAGAATCTACGTGATTTTGTAATGCTTCAACAGAACACGTGAAAAAGAATGGTCTTCTGCTAAATGAACGCCTGAAATACTCACAGAAAAAGCAAAGAGCAAAGGAGCATTGCTGTCGGAGCTGGCCGACGAACTTGAAGCCAAAGCCAAACATCCCAAGAAGTTCCAGACTCCAAGCTCTATGCCCGCTTTAGTCATGGAAACCGTCTTCTGAGATAAAGCTCTTGGCAGCGCCGGAGCAAAGACTACAGCTGTATGGCAAACAAAACTTGATATTAATACTCAGATCTATTCAATCAAGTATACAGAACTCGACATCTGATCAAACAGACTTATTAGATAAAGACAACATAGCATAAAATCATGCCATTGCTTCACATACGCTGCGTTTATGTAAATAAAACAAAAAACCAGTTTTCCAAATACCACAAATTGCGTACCTGCCGACAGAAATCGAATGAGAGACAAGAGGCTCGCTGGAGCCTCTGGAGCCTCGTCTTCGATGAATTTAACAGCAACAGCACTTGTGCCATATAAAGCAGCAAGGAGATTGAGTAACCCGAGGCCTTTGACTCTCCTCAAATTCCTTTCCGCCTTCTTTTGATCTTCTGACGCCTTCAACATTTGCTGAGAAAATTCTCGGCATCCCATTTCATCATCCTTTGAGCTGCCATGATCTTTATGAGGGAAACACTGGAGAATTCCACATTTGCACGCGTGCATTAGAAAACTATGCAAAAGTCAAACACAAACTGCATGGGCTTTATAAAAAAAAACCTACATGTGTGGAGGGAAAAGCCCATGGGTACAAACAATATGCACACACATCAAAATCATTTACTACATCACCAAAATCATCGAATATATTCCCTTTACAACACATCCTCAAGGTATAGCTTAATCTTCTCGTCCATCACAAAAAAAAATTGTGAAACTTATTTGGTGTGCTATGGTAAAGAAACGCATGTTTGAAAACGCTTGGAATACGGACAAAATCGCAAACCAGAGCATCATGATGCATTGTTTCGAGGCGCAATGGAACAACAAAAAGTAAGCAAAAGGCTACGATAATCCAAGCAGTAACTAATGCATAATAATGGTTGCTTATGGGGCAAGACATTTCATTTCATTTCTTTTTGCTTATGGTTGCTTTGGTGATAATGATGACATGTATGTGACGGATCAAACAACAAACCGAAGTTTGGGAGGCTCGCAAGCCACTCCTTCGTGGCACTAATTCTAACCTGTTAATAACACTAACCCGGTCGAGACTTCTTTTGCCGAAAATCACAGAACAGAGTTAACGACAATGTTTAAAGGGAATGGACTACAATCCGCCCAGTCTCTCTACACTTAATAAGTGTTAGACATTAAAAGTTCGCATTTACAATGATGATTCCTTTACTCTAGTAACGCTGGGCAGTGTACTTACTGTCAGAGGTGACACAGTTGCTCGAATAGAGACTGTTGCTGTGGCAGCCATGGTTTTTCTGGCGTTAAACTCCAAAGGATCATCCACAGAGCAGCCTCCAACCTTCCTAGAAAACTTCCTGTCAAGCATCTTCCAAACGAGAAAAGAGTCGTCCTTTTGGCAGCCATTATTATCGCGGAGCTCTCTAAAATGACGCAAGACATGTCTATCCTTGTAGCTCGTCTTCTGTCTAGTACGGTCAGAATTATAATGCAAACGTGATAAAAAGACATTCTTAGAAAAGGAATATGGTTCCTCTTTCCGTGGAGAAGCAATCGCCTTCTTTACATGTTTCTTTGCCAGAAAAATATCATTTTTTGCAGAAACAAATTGTGAAGGAGTTCGCAAGGCAGCCATGACTGCTTGCTGAGCACTTGAGGAAATACATGTCATGAAGGTTGATGTAGGGGGCAGCCTGCAGTATATATAGTACACTTTACAGGAGGAATATGTACTTCGTACGCCTTTTTGGAGCCAAGAGCGAAGCTGCCCAATAGTTTAGGGGAAGAAGTCCAGTAGGAGCCCGGCATCACACGCGTGGCGGCGTGACCAGCACGGCGGACTGACACGCGTGCGGAACAAGCAAAAAACGAACACGCGGCGACAAACAGTTGGTACTGGTTGCGCAGATCTCGCTAATAGTTGAAAAGTGCGAACATCTGCAAACGTTAATAGGTCGTTTGGCGTATCAATACGTATTATACACGTAAAATAGAGATACTATGCGTATAGAACGAGCTACCCACATATAGCGTTTCCCGATTTTTCTCGCACATTTGTTTGCCGTCCTCGGCTTCCCGCGTCACAATGTCACTATGCTCGATGAGCTTGCTGGCTGACGGCTGCTACACGCAGATTCCCTCGAAACGTCCCACTTGTTGGGGGCTGTGTGACCTTTAGTTCATCTCCCGAAGTAATCGAACCAATCGGTGAGCAGCATTAACGTATCTCAAGGTGCTTTTTAGAGTGTCACACTGCTTGTACTCTACCGTTTGTCGTGTATGCGTGTACATTGTAAAAACGAATCAGATCTTATAACAGATACTATGTAGTGTAAAGATCCTATATTTTGGTAAGGGAGATTTCCACCCACGGCTGATTTCCATCAGCACCGCGTTTGAACGGACATCGTTGGCAGTTAGAGACCGTTGACGTCGATAGGACATTCCGTACACTTTCAAGCATAGATCAAAAACTTGTCTAGTACACGACATTAAAGTTCGAGCTGAGACTTCGAAATATCTTTCGTGCAACACGAGCTTCTGGTACGGTCCTTACAAGAGAGAAGCAAAAGTGAGCACGAGTTTGAAATATCTCCGTACAACACGAGCTTCGGGTACGATCCTCACCAGAGGAAAACAAAATTGAGCGCATCCCGCTACCCATTTGCGATCCCGATACATCCGTGCAGCCGGCCGTACTGTTCCGTTTCCGTGTCATCTTCGCGCGTCGGCTATTACAACGCTTCGGGTGCTCTGCTGACGCGCACCTTCGGTCCAAATTCCAAAGCCTGGAACCTTTTGAACCGGAGGTTTGACGAAGTGCCGCGCACCTTCGCCGTACAAGTTTACCTTTTTGGCGCAAAGCGCCGTACGGCCGAAGGCTGAGTCAGAAGGTGCGAAGCAGCAGTTGCGTCGAAGCTGCAAAGGTGGACGCAAAGTCGGTCTTCGAACCAAACGCGGGGTCCAAATGTCGCTGCTCCCCTGGGGAGGAGCGAATTCAAGTGCTACGTGCGGTTCACTTCGTCGCATCGAAAACACGCTTCTAAGGGTGTGTTCCCATGTGTTGAAGTAAGGATTTTTTTTGTCTTTTTCTTCCAAAACAGAGCCTGCAGCTACAATCTTTTACCGTACAAAAAAAATGTGAAAACCATAATACAATTTGAAACTTAAAATGTACTACAGCTTGTCGTTTTGATTCATCTTCAAACTTTATCTAAGGGTATTTTCTAGTGTTGTGTATCGGTAAGGATTTTCCGATAACCGATATGGGCCATTTTTCGGGGACCCGATAATCGATATATTGGTACAATATATCGCTATCGGTCTTATCGCCGATAAGTAGCCGATAATATCGGCTCCTTATCGGCGATAAATCCGATAACGATAACTATCGGCGATAACTGTACGAACCGTACAGATAAATGTACGGCCTGTACACTCATATGTACGTCTTATTCCCCCGACAGTAGCCGGCTTAATATATGTACGGCTATAGTACGGATCTAGTTAAAGCGATGTACCTTCCACATCCGACGCCGTGGCTTTGTCCCTTTCTTTTTTGAGATCCACTAAAAACCTGCCACGTGTCAATCCATCGACTTTTTTGGCCAAAGCCGCCAAAAAAGCCATTCTGAGATGTCGGCGCTCACGCTGACCGTCCGCTCTTATTTTATCATTGAATGTCGTCCGTTCGATTCTAGCCGCGCGCATAATGTTATTCTGCATCCGTTGTACTTTGAGACCGCCGTCTTTTTACTGTTTCATGGTAATCAGTTTATCGGTACAATTCCGTACATTCCCGTCAAATTTATAAACAGTTAACCGCCCAAAAAGTACTACAAAGTGCAACGTATTTTTTCGTCAAATTCCGTACATTTCCCGTAAAATGCCGTACATTTCACGTAAATTTCCGTTCAGTTTACCGGACAGAAAGCATTCCGGACAGAAAGTACAGAAAGTACAATTATATCGGGACCACTGACCGTTCGATAACGATAACTATCGGTATCGGTGTTATCGCGATAAGTTTTTTACAAATACACAACACTAGTATTTTCACATGTAACCGAAACTTAGTCTTGTTACTTTGTTTTTTAGCGAAGATTCTCCGTACAATTTTCAGAGCATTCGTATGTAAAGAAATGAAATCGTAACTTTAAATTGTGACGGATGTAGACGTGGGTGTAATTTGTGACGATTGTACACGAGTACAAAACTCGCGACAATCGATGACGTTTACAAAATAGAGACGGTTGTAGACGTCTACCTACTTGTGACATTGTAGATGTTTAGGGTTTGTGACATTTTGACGTCACGCGTACTTATGATAGCGTCGACGTCACTAATTCCAAAACATTCCGCCATGGTTTCCCGATTTTGTTTTTTCGTCCGTTCTCACTCTACTTGCCTTTTTTCATTGCAAGAATTGTGAGATAGACGCGTTAGGTGGAGAGGGAGAGAAAGAGAGGCGCTTTCACCATCTTCGCTTTTGCGAAATGGCGTCAGTTGGTCGAAACCCCCCTCCACGGGCCCTGTACGGAAAAAAGCGCACGGAAAAAAGTCACGCATAGGTTGGAAACGTGTAGTGGGTTTTTTTTTTGGTACTCCGCGGACAAAAATTGTCAAAAAATATGACATGTGCGACAACATATTCCTATTCGCTCTCCTTTTTGGACTATATTTAAAATCACCTCGCGAGGTGATTTGACGTAAAGTTTGAACGTGTGATGAAAGGACGCGAAAATTGGTTGAAATGCGCTAAATGACAAATTGCATCGCGTTAGTCGACAAACTTACGTACGTCTAAAGTTTCACTGTAATGTAACTTGTACGGTGCTAATTTCAATTTTTTGGTACGGCTGCGGATTTTCTCGTTTTTTTCTAAGTTATGAAGGAAAACGACACGAAATAACTGTAACTTTACCACATGCGAAAATACCCTAATAGCGACCTGCTAGTCTGATTTAATTTAAAGTAGAGGCAGACAACGGGTTATGTTTTTGCACGTGTTGTCGAATTTTAAAGCAGCTTTACAAAACACGTGGTACACAAGAAAAAAAACAATTTTCACTGCTCAGACTGTACGTCATTTTCACGTATAAGGGCTGTGGAGGGGTCTCGAGCAACGGATGCCATTCCGCAAAAGCGAAGTATGTGAAGACGCCTATCTCCCTCTCCCTCTCCCTCTCACACTATCAATTTATCTCACGCTTTTTGGAATGAAACACGATAATATTGGTAAACAATCAAAGAGCATTGGAAATTTATCCTTTTAACTACCTTTGGGCATATTTTGATGGTAAGTCGAGTAAGGAAAGTAGAAAAAATAAAATCCGCAACCATGGCCGAAAGTTCTTGAATCAACGACGTCCACATTGTCACAAGAAAGCATGACGTCACAATGTCACAAAACCCAAAGCATGTACAATGTCACAATAAATTAGACGTCTACAACCGTCGCTAATTTGTAAACGTAAAAAAATGTTGCGAGCATTGTAGTCATATACAACCGTCACAAATTGTACCCACGTATACAAACGTCACAATTTAAAGTAATGATTTCGTTTTCGAACATGGGACAAAAACTTCACTAAGAAACAATGTAACAAGACTTAGGGCATGTTCCTATGTAACCATAACTTAGTCTTGTTACTTTGCTTTTTAGCAAAGATTCTATATAATACATTTCAAGTGTTCCCATGTTTCGCGACAAAATCTTTACTTTTAATTGCAATGAATTTGGACGTGGGTGTAAATTGTGACGGTTGCAAACGACTTGTCTACAAAATAGCGACGGTTGTAAACATTTAATTTCTTTTGATATTGTAGATATTTAGGGCTTGTGGCATTTTGATGCCATGCTCACTTGTGATAGAGTCGATGTCACTAAGTCCGCAAAAAAATCACCATGGTTTCTTGATTTTTCTTTTCCGTCTTTTCTCACTCTACTTGGAATTAAAATACGGCCAAAGATAGTCAACAAAACATTTTGTAGATATCTCTCGTTAGTACGATTCTTGTTGTGTTTCATTCTTATAATTGTGATATAGATGCGATAGTGGAAGAAGGAGAGAGGGGGAGAGAGAGAGAGAGAAAAAAAAAGAGAGGGAGAAAGAGTGAGGCGCCCTCACGAACTTCGCTTTCGCCAAATGGCATCCGTTGCTCGAGACCCCTCCATGCCCCCTGCACACTAAAAAGTAAGTACGCACAGTCTAAAACAAACAACGATATTATTTTGTTGTACTCCGCGTACTGCAAAAATGTTTTCAAAATCGTGCGAAGCGTGCCACAACGTCTTCTTGTCACTTTTAACTTATAAAATCACCTCGCGAGGAGATTTTAGTAAAAGTTTGAAGATGAGAGGGAGTGGCGCGCAAGTGGGTCAAAATGCACAAAACGACAAAACTGTAATACACTTAAAGTTGGAAGATGACGCAAATTATAATGTGGTATTTTCATTTTTTTGGTACTGTTGAAAATTGTTACGGAATTAGTTTTAGAGGAAAACGACAAAAAAACCCTTGTTTTATCATATGGGAACACGCCACAAGTTAGTGTTAAATGAGAACTCACCCTAGCATCTCTTGTTCGCTACAACCCGAATTTAAACCGTTAGGCCATAAAGTTTCGAAAAGCATGGTTTGGAATCAGGCCATCGATCGAAGGTGCAAAGCTTTAACCGAAGGTTTGAAATACCATCCGATGCATCGTACGTTCCTCGAAACCTTTAAAGCCTTCCCAAAACGCATGTGGTTTTTTCTTTAATCTCAATATGTTCGCTCAAACAAGTCAAGAATTACTTTTGCTCAACATAAAGAGCTTTTCTCTCTCCTCTTCACTAGTTGAGGTGAGTGCTATGTAGTTTAAAAGTTCAAACTATTGTTGCAGCAGGGGATGCACGAACATTTCATAATTATGGGTTGTCATCACTCTATTATAATGTCAACGTACCATTTACATACTTGGGGCTTTCGTACAATCTGTCTTTATTGTTGTAATATTGCAAGATCGTACAATATTGTTTATTCGTACGTATTAGTCTTTACTTCCAACTACGTAAAAGCGTAAGCCTACCCAAAAAGACACATTGATTCGCGAGTAGCATTACTCGGAGACCTAATTTACGACCCTTTAACATGGAATAAAAAATTTCTGCACTTATCGTACATTAATTACTATTTAAGTAATGTCACCAACGATATGACAAAAGATGTTAGTGTACAATATGGAATGTGCCAGTTTGTCCACAAACTTATAGTAATTTTGTACAAAATAACATAAAAAGTGTCAACAACAACGTTGTCAAACAACAACTTCGGCACAGGAAAACGCAACCAGATTCTATTTATGAAAACAAAGGCAATATTAAATTACACGAACCTGTCCTCCCATTTCCTAACATTTACTATGTGAACACAAAAAATAGCGACTACATTATGAGAATGTGTATCCAAATAATACTTTTACATGTTGATTAGTATTGATATTTTGTTATCTTTTTGTTATTGAACTCATAGTAAACTTCGTAACAACGGTCGGTTAGCTATACTAATATTTTATGTACACTAATGGTTGTTTATGATATAGTTTTAAGCACATTTCAAAAAATCAATAGCACAAAAGGTTTAATTAATCGAGTTAGTACAACCAATTCCCATTGAATACATGTATTATTGGGCTCTACATTGTGAATCACTATTAGCGTTAAGTAGTTTGTGTAAAAAAAATAATTAGTGTTATTAGTTTTTGATTTGGGTTCGTTGCCTTTCGACAAAAAAAAAAAAACTCTAATTTATGTATAACATTGATTTAGGAACATTTTTCCATGAGTGTATACGGTTGTGAGAACATGTTCACGTGATTTGCCCCCGTCTTTATCACTAGGAAACAAATCTTAGTGAGATTTTTCGTGTTGACGCACTCACCTTTGCTGGTCGATGACTTTAAACAACACTCTTTCGATTATACCAAATAACGACAAATTTACACATTTCGTACACAACATTAGTTAAAAATTGTCCGAATTAGAAGTATTAACGCTAATTCAACAGTACCCATATTACCTTAAAAATCAATCGGAGTTATTAATAATATTTTTAACATTAAGTTATTAACGATAATAAGGATTCACTGTGTAACATACTACACATGGTACGCGTAATCCAACAACATAACCAACATGGATGAATATAATATAGGAACAAAAGATTACATCACAAATTTTTATATTTATTTTCAAATGCTATGAATTGCTCATTTTTTGAGGAAACACCAACAGTACAAAATGAGCTTAAAATGCTTCATTGCTTTTGACACGGAGAGTCAAAACACTCATGTCGGCAACTATGTTTTTAAATTAACTATTAACTTTGATACACTAATAGTTGTTCGTGGTGTAGTTTTAAGCACAATTAAAAAATGTCAATATCACAATACTTTTAAGGTAAAATTGTTTGAGTAATTCATACTTATTTTATTAAATACCAGTCTTATTGAATGCTCTTGTAGAACACGGGATACTTGCAAACCAATAATATAACTAACATGGATACAACTGAAATTGGGATAAAGTAATACACAATTATATCAAAGTTTTTTTTTTATTTACCTAAAATGTCATATTTTTTTTCATTTTGAAGAAAATACCATAAGTAAAAAACAACCTTAATATAGAGAGAGAGAGAGAGAGAGAACGGGAAAATGGAGATGGGAGACGATAGAGAGGACAAAGGGAGGGGAAAGGGGAAATGGGAGAAGGGAGAACGGAGAAGGCAAAATGGGAGAGGGAAGAAGACAAGATGGGAGAGGGGAGAAAGAGAGGGTATAGGGAAAAAAAAGAGGAAATAGTTGAGATTTTACGCTAGAAAACCTTAAAAGGGGAGAAAAAATTTGAGCGGGAGAGGTGGATTCGTAAATTTTATCACTCGGACAAGCGTAACAGATTGAAATTTGTTCCGATGGAGATTTTTTGTCTGTCATCGAAACTCATGCCCCTCGGTTTCAGAATAGTACACCATGAATCGTTATTAGACTAAAGAAATTATTAGTATCAATACTCAAATAGTGTCATTGATGCTAATTTGTGTATCCATCCCATCGTCAAAAAAATGTTTAATTGTAATTTCTCCTTAACGCTGATTTAGGTATACAGGATCCGTCGTCATTACATATACATTAAAATAGGTAAAAGTACAAAACTTGACAATGTGTACCACAAGGCGTCCTTGCCGTGAAATAAATCCATAACTTTAATTTGTGTTTGTTGCTAAACAATCAGTACTCCATGCAGATTTATACACTAAAATAGGTACATGTAAATTGGGTCAAATGGTACCGTTGTTGTCCTTTCGTTCAATTGTAAATACAATTGTAATAATGGTTTTTTTCGCGCGCGTGAATATTAATACAATAAAAGATGTGCGAGTACAACATAAGACAAATTGTACATTTATCGAATCCTTGTTTCGACCTGTAAAACGCAGTGACAGTATGACTTTAGTACGTTCGTTCGGTTCAGTTTATTATCGTGTATGAACGAAACTATGACGGCATGCATTCTATGTATTGTTTCGTTTCATTTAACTTGCACTGAATTATGTGAACGATTTTAGTTTTCCTTGTCATTCGCGTGGATATTGAGCGTTGTATGACGTTAAATATGGACCGTTAACTTTAATAA
Organism: Zygnema cylindricum; assembly: GCA_037447655.1. Lineage (NCBI taxonomy): Eukaryota > Viridiplantae > Streptophyta > Zygnematophyceae > Zygnematales > Zygnemataceae > Zygnema > Zygnema cylindricum. The sequence continues at coordinate 44,171 of JBBHKE010003498.1, forward strand.
GGTGCCAGATGGGTTGCTTTATTAGAATTCATATATTGTAATACATGCACTTAATTCTAATGTGGATGCGTTTAGTCATGTCAAATTTGTAACGATCCTCATTTTAGTATCATGGTTAATTGTAATTGAGGGTCCAACATATAACAAACCTCATTTAGGATACATTTTAATTCTAATTGGAGGTAAAATGCCGACGACAGCTGGTCAACCGCCGTCGGAAGATAATCATTGGCTGTTGCCGAAAAACATGACATGTTTAATGTCCACGTATTTGTAAAGTTGGCCAGTGATCGAAGACGACGATGGAAAAACCGTGTATCGGTGTTACAACCATTGAATGTCATCTAATCTAATATTAGCCGTACAACATGTAATTTGGAGGTGTTCCATGGCGTTGTCCATTTTTTTCGGCGACGACGTGATTTTTGAAATATTTAGCCAAATTGCTCCAAATTATATTTTTTCCCGCTTTTATTCTCTCGTTTTTTAATATTTACAATAGTGAGGATTAAAAAAACATTCAAATTTTGAATTTTTGAAAGTGATGGCGATTCCCTCCATCTTTTCCGCAAAAATTTAATTTCGCGAGCATCTCTTCTACTATATAAGTGCATTTGTGAAAATGAGAAGCACACTACCAATTCTCTGTCTACATTATCTTTGGTTGCCATTTTTTACTTTTACGGCTGCTCTTTCAACTTGTTCATTTAGTGATATTCAAAGTTTGGAAGTGTGTGGACTCTCACTCAGATTTGGGGTGCCAACTCTGGAAATAGCATCACTGTTCCCCGTAATCCACAAATTGAACACGATATGGAAGACAAGAGGATCAACGAGGAAAACGAGTTTCCAAACGAGGAATACGATGAGAAGAACAACGACAAGAGCGAGCCGGAAGTGGAAACGTCGGTTGATCCGGCGGCGATCGTGGATGGGTTCTTTCAGTCCTCAGGCAATGCTAGAGGACGTGTTGCCCACCGAAAAATTCAACACGTGTTGACCAAGGTTACTCGATTGCGAGTAATAAACTGGATGTTGAAAGACTGTGAGAAGAACGGGTTGAAAGAACTCATTCCAAGGACCATGAGGAAGTTTCCAGAACATTTTACCGGAGTGTACGGCACAAGTAAGCATTATCGTCATACCTTACCCCATGTATTAAATGGTTTTATTGCACCTCTTAAAACGGTTTTGGAAATTAAGTTTCGTTGTGACTTTGTAGTAATTGCGTGTTTTAATGTTGGACCGTCGTCTTACCCACTCGATGTTTGTCCTAATCGCACTTTTCCTCCACATAAGTGCGTGTTTTTTATTGTTGAGGGATGTTCAGTATTGTGTTTGGCATTTTGTGGTCTTTCTCCTCCATGTGTCGTACGTTGTTATTTTAGGTTCATCGTTTTATCGACGAGATTAACTTGTATCATAGTAGACGACAACATCATGTCGTCGGTTCAATGATGGGCGCGACATAATTACGGTATGTATAGTAACACCTCGTTTGGAAAGAAGTTTGAATGACTACCAACAATAATTTGGCGTCATCGACGAACCGAGGTTAGAAACCCCTACGCTGGTATTCGCGAATGAAAATCGACAGCGACAACATTGTTTCGACGAGTCTCTGTTGGGATACCTGAATATCAGTGAACTGGCGACGACATTTTCTCGTCGCTAGAACGTCCCTTTGTAGTTCGCAGGTCAACGTTTAAATAAGTTGGGAGTGAATAGTAACGTAACACAAATTCCAAACTGTTTTAGTAAATGCGCTGAATAAAGTTAGTCTCTTAAGCAATTTTTGTCACACCCTAACTGTGTCTCTGCTTAGTTTCCCGATAAAGTGTAATTTTCCTTCTTCATAAAGGGCATCCGACCACCATTATAAAAGGGACAAACAATATAAGTACTGTAGAAATTAATGGTCTGTTTGAAGTATTTTCTAGATCTAAATAGAAATATAGAAAGAAGACGAGGCAGTCTACCTCTAACTTCTCTCTTCAACTCTCAAACTTGTCGCAGCCATTCAGAAGTTGGAGAGGAAGCTGGAGCCATGGCTACCTAGGCTATCCAGAGGTTTACGGGAAAGATATATATTAGTTAATTTACGGTTGGGTTATTTACTAAAAGAGCATGTGTTTACCACAGGATTTGATCGTGGTACCTGCCGGACGGTAAGCTGCCGGTAGCCGGTAACCTTAACCGTTAAATCTAGACATAGTGTTACGTATTATAGGGTTTGATAATTACTTAAACATTAATACGTAGGACAGTTCATTTAACTGAAACAGTTTTACGGGAGACATAGATCCAGTAATGTAAAAGTACGGATTACGGTACGGATAAGAAACGAATACCGCGCATTTATTTCTTTAGCCAAACAAATACCGCTCATGTATTTATTACGGCTACGATTTAATGTGAATTTAATCCGACGGCCGGAATTAACGCCGAGATCGCGGAAGAGAATTTCGGCGGTTTGTGGTCATCGCCACATCGGATGACAAGTGGCGAAATTACATTGGATCGTGGTATCTTCGGAGATTACTACACCGAATTCGGATATGACATGTGTCAACATTTAGGCCATGTCATACAATGTCCGTACAGAAAGTACACCGACAGTTGTACATTTGTGTACGGAAGTGTACTCTGATTTGCTCCCTACATCACTAGATAGAGTCTATGAGAGAGATAGTACTTAGAAAAATTAGGAGATATGACCCTCTCTCCCAAAGAGCTTCTGTACAAAAGGTCAACTTTGACCCTCCATAACTTACTGCTCAGGGGAGCAAATTCAGAGATTCTTTTTGCCATCGACTCAGGGGAGTCTTGCCTTCACAGGGGTGAAGTTGGTCAGAGTTTTTGTCTGCCAGAGTGGTGAAACTCTGAGACCTCCATAAGTCCTCAGAGTGGACAGCTTCTTAGAAGCCTCTAGGATAACCCTGACCCCTTTGTGTTTCAGCAAGAATAACTGCCACCTTGACAGACAAAAAATCTGACCAACCCCACCCTTGTGAAGACGAGACTCCCCTGAGTGGATAGCAAAAAGAATCTCTGAATTTGCTCCCCTGAACAGTAAGTTATGGAGGGTCAAAGTTGACCTTTTGTACATAAGCTTTTGGGAGAGAGGGTCCTATCTTCTAATTTTTCTAAGTCCTATCTCTCTCACAGACTCTATCTACTGATGTACGAAACCAATCAGATTACAGTTCCGTACGCAAAAGTACAGCTGCCGGTGTACTTTACGTACGGACATTGTACGACATGGCCTAGATGTCCACACGTGGTATGTCCGGATTCGCTCCTTTAATCCTCGGAGATGCCGCGCTCCAATGTAACATCGCCACGTGTCATCCGATGTGGCGATGCCCACAAACTGCCGAATTCTTCTTCAGCGATATCGGCGCTAATTCCGACCGTCCGATGAAACTCGCATTTGATTGTAGCCGTAATAAATACATGCGCGGTATTTGTTTCGCTTACGAAATCAATGCGCGGTATTGATTTCTTATCCGTACCACAATTCGTACTTTTACACTGCCAGATCTATGTATTTCGTTAACAATTATAGTTCAATGATTTATCCTTTGAATTAATGTTTAAATAATTATCGTACTATGAAATACGTAATACTACTTCTAGGCTTAACGGCTAAGGCTACCGGCTGTCTACCGCTGTCGGTCGGTAGGTACCAGGATCAAATCCTATGGCCGGCACATACATACCTTTTAGTAAATAATCCCCTAACTAATATAAATTTCCCGTAAACCTCAGGATAGCCTAGGTAACCATGGCTCTAGCTTCCTCTCCAATTTCTCAGTAACTACAACAAGTTTGAGAGTTTGGAGAGAGAAGTTAGAGGTAGACTGCCTCGGCTTCTTTATTTATATTCAGACCTAGAAAATACTTTAAAACCATTAATTTCTACACTCCCCTTATTTTCTAGTCAATCTTTAATTTCATACCACACTTCTCCCTGTAGAAAATTAGCTTAGGGGAAGGCACAGGTTTGGTCATCATATCTGCTACCATCTCACAATCTGGTCGGTACTCTAAACTGATTATTTTATTTTCTACTTTCTCTCTAACAAAGCTGAGTCAGATGTCCATGTGTTTGGCTTTAAAATGATGTTTAGGATTGGCAAAAATAGCAATTGCTGCCTGATTATCACAAAAAAAATTCTGCACACCACTCTTAAGGTGACTAAGCTCACCAAGCAAAGACTTGACCCACATCAATTCTTTTACAGCAGAGCAAGAGGCCATAAAATCAGCCTCCATGGTGGACTGAGCAATAACCTTTTGTTGTTTGCTATTCCAACAGCAAGCCCCATCACCCACATATAATACATATCCAGAAGTGCATCTCCTCATCGGAGCATCACCATAACTAGAATCACTCCAAGTAGTGATGTCAGTATTCTCCCCACCCAAATGCAACCATAGATCCCTAGTTCCTATCAAGTATGTAAAGACTCTCTTAGCTGCCTCCCAATCCCTCTTAGTGGGAGCATTTAGACTTCTACTCAGCACTCCTACAGCTGCAGCTAAATCTGGCCGGGTACAATTCATAAAATAGATTAGACTTCCCACTACTTGCCTGTAAGGAATAGTTTGCATGAACTTCTGTTCACCAGGAGATAATTCCTCGTCTAAGACTATGACTCCTTCTTCCTCACTCCCCTCACTTCCCTTCTTCAACTCCATTGAAGTTATACAACTATTAGCTTTATTCATCCGAAATTTTTCAAGCATGTTCCCTATTGCTTTCTTTTGAGTCAATCTTATAATCTTTCTTTTTCGGTCTCTCTCTACTTGGATTCCCAAAATATATTTTGCTTCCCCCATATCATTCATTTCAAATCTCCCCTTAAGATCGGTTTTCAGTTTATTAATTTTTTCCATTGATTTACTTAAAACAAGCAAACAATCAACATAAATTGTAATAAATATAAAACCTTCCTCATCTTCGAAAACATAGATTGAGTGATCTGAGGTGATCCGGATATATCCCAAACCTGTAAGAAACTCATCAAGCTTCTTATTCCACTGTCGAAGCGCCTTTTTCAAACCATAAAGAGATTTAATCAGCTGGCATACCTTACTCTCCTCTCCTTCCTCCACAAACCCTTCGAGTTGTCGCATGAAGATCTCCTCTTCCAATTCTCCATGCAAAAAGGCTGTTTTGATGTTCATCTGGTGCACTTCCATGTCTTCCGCTGCTGCCTGGCCAAGAAGTATGCGGACGGAGGGAAATCTGACCATCGGGGCAAAGGTTTAATTGTAGTCAATTCCCTCATTTTTTGTAAATCCCTTTGCCACTAATCGGGCCTTGTAGCGCTCGATTATGTTATCTGGGTTCAGTTTTAAATTGAAAACCCATTTACAACCGATTGGTTTTTGGTTAGGTGGACAATCAACCAGCTCCCAAGTATCGACTGCGATAATTGAGGCCATCTTCTTATTGATGGCTGTCTTCCACCAGTTTCTTTCTGGACAAGTCATCGCCTCTCCATAAGTCTGGGGTTCATCTTGATGAGATAGTTTTGTTACCTTGTTGTTAACTTGTTTTTCTTGCAATCTTTTGCTACTTCTCCTTCCTCCTTCAAAATCTGAGGCCGAAATAGATGGTTTTCATGGATTCTTTTGAACAATCTCGGCTTCTCCCCTATCCCTTGATTCCAAATCAATTTCCACCACGTCTTTCGCTTCGGATAGAGTTGTTACTAGAGTTTCCACAGCCGAGTCCTTTTCGGTTTTATTTGTACCTCAAGAATGTCATCTTCTCTAAAACCTGGATAGTTAGGAAGCTCAAAGTCATCGGAATTTTCTGACTCAAATCTGATTCTTACTAACTTTGTATACTTGAAGGGATCGAAAGACTTTCTTTCATCCATAACTACTAGATGGTTTACTAAGATTATATCTTCCCTTTTTTGATCATAAACTTTATATCCTTTAACATCCTCATCATATCCTAATAAGTATCCCGGTTTTATTTTAGGATCTAGCTTCCAATTAGACCGATCTGTATCTAGACTGAATACTTGACTGCCGAAAACCTTTAAGTGAGATATGTCTGGTTTCCGGCCTGTCCATCTCTCATAAGGTGTTTGATCTTTTATAGCTGAAGTAAGAACTCTATTTTTGAGGTAATTAGCACAGTTCATTGCTTCTTCCCAAAACCTTTTTCCTATCTTCTTATCCGACAACATACTTCTAGCACTATCATTTAGTGTTCTATTTAACCTTTTAGCTACCCCATTCTGTTCCGGATTTTCTGGAACTGTCTTTTGGTGTTGGACCCCATCTTCCCTCAGAAAATCCTCAAACTGGTTAGAAGTATACTCTCCACCATTGTCACTCCTTACTCTCTTGATTGGAGTTTCATGGAGTTTTTCGCTCCATGCTTTATATTCTCTAAAACAATCCTCAGCTTCTGACTTGTTTTTCAAAAAATACACCCGGGAATACCGAGACCAATCATCAGTTATAGTCATCATAAATCTCTTCCCCTCCGGTGAGGGCACTCTAGCCGGTCCCCAAATATTTGTGTGTACTAGATCTAGAATTTTTTCTCCCTTATAGGTGGCTGTTTTAGGAAAGGGTAATCTGTGTGCTTTACCTTGAGCACATCCACTACAATCACTTATATCATCACTCTCACTGAACTGAATCCCTTCCACCACTCCCATCTTTTTCATCTCTCTTAACTTATCGAGATTCACATGCCCAAGCCTCTTATGCCACATCATAATATCATGAACACCAGCATAATAAAGTTTCTTCGTTTCATTACTTAAGATCAACCTAAACATCCCATGGCTACCTTTCTGAGCAATGAAATAGACATCCTCCTCAAAACTAGCAGTAAAGACTCCTTCCCTAGTGCTAGTGAAAAAACCCTTATCATCTAATATAGATGTAGAAATAAGGTTTTTGTTCAGCTCCGGAATAAACAATACATCGGAGAATGTTAATATGGATGTCTTTCCTTCTACTAACACTTTCAGATCTACCGATCCTACAAGAGTAGTGGTGACTATCCTCCCATCTCCGTACTCTATCTCTACGGTAGGAATCTTTTTTATCTTAGTGAACAGGTGCCTATCCTTACACATGTGCATGGACGCACCTGAATCTTTAATCGAACCTGCTTCACCTTTCAATCTACTGTAAGCACATTTCTGCCTTCGTGGAATTTTGACCTCGTTTTTCGCCTCCAACTCCTCATCCAAAAAGAGCTCATCGTCCTCGTCCTCGAATTTCGCCTCATGTACCTGTGTCACAAGGGCCTTTTTCTTTGCTCTCGGGGTACCACCGGTCTGCCCCTCCTTTAACCAAAGCTTGGTTAGCTTAGTGCACTCTGCCATATAGTGCCTCGGTTTCTTACAAAAATGACATAAACCTTTGGGAGCCCTTGGTCCGAACTCGTCGGCCTAGTTTTTCTGCTCCCTTCCCCCATAGCTTCAGACCGGTTTTTGTGAATCCTTGTTCTTCCAACTAGTCGAAGTTGTCAAGGCTTCGCCAATCTTTCCTCCTCTTCCGATCTCAATCGTATTCTTTCGAACGAGAATCATCCCTACAACTGAGTTTCATGTCCACCTTGAGTGCGGCAAGTCCTGCACACGGTTGACTATGTTCTTGAACTCATCGGGTTACTTCACCAGTAAAGAGTTAACCTTTTCTTTTTCACAAAATTTTTTTCCTGCACTCTCTAGCTCGATGAAGAGTGTAGCAAGCTCATTGCAAAAATCCAACATTTTCCCCCCTTTATATACATATTCCTTAACTTTTTGATCAGCCAACTGTTGTTGCTGAATCGTACCACTTCGGTACATCTCTATAAGAGCCATCCACAGATCGGATGCACTTTCTACCTGGAAATGAGGACATGCAAGTCCTTGAGTAAGATGGCGTAGGATGAAGTGCTTTGCTGCCATATTGTTGAAATCCCAGGTTTGAGTATCATTCTCCTCGTTCCTCGGATTAGGTGACATGAATGATGAACCGGTTGCTATTGGTGTGGTCGTCTCCTTCTCCGCTCTTTTGTCCACCACCTCTCCTTCCTTTATCTCTTCTGTTGAAGATGGACCTCCTTTCTTTGTGAATCTGCTTCCTGCTAACGCTGGAGGAATTCCAAGACTTGATGGACCCCCCAATAGTCCACTCACCATCCCCCAAAACATTTTTTCGCATAGAGCTCCTATCATCATACTTTCCCAGTATATGAAACCAGTTCCATTAAAGATTGGTACCCTAGAGGGTGGGCCCATAACCTGAAACTTTGAGACCTCCATGAGTCCTCAGAGTGGACAGCTTCTAAGAAGCCTCTAAGATAACCCTGACCCCTTTGTGTTTCAGCAAAAACAAATGCCACCTTGATAGACAAAAACTCTGACCAACTCCACCTTTGTGAAGACAAGACTCCCCTGAGTGGATAGCAAAAAGAATCTCTGAATTTGCTCCCCAAGGCAGTAAGTTATGGAGGGTCAAAGTTGACCTTTTGTACAGAAGCTCTCTAGGAGAGAGGGTCCTATCTTCTAATTTTTCTAAGCTAACCGAGCTTTGGTTAAAGGAGGGGCAGACCGGTGGTACTCCGAGAGGAAAGAAAAAGAGCCTTGTGACACTGGTACATGAGGCGAAATTCGAGGACGAGGACGATGAGCTCATTTTGGATGAGGAGTTGGAGGCGAAAAACGAGGTCAAAATTCCACGAAGGCAGAAATGTGCTTACGATAGATTGAAAGGTGAAGCAGGTTCGATTAAAGATGCAGGTGCCTCCATGCACATGTGTAAGGATAGGCACCTGTTCACTAAGATAAAAAAGATTCCCACCGTAGAGATAGAGTACGGGGATGGGAGGATAGTCACCACTACTCTTCTGGATCGGTAGATCTGAAAGTGTTAGTAGAAGGAAAGACATCCATATTAACATTCTCCGATGTATTGTTTATTCCGGAGCTAAACAAAAATCTTATCTCTACATCTGTATTAGATGATAAGGTGTTTTTCACTAGCACTAGGGAAGGAGTCTTTACTGCTAGTTTTGAGCAGGATGTCTATTTCATTGCTGAGAAAGGTAGCCATGGGATGTTTAGGCTGATCTTAAGTAATGAAACGAAGAAACTTTATTATGCTGGTGTTCATGATATTATGATGTGGCATAAGAGGCTTGGGCATGTGAATCTCGATAAGTTAAGAGAGATGAAAAAGATGGGAGTGGTGGAAGGGATTCAGTTCAGTGAGAGTGATGATATAAGTGATTGTAGTGGATGTGCTCAAGGTAAAGCACACAGATTACCCTTTCCTAAAACAGCCACCTATAAGGGAGAAAAAATTCTAGATCTAGTACACACAGATATTTGGGGACTGGCTAGAGTGCCCTCACCGGAGGGGAAGAGATTTATGATGACTATAACTGATGATTGGTCTCGGTATTCCCGGGTGTATTTTTTGAAAAACAAGTCAGAAGCTGAGGATTGTTTTAGAGAATATAAAGCATGGAGCGAAAAACTCCATGAAACTCCAATCAAGAGAGTAAGGAGTGACAATGGTGGAGAGTATACTTCTAACCAGTTTGAGGATTTTCTGAGGGAAGATGGGGTCCAACACCAAAAGACAGTTCCAGAAAATCCGGAACAGAATGGGGTAGCTAAAAGGTTAAATAGAACACTAAGTGATAGTGCTAGAAGTATGTTGTCGGATAAGAAGATAGGAAAAAGGTTTTGGGAAGAAGCAATGAACTGTGCTAATTACCTCAAAAATAGAGTTCTTACTTCAGTATAAAAGATCAAACACCTTATGAGAGATGGACAGGCCGGAAACCAGACATATCTCACTTAAAGGTTTTCGGCAGTCAAGTATTCAGTCTAGATACAGATCGGTCTAATTGGAAGCTAGATCCTAAAATAAAACCGGGATACTTATTAGGATATGATGAGGATGTTAAAGGATATAAAGTTTATGATCAAAAAAGGGAAGATATAATCTTAGTAAACCATCTAGTAGTTATGGATGAAAGAAAGTCTTTCGATCCCTTCAAGTATACAAAGTTAGTAAGAATCAGATTTGAGTCAGAAAATTCCGATGACTTTGAGCTTCCTAACTATCCAGGTTTTAGAGAAGATGACATTCTTGCAGGTACAAATAAAACCGAAAAGGACTCGGCTGTGGAAACTCTAGTAACAACTCTATCCGAAGCGAAAGACGTGGTGGAAATTGATTTGGAATCAAGGGATAGGGGAGAAGCCGAGATTGTTCAAAAGAATCCATGAAAACCATCTATTTCGGCCTCAGATTTTGAAGGAGGAAGGAGAAGTAGCAAAAGATTGCAAGAAAAACAAGTTAACAACAAGGTAACAAAACTATCTCATCAAGATGAACCCCAGACTTATGGAGAGGCGATGACTTGTCCAGAAAGAAACTGGTGGAAGACAGCCATCAATAAGAAGATGGCCTCAATTATCGCAGTCGATACTTGGGAGCTGGTTGATTGTCCACCTAACCAAAAACCAATCGGTTGTAAATGGGTTTTCAATTTAAAACTGAACCCAGATAACATAATCGAGCGCTACAAGGCCCGATTAGTGGCAAAGGGATTTACAAAAAATGAGGGAATTGACTACAATTAAACCTTTGCCCCGATGGTCAGATTTCCCTCCGTCCGCATACTTCTTGGCCAGGCAGCAGCGGAAGACATGGAAGTGCACCAGATGAACATCAAAACAGCCTTTTTGCATGGAGAATTGGAAGAGGAGATCTTCATGCGACAACTCGAAGGGTTTGTGGAGGAAGGAGAGGAGAGTAAGGTATGCCAGCTGATTAAATCTCTTTATGGTTTGAAAAAGGCGCTTCGACAGTGGAATAAGAAGCTTGATGAGTTTCTTACAGGTTTGGGATATATCCGGATCACCTCAGATCACTCAATCTATGTTTTCGAAGATGAGGAAGGTTTTATATTTATTACAATTTATGTTGATTGTTTGCTTGTTTTAAGTAAATCAATGGAAAAAATTAATAAACTGAAAACCGATCTTAAGGGGAGATTTGAAATGAATGATATGGGGGAAGCAAAATATATTTTGGGAATCCAAGTAGAGAGAGACCGAAAAAGAAAGATTATAAGATTGACTCAAAAGAAAGCAATAGGGAACATGCTTGAAAAATTTCGGATGAATAAAGCTAATAGTTGTATAACTTCAATGGAGTTGAAGAAGGGAAGTGAGGGGAGTGAGGAAGAAGGAGTCATAGTCTTAGACGAGGAATTATCTCCTGGTGAACAGAAGTTCATGCAAACTATTCCTTACAGGCAAGTAGTGGGAAGTCTAATCTATTTTATGAATTGTACCCGGCCAGATTTAGCTGCAGCTGTAGGAGTGCTGAGTAGAAGTCTAAATGCTCCCACTAAGAGGGATTGGGAGGCAACTAAAAGAGTCCTTAGATAATTGATAGAAACTACGGATCTATGGTTGCATTTGGGTGGGGAGAATATTGACATCACCACTTGGAGTGATGCCAGTTAGGTGATGCTCCGATGAGGAGATGCACTTCTGGATATGTATTATATGTGGGTGATGGGGCTTGCTGTTGGAGTAGCTAACAACAAAAAGTTATTGCTCCGCCCACCATGGAGGGTGAGTATATGGCCTTTTGCTCTGCTGTAAAGAATTGATGTGGGTCAAGTCTTTGCTTGGTGAGCTTGGTCACCTTAAGAGTGGTGTGCAGAAAATATTTTGTGATAATCAGGCAGCAATCGCTATTTCTGCCAATCCTAAACATCATTTTAAAGCTAAACACATGGACATTAGACTCAACTTTGTTAGAGAGAAAGTAGAAAACAAAATAATCAGTTTAGAGTACCGACCAGATAGTGAGATGGTAGCAGATATGATGACCAAACCTGTGCCTTCCCCTAAGCTAATTTTCTGCAGGGAGAAGTGTCGTCTAAAATTAAAGATTGACTAGAAAATAAGAGGAGTGTAGAAATTAAAGGTCTTTTAAAGTATTTTCTAGGTCTTAATAGAAATATAGAAAGAAGCCGAGGCAGTCTACCTCTAACTTCTCTCTCCAAACTCTCAAACTTGTCGCAGTCACTGAGGAATTGGAGAGGAAGCTAGAGCCATGGCTACCTAGGCTATCCAGAGGTTTACGGGATATAAATATATTAGTTTATTTACGGTTGGGTTATTTACTAAAAGAGCATGTGTTTACCACAGGATTTGATCCTGGTACCTGCCGGACGGTAAGCTGCCGACAACCGATAGCCTTAACCGTTAAGTCTAGACATAGTGTTACGTATTATAGGGTTTGATAATTACTTAAACATTAATATGTAGGATAGTTCATTTAACTAAAATAGTTTTATGGGACACATAGATCTAGTAATGTAAAAGTACGGATTACGGTACGGATAAGAAACAAATACCGCGCATTTATTTCTTTAGCCAAAAAAATACCGCGCATGTATTTATTACGGCTACGATTTAATGTGAATTTAATCTGACGCCCGGAATTAACGCCGAGATTTCGGAAGAGAATTTGGCGGTTTTTGATCATCGCCACATCGGATGACATGTGGCGGAATGACATTGGATCGCGGCATTTCCGAGGATTAAGGGAGCGAATCCGGATATACCACGTGTCGACATTAAAGCCATGTCGTACAATGTTCGTATAGAAAGAATACCGGCAACTGTACTTTTGTGTACGGTGGAGTAATCTGATTGGCTCCAGATTGAGTCTGTGAGAGAGATATGACTTAGAAAAATTAGGAGATAGGACCCTCTCTCCCAGAGAGCTTTTGTACAAAAGGTCAACTTTGACCCTCTATAACTTACTACTCAGGGGAGCAAATTCAGAGATTCTTTTTGCTATCGACTCAAGGGAGTCTTGCCTTCACAAGGGTGAAGTTGGTCAGAGTTTTTGTCTGCCAAGGTGACAGTTGTTCTTGTTGAAACACAAAGGGGTCAGGGTTATCCTAGAGGCTTCTTGTAAGTTGTCCACTCTGAGGACTTATGGAGGTCCTAGAGTTTCACCACAGTACACCATAATGCACAGCGGAAAGCTCCAAGGATCTTCCCGTAGCAACAGCAGGCGCACACAGCAGTGACAAACAAGCTTGCACTTTATTTCTCAAGAGGGGATTACAAGATTCAACGCTCGCTGCGAAGGTCTACTCAAAGAGTGTCCTATCCACTAAGCCTACTTGACTATTTAAACTAGCTAGCTGCTACTCAACCTAGTACTGTACATGTGTACACGTAGACCTTCATGGTTAACCGAGACAAATCCCAAAAATATCTTGTAGAACAATACCGTTCTATCTTCATTCCGCGGCGTTGCTATACTGCTAAGCTGCGTTGCTCTGCTGCGGTGCTATTCTGCTACGCCACTAACTAGCTATGCTGCTAAGCTACTATAGTGCTATGTTGCGCCGGTGTGGAATCGGAACTGCGCTGCTCTGACATCGCAACCATAGCAGCCAAGTTGCTAACTACTAAGTACACAACTTTGTAACCTTGTTACAATGCCTCCAACTAGGGCTTCAACGTCTCGCTGAACCTTATGTCTCAGGGAAACTGCAACTGCTGGAGTATACCGTACGTCTCTTCGCGGTACTCCTCGAATTCATGTTGCAGGGTGTCGAGTTGGTTTTGGAGCTGCTCACATCGGGTCTCTAGCAACGCAATATGATGGTCTACAGTTGCCAAACGTCTCCCAACGATTTGCTCCCGCACTTGGTCCTCCCCCTCTTCCGGTACAGCCTCGGGACCCTCGGGTTGCGGCGGAATGGCCGCTAGTGCAAGCTCCTCAGGTGCCGGAATTTGGGGCGATTCGGGTTCTCAAGTTGTTGTGCCTCTTCCGCCTCCTCTTCAGCCGGTTCCCACCTAGGTACCTTCCTTAGGTTGAAGGCCGCTTGTTTCTTGGCAGCTTGGGCCTGCTGCAGAGTGTCCTGGCCAGCTTGAGTGCCCGTACTTCGGGGGTGACCTCTGCCCGAGCAATGATGTCATGGAGGCGAACATCCCACGGGTGATAACGGCGGAGTAACCCGGGAACATCCACCCTGTACCGGTAGTTATCCTCATCTACTTCCACAAACGATAGGACATGGGGGTTTAGCTACACATATCCCTTGTGGTCGTTCCCGAGGTCTTTCGTTCTCATAAAATTCCTGGCCAGGTGTGACGGTACGCTGGCGGGGATAAAGATAGGATTCCCAAGTTTTCTCGTACGCCACTCATTGGGCCACTCCTTGGGATCCCAATACAAGCGCTTCGCGAAGTTGAAGGCGAGATCCGGATGCTGTGTGTCGGCAAAAAGTGGGAAAAGGTAATCGGGAATTTCCTCTCCTTGTTCACTCTCCTCGGCCGTCTCCCTTTGGCTTTCTCGAAAGAGAAACACGTGGTCTCCACTGGGGTATTGTGCTTCCGCTTTCTTTTCCGTGCTTCCGCTTTCTTTTCCACGCTTCCGGAGGACTGCTCGTCTGCGGTACTCTCCTTGTTGGGGTCTTTCATCACCTCCAGATCGGAGGCGCGCTTCTCAATTGACGAAGGCGTTGGTTCTCGTTCTGGTTCCTACGCCTCCGAGAACTCATGATCCTCGTTGTATTCCTGATCCCCTTCCCGGTTTTGGGTGTATTCAGGGTCCTGTGAGTTTTCCAACCCCTCCCCTCCACTGGAACTCGCGGCCCTGCCTTACTACTGGCGGTTTCTTTTGGTTCCGGCTTCGCTTCTACCTCTCTTCTCCAATATGCCTCTACCATGGCCACCGCCGCCATTAATAATCTCAGGGAACGGGTCACATCTCCTTGCCCCACTCGTACAAGCCTCTTCTTTTTCGGTGGTGGAGAGGAGGACGACGCCATAGACACTGTTGTACAAGACAATTCCGGTAATTCTAGAAGTAAAGGCAAACTGACCGCGAGGAGAGAAGCAATCTCTAAGCTGCCGAGACTCGGTTGGTCGCGTGGGCAGATGGCGGCTTTATCAACAAGGGTTGAGGGTTTCACTATTGGATTCTGCAAAGCGTCGCAGCGTGCGAGGGTATCGCAGCGTCCAACATTTATAAGACTGCGCTGTTGCGGCGAAACCAAGGGTTCGTTGTTACCAACGTGGTGAAACACAATTGCGTCGTTGCGCTTTCCTATCAGCGCTGTTGTCCATAGCTTATTGCAGCCATGGATTACTCACGGAAACACCCACAGACTACCTCAAAAACAGCTGTGTTTTAGACGACACAGATTACTCCACAATAAACAAAATGATCTCAAACTGCACCAATATGCAGTATATCATATACACTGTAAACTCTCAAAGTTACAGCCAAATCCACCAAGGCATCTAGAAGATATAAGCTCCAGAGTTTCCCAAATATAGTTGACAGCTTCACAAACTAGCCACTTAGACTGATCACAGAATCTTACAGAGATACTGGAATACAATGAAACTTCACAGACATATAGATTCTATATCATAGAATAACTCCACAAAGTTTCACATGAAAGCACCAATCAGAGTGATCACACCAACAGGTCAAAGATGCAGAAAATAGTCTGCCATTGCTTTGATTAACTTGACTGCGATGCATAAAATAATCTAAGTCCTGCAAGTTATACTCAGAGTACGGAGGCATACCAGCCGTACTGTATCTACTCTAATAACCTAACTAGTCAAAAAGACCAACCTCTGTTGTACATAATATTTACACCGTACTCTTCGTATGTCAGAAACTAAGCTACCACTAAGCTTAATCATCACTACTTGAAATCTATCCTGTTCATATTATCCGTAGTTGTGCTGGCTGCGCTTTCCGTACGGATCATGAAGATAGCCGCAACTGCGTTGACTTAACTGCGTCGCAGCTGCTCCGTACCGGCGGCGCCTATTTCAACATTCCATTTATTTTACATCGGATCGCTTCGCGATCCGCCGTCCATTCGTCATTGCTTGTTCACACCACTCAATGAATCTTTTACGTAACTTTAATTATCAAACCCTTCGCTCCCCCAATCCGTGAATCTATTCAAACCTCCATATTAAAATCCAATTAGCAGTTAAGCACGAAACTGACTTTTCAAAACAACAAGCGCAGCGGTGGTGCTTCGTTCCTCTGACGGCACCGCGACCATGTTGCGCTGCGGTGGCTGCGCTGCTTTAGGGCTGCGGTGCGGTAACATCGCCGCCGCGTTTCTTTGCCGCGTCCCCAATATAATTGCGATGGTTGCGACACTGCGATTCATTCTTTTATTGCGGCCGCTGCGATTGCCCCTCCGGCGAAGTTGAGTGTCCTCACTCTGCTGAAACCGGCGCAGCAACTCTGGGGAATGTAGATCCTCCTCGTCCACCCAAGAGTCATCCTCAGTATCGTAGCCCTTCCAACGCACCATATATTGGCTGGAGTTGGAATTGTGAGAGCGGCGCGACTGAAGGATCTCTTCCACCTCATTCTTGTCCGAGGTACCCTGAACGGGTGGTAAAGGAGTATTCCGTCGTCGATTAGGAAATATCGAATCAGGGTCGCGGAATGGTTTGAGGAGTGAAACATGGAAGATATTATGGATATGCCAGTCTTTCGGAATATCTAACTTATAAGCCACTTCGCCCACACGAGAGAGAACTGTGAATGGGCGCGTGAATTTCAGTGCGAACTTATTAGAGAGGGCACCCGACAAGGAGAGGTTTACCATATCAAGGCAAACCTTTCCCCCCACGCTAAAGACGGCTTCCCTCCGATGAGCGTTGGCCTGCGACTTTTGGCGATCCTTTGCTAACTGTATCGCCCTGGCCGCCTTTTCCAGGTTTCCTTGTAGCGTTTTGGCAAAATCTTGAGCTGTTGGCGTATGGCAGTTCGCTACCAATAAGTTTTGGGGAAGAGTGGGCTGTCGTCCATTTAGGGAGAATAACGTAGCATTCGTAGACGAGTGCACCGCACTGTTGTACGCCACCTCAATCGCTGTAAAATGGTCCACACAATCTGTTTGGTTCACCGAAACATAAGCCCGCAACGCTTCCTCCAGAGTTCGATTCACCCTTTTAGTTTGACCATCAGTTTGAGGGTGGTAAGCTGTGGACATGGCCGACTGCGTGCTACACAGCACAAATAGATTTCGCCAAAAGTGGCTCACAAATTTGCGATCGCGGTCGCTGACGATCCTCCTCGGAAGTCCGTGATGGCGGAATATCTCCCGAAAGAATAAGTCCGCGATATCTCGTGATGTGGCTGTGGTGGACGTAAGTAGGAAATGGGCCATTTTCGTCAAATAATCCACGACAACAAAGATTGAGTGGTAGCCCTCCTTAGTCAACGGAAGGGCTACAATGAAATCTATCGAAATCGCCTCCCAAAGAACATATGGTATGGGAAGGGGTTGTAACAGGCCTTGCTGCCCTGAATCCGATTTGTTCCTATTATAGGAGTCACACGTCCGGACATATTCCGCAAAGTTGCGAGTCATGTGTGGCCAGTAATATGCCTCAGCGACACGCGCGATTGTTTTATCCCGCCCAAAGTGTCCGCTGAGCGGCTCGTCGTGGGCTCAATTTAAGAATCGTGTGACGTAACTCCGTATTTGTCGTAACATAAAGTCGTGTTGTTTTACTCGCTCTGTACCGCCACATACCATTGGCGGTTCGAATTAGTACCTTCCGTTTACTGAGTTCCTTCAGTGTGTCATCGTCGTCATAGGCGGCCTTTATCCTGCTTAACCACCGTTCGGCCACTTGCATCGTACTGATGACTGCGCTGAATTTCAGGTCTTGCGCTGCAGTCGCCGCTGCGGTGTTCTTCTTCACCGAGCTTACGTTTACATGTTGCGATGCTTGCGGTCCTTGCTCCGCTACTGGCGCAGCGACTCCGAGTCTTCTTGACAGCGCATCCGCCGGGTTCGTCTTGCCCGGTTTATACTCGATGACCAGTTCCGGTCCGAAGGTCTGAAGAAACGTCATCCATCGCACTTGTTTCTTGGACAACTTCGGCTGTGTTTGTAGGTACTGTAGGGCGTGGTGATCCGTGATGACCGTGATCCGCTTCCCCTGAACGTAACACTTCCAAACCTCCAGCGCATTGATGATAGCGATTGTCTCCTTCTCATGGGTGGCCCAGTTAAACTCCGTTGCCTTTAGTTTTCGACTGTCGTAGGCAATGGGTTGAAGACCTTTTCCTTGATCTTGCATAAGGATCGCTCCAATAGCCGTATCGCTGGCGTCGGTGATTATCGTCCAAGGTAGGTCCGGGTCGGGAACAGCTAACACAAGGGCGGTAACGAACCGCTCCTTTAGCGTGTTAAAGCTGCCCCTTCCGCCGATTTCCAATCATAGGGCATGTCATTCTTGAGCAACTCCATGAGCAATGCAACAATTTTTGTGAAACCCTCGACAAAACGTTGATAGTAGGAGCATAATCCTAGAAAGCTCCGTAACTCCGTAATATTCGCCGGCTGCGGCCACTCCTTTACTGCCCTTGTTTTGTTCGGATCCACTATGATTCCGTCCCGACTCACCACATGGCCCAGAAAATCAATTTTCTCTTTAAAGAAGTCACATTTGCTTCTCTTTGCGTACAACTTATTTTCCCGAAGGACTTGTAGGACCGTCCGTAGATACTTTATATGATCATCCAGCGTTCAGCTATACACCAAGATGTCGTCTAGGAAGACGATTACAAACGCGTCCAGATATTGCCGAAAGATGGAATTCATTAAATGCATAAAAGTTGCCGGTGCGTTAGTCAACCCGAACGACATTACCCGAAACTGGAAATGACCATACCGAGTTCTAAACGCTGTCTTTTCCACATCTTCCTCGGCAATTCTAATCTGGTGGTAGCCGCTCCGTAAGTCTATCTTCGAAAAATATTTAGCACCTCGAAGTCGATCCAATAATTCGTCTATCCTCGGTAAAGGGTACGCATTCTTCACCGTTAATTTGTTTAACGCTCGGTAGTTTATACACATACGGAAACCTCCATCTTTCTTTTTTACGAAAAGAACGGGGGCTCCATACGGTGACTTGCTCGGTTCGATTGCTCCGGCTTCGACCAACTCCGCGAGTTGCTTTTTGAGTTCGTCCAACTCGGTGTAACTCATCTTGTACATCCGATTAGCCGGGGGTACCGCTCCGGGAACAAGCTCTATCTTATGGTCTACTTCGCGCTTCGGAGGTAATCCTTCGGGGAGCTTCGGGGGAAATACATCTGCGTACTCCTCGAGAAGTTTTGTCACGACTTCCGGGGCCTCTTCGGAAGTCTTTCCAGGGTCGTCACTTTCTTTTGAGTCGAAGTCGGGGTCCTTCTTCTTCCATTCTTCCGGGATCTCCTCCTTCGCCTCCTCCATTGGCTGGACGACCGCCATACCAATCGTTTCCCCTTTCTTGAGTGCCCTCTTAAGCTGTAAGGCCGAAAGTAGGCGTCCCTCTTCCGCTCCCTTACCAGCCGCTCCCGCTTTTACCTCAAACTCTTCTTCACCTTTCTTCACTCTCATATCACCACTTCGCCAATCGATCGTCGGATTCCATTTTTGCAGCCACGGTTTCCCCAGGATTACTTCATGGTCCCCAAGAGGTAATACATGAAGCGTTTCATACCATCGGAATTTCCCAATTCCGACGCGTAACCTCGGAGTACGATGGTTAATCGATAAGGAACTTTCGTCGGCCAATTGTACCAACTGATGATCCTTTAATACTACGAGAGGAAGATTCAACCTTTTCACCGTCCCCTCATTGATAAAGTTCCTCGATGCTCCGGAGTCCACCATGAATTTTGTTGCGTTCACTCCGATTTGACCCCGAAATATCAAAGGGTCTCCTCTTTTTCCGGCTAACCTCGTGACGTTAAGTTTTTCCTTTTTGGGACCTTCCCGTTTTGGACATTCTCGAGCCATATGATCTGGGGAACCGCAGTGGAAGCATAGGCCATTTTGCCTCCTCCGCTGAAGCTCCTCGGGGAATAAGTCATTGGTCTTGGTCTTGGTAGGTTTCTTCTTTCTCCGCAGGACGTTAACCACTTCCTTATCCTCGTCAATTGCTCCAAGCTCCATGATTTTTCTGGGCCATGTGGGGAGCCGAGACGGAATCGCAGTGGATCCAAACAAAACGAGGGCAGTGAAAGAGTGGCCGCAGCCGGTGAATATAACGTAATTACGAAGATTTTTGGGATTATTCTCCTACTAT
This sequence comes from Zygnema cylindricum, assembly GCA_037447655.1. Classification (NCBI taxonomy): domain Eukaryota; kingdom Viridiplantae; phylum Streptophyta; class Zygnematophyceae; order Zygnematales; family Zygnemataceae; genus Zygnema; species Zygnema cylindricum. Next base: position 64,336 of record JBBHKE010003498.1, read on the forward strand.
CGACGTTTTGTCGAAAGTTTCGCAAAAATAGCTCCACGAATCACGGAATTACTCAAAAATGACGTACCCTACGAGTGGAAATCGACGTAAGGGGCAACTTTTAACACGCTAAAGGAGCGGTTGGTTACCGACCGTGTGATAGCTTTCCCTGACCCTGGCTTACCTTGGACTACAATTACAAACCCCAGCGATACGTCTTTTGGAGCGATCCTCATGAAGGATCAAGGAAAAGGCCTACAACCCATTGCCTGCGACAATCGAGAACTAAAGTCAGCAGAGCTTAACAGGGCCACCCATAAAAAGGATGAAACTCTGAGATCGTCATAAGTCCTCAGAGTGGACAGCTTCCAAGAAGCCTCTAAGATAACCCTGACCCCTTTGTGTTTCAGCAAAAACAACTGTTACCTTGGCAGACAATAACTCTGACCACCTTCACCTCTGTAAAGGCAGAACTCCTCTGAGTCGATAGCAAAAAGAATCTCTGAATTTGCTCCTTTGAGCAGTAAGTTATGGAGGGTCAAAGTTGACCTTTTGTATTGAAGCTCTTTGGGAGATAGGGTCCTATCTCCTAATTTTTCTAAGTCCTATCTCTCTCACAAACTCTATCTACTGATGTACGGAGCCAATCAGATTATAATTTCGTACACAAAAGTACAACTGCCAGTGTACTTTCTGTACTGACACTATACGACATGGCCTAAATATCGACACATGGTATGCCCGGATTCGCTCCCTTAATTCTTGGAGATGCCGCGATCCATTGTCATTCCGCCACGTGTCATCCGATGTGGTGATGACCAAAAACTGCCAAAATCCTCTTCCGCGATCTCGGCGTTAATTCCGACCGTCCGATTAAATTCACATTTAATCGTAGCCATAATAAATACATGCGCGGTATTCGTTTCATTAAAGAAATAAATGCGCGGTATTGGTTTCTTATCCGTACCGTAATCCGTACTTTTACATTACTGGATCTATGTATCCCGTAAACAGTTACAGTTAAATGAATTATCCTACCTGATAATGTTTAATTAAATATTGAACCATATAGTACGTAACACTAGTTCTAGACTTAACAACTAAGGCTATTACTGGCTGTCTGCCGGCCGGTAGGTACCAGGATCAAATCCTTTGGGCGGCACATACCTTTTAGTAAATAAACCCCTAACTAATATATATTTCCCGTAAACCTCTGGATAGCCTAGGTAGCCATGGCTCTAGCTCCCTCTCCAATTTCTCAGTGACTGCGACAAGTTTTAGAGTTGGAGAGAGAAGTTAGAGGTAGACTGCCTCGGCTTCTTTCTCTATTTCTATTTAGACCTAGAAAATACTTAAAATGGACCATTAATTTCTACAGACTGCTCCCTCTACTACGTAAAAAAGTGCAAATGTGCGTCAGACCGCAAATTGGGAACCCAAAAAAAAGATAGAAATACTTGATAAAATATCTAATAAATTTTCAATACTGAAAATTGGAAATAGTTATACTCTGGCATAAAAGGTGGCCTTAGCGCCGATTTAAAGCTACCTCTATGGCACAAACCCGGAAAAGTGCTCCCAAAGTGCTTAGGGAAAACGCCTTTGCGTTGGCGTAAGCGCGGTCTTACTTGTTCCAAATGACCGGCTTGGGTTAAACGGCCTCCCAGTATTGAGGGACTGCTCCCCCAACTAGGTAAAAAGGGTCAAATTTGTGGCCTAAAAGGCTCCAATGGTGGCCTTAGCGCCGATTTAAAGCTTCCTCTATGGCACAAAGCCAGAAAAGTGCTCCCAAAAAGCTTGGGGCAAACGCTTGCGTAAGCGCGGTCTTACTTGTTCCAAATGACCGGCTTGGGGCAAACGCTTGCGTAAGCGCGGTCTTACTTGTTCCAAATGACCGGCCAGAGGACCAATGGAGGTCTCAGAGTTACACAAGAAACCTTACTGAAACTGCTTGTACTCCACACGCGGTTTCTTTGCTTGGGCCAAATGTTTTCCATCACTTTTTCTTCCGCTCTCTCTTTCCCCCCTTACCTTGTGAGAAATGGCATATCCGCGTCGGTACGTAAATTGACAGGACAAAAAAAAGATAGAACACTTAGCCATATTTTTTGAAGTTTTCGGCTCGGCGTACACGGATTTTGGTACTTAGCCAAAATTTCAAAGTTTTCGACTCGGCGTACCGGTACTTAGCCAAATTTCGATTTTTTTTGACTTGGCGTACACGGATTCCAACACTTGGCCAAGTTTCTGAATTTTTCGACTCGACGTACACAGAATCCGGTACTTAGCCAAATTTCGAAATTTTTTTACTCGGCGTACACGGATTCCGGTACTTAGCCAAATTTCGTGAACTTTTGACTCAACGTACACTAATTCCGTTACTTAGCCAAATTTCGTCCATTTTTGACTCGGCGTACATGGATCTCGGTACTTAGTCAAATTCCGTCCATTTTTCACTCAGCCTACACGGATTCCAGTACTTAGTCAAATTTTGTCCATTTTTGACTCGGCGTACACAAATTCCGGCACTTAGCCAAATTTTGTCTATGTTTGACTCGGCGTACACGGATTTTCGGTACTTAGCCAAATTTCGACTTCTCTTTTGTAGGACTCCTCCCTTTACTCGATAAAAAATTGCCAATCCGCGCCGGACTGCAAATTGGCAGGACAAGAAAAATACACCAACACTTAATAAAAATACCGGAAAATTTTCAATACTGAAAATTTTAAAATGTCATATTTTGCCCGAAAAGGCTGTAGAGATGGCCTAAGGGCCAGTAAGAGGCTTTATGCATGGCAAAAAGCAGGAAATATGCGCCCAAAATGCTTTGGGCAAACGCTTTTGCACCGGCCTAACCGCGGTCTTAGCTCTACGAAATGACCGGCTCAAGGCAAACGCCCTCCCAGTATTGACTAAGTAAAAATGCGCCAATGTGCGTCGGACCGCAATTTGACACGACAAAAAAAAGATAGAACACAACCAAATTTCTAGGTCCAACGAAAAAAATTCAATACTGAAAAGTTTAAAATGTCATATTTCGCCCGAAAAGGCTGTAGAGGTGGCCTAAGGGCCAGTAAAAGGCTTCGTCCATGGTAGAAGGGCGGAAATATGCTCCCAAAATGCTTGGGGCAAACCCCTTTGCACCAGCCTAACCGCGGTCTTAACTCTCCGAATGACTGGCTTGGGGCAAACGCCCTCCCAGTATTGAGGGACTCCTCCCCCTACTACGTAAAAATGTGCCAATGTGAGTCGGACCACAAATTGACACGACAAAAAAAAATTAGAACACTTAGCCAAATTTCTAGATCCAACGAAAATATTCTTAATACTGAAAATTTGAAAATGTCACATTTCGCCCAAAAAGGTTGTAGAGGTGGCCTAAGGGCCAGTAAAAGGCTTCCTCCATGGCATAAGGCTGGAAAAACGCGCCCGAAATGCTTGGGACAAACGCAACTGCCCCGGCCAAACCGCGGTCTTAGCTCTCCCAAATGACTAGCTTGGGGCAAACGCCCTCCCAATACCGAGGGACTCCTCCCCCTACTAAGTAAAAATGTGCCAATGTGCGTCGGACCGCAAAACAAAAAAAAGATAGAACACTTAGCCAAATATTCGGAAATTTTTCAATAATGGAAAATGTAAAATGCTATTTTTAAGCCGTGTTTTATCGAATTTGAAGTCGTTATAGCTTGTTGGGTGGGTAATTACCTGTTCTTTTGAACAAACCATAACGGGCTCAAATCCGACAATAGACAACTAAAATATAGCATTTTAGAATTTCCATTATTGAAAAATTTCCGAATATTTGGCTGTGTTTTTTCATTTTTTTGTCGTGTGAAATTGCGGTCCGACGCACATTGGCACTTTTTTATACTATGGGCGTTTGCCCCAAGCCGGTCATTTTGGAGAGGTAAGACCGCGGTTAGGCTGGTGCAAAGGCGTTTGCCCAAGCATTTTGGGCGCATTTTTCCTGCCTTTTGCCATGCAAGAAGCCTTTAACTGACGCTTAGGCCACCTCTAGAGCCTTTTCGGCCCAAATATAACATTTTAAAATTTTCAGTATTGAGAAAATTTTCGTTGGGCCTGAAAATTTTGCTAAGTGTTATATTTCTTTTTGTCGTGTCAATTTGCGGTCCGACGCACATTGGCACTTTTTTATACCATGTGGATGGTAGCTCTCAATAATGGGAGGGCGTTTGCCCAAGCCGGTCATTTAGGAGAGCTAAGACCACGGTTAGGCCGGTGCAAAGGCGTTTGCCCCAAGCATTTTGGGGGCATTTTTCTTGCCTTTTGCCATGCATAAAGCCTTTAACTGACGCTTAGGCCACCTCCAGAGCCTTTTCGGCCCATAAATAACATTTTAAAATTTTCAGTATTGAGATAATTTTCGTTGGGTCTGCACATTTGGCTAAGTGTTCTATCTCATTTTTGTCATGTAAATTTGCGATCTGACGCACATTGGCATTTTTTTATACCATGTAGACGGTAGCTCTGAATACTAGGAGGCGTTTGCCCCAAGGTTGGCTTCGAAATTTGGCTAAGTACCGAAACCAGTGTGATTTCGGAGAAGTAAGACCGACCTTATGCAATTGAAAAAGCGTTTGCCCCAAGCATTCTGGTCGCATTTTTGCGGCATGAATGCTGTGGAAGAGGCCTTTGTGTGTGTGTGGGGTGTTCTTTGCACAGGCCTTTGCAAAACTTTTTTGCAATCAGAGGCCTTTGCCTCAGCATAATTGTTCTTGCGATTATTTTGAAAAACGAGATTAGGGTTGCCCGTTAGGACCGGGACAACCCTAATCTCGTTTTTCGGAAAAATGAGACTAGGGTTGTGCCGGCATGATCGTGAAACCCTAATCTCAAAATTTGGCTAAGTACCGAAGCTTGTGTGAATTTGGAAATTCGGCTAAGTATCAGAGTCATTGTACGCCGAGTAAAAAAACCTCGAAATTTGGCTGAGTACCGAAGCCAGTGTGATTTCGGAGAAGTAATATCGGCCTTACGCCAATGAAAAAGCGTTTGCCCCAAGCATTCTGGTCGCGTTTTTTCGGCCTTTTGCTGTGGAAGAGGCCTTTGCGTGTGTGGGGTGTTCTTTGCACAAGCCTTTGCAAAACTTTTGTACAATCGGAGGCCTTTGCCTCAGCATAACCGTTCTTGCAATTATTTTGAAAAACGAGATTACGGTTGCCTGTTAGGACCGGGACAACCCTAATCTCGTTTTTCCCGAAAAACGAGATTAGGGTTGTCTCGGCATGATCGTGAAACCCTAATCTCAAAATTTGGCTAAGTACCGAAGCCTGTGTGAATTCGGAAATTCGGCAAGTATTGGAGTCCTTGTACGTCGAGTAAAAAAACCTCGAAATTTGGCTGAGTACCGAAACCAGTGTGATTTCGGAGAAGTAATACCGACCTTACGCTAATAAAAAATTGTTTTGGCCCAAGCATTCTGGTCGTGTTTTCCCGGCCTTTTGCTGTGGAAGAGGCCTTTGTGTGTGTGTGAGGTGTTTTTTGCACTGGCAATTGGAGGCCTTTGCCTCAGCATAATTGTTGTTGCAATTTTTTCGAAAAACGAGATTAGGGTTGTCCCGGTCCTAACGGGCAACCCTAATCTCGTAATACCGCCCATACGCCAATAAAAAAGCGTTTTGGCCCAAGCATTCTCGCGTCCTTATGCCGCGAAGGGGCGTTTTCCTCTCGTTTAGGCCATCTTTGGTGGCCATTGCAAAACTTTTATGAAACTAGATGCTTTTGCCCTAACATAACCAGTAATTTGGTTTTACCCGAGAAACGAGATCACGGTTGCCCTTTGCTGATTGAGAAACCATAATCTCGTTTTTGTGAAGGAAACGAGAGTAGGGTGCCCGATTCCGTAGAGGGGTTAGACGGAGAAGTTCCTCGATAGAGGGAGGTATAAGCCCTAAAGCCAATCCAAACAAAGTTTGCTCAAGGTTTCGGTAGCATTTGTCAGAGCGTTGGAGGACATTTCTATCTGTTGTGTGGCACCGTCCCATCGTCTTCGCATGAAGACTAAGGGATGTGGAGTTGATCCTCCAAACAAATTTGGAAAGGCAACAAGCATTCAGCCTTGTTGTCTTTTGCTTTGTGACTTACAATTTCTTGCCTCGTTCATTGACTCGAAACCGAAACGCCAAAATTCAGGAGCCTTTAAATTTAATTGAAAGTTAATTTTGAAAAAAACGAGTGTGTGAAGTTGCAAGTCAGAAAAGCCTCTCATCCTAGCGAAAAACTTAGAAAACTGCATGAAAGGAGAGAAAACCCTGTAGCAAACGCATAATAGAGCAAGGATTTTGTCGTCGGAGAGTCTTTAAAGACGTATCTAACAGTGGGATCTTTGCGTGTTATCGTTGTCGCAGGTAATTGAGAGGCATCAGTAACCTATCCACACTCGTCAGACTTAACTTCCCTCGATAACCGGATACCTTTGATTTGCACCCGGCGGCGATAGATTTAATGTCGCACCTGGCGTTGCTCACCTTCAACCATGGACGACGCTCTGCCCAAAGAGTTCTTTAGTAGATTAGCCAGGGGGCTCGGGCGCGCAGAAACCCCTACAGATGTGCTCTGAATCATGTCCGAGGTCGTTAAGACATCACCTCAAGTTAAACTCACTGCGGCGAGGTATGTGGAAGAATACCCTACGAGTCCTTGCCCCGATGTTAGTGGAGGAGAAGGTGTTCGAGCCCGGGGTTGTAGATGCGTCTGAGGAGGCCGTTGGCCCGAATAACGTCCCTCCCGATGCGGTGGCTATCGCGACGACGGGAGGCCATAGCAGCTACCCAGAGCAGTCGGAAGAACCTTTGAGTCAGCGCGATAGTGCGTTACCGAGGCCGATAGCAACACCCGAATGACCTAGTCCCCCTGTCCGTAAGGAGGAGGAAGATGTCGCAGGAGGGGTGCGAGCATGTCCTGAAGTGCCTAGTCCTCCGGTGCGTAGGGAGGAGGAGGATGTTCGAGGAGGGGGGCTCGGGGATCTTCGAAATGACGATCTCGGAGGGGGTGGAGAGAGTGAGTACTCAAATGGCGATGAAGAGGGTGAAAACGTTAGCGGCAGAAATGACGCTAATGTCGATAGTGGTCCGAGGGGTAACGATGTGGCGCCCGACGTCGCTGATGAGATGAACATCGAAGTACCACCGGAGCCCCCGGTCTACGAGGGGGAGCGTCCGGGTGGAATAAAGGCTACCCGCGTAAAAAGAATTTGCGGGGCGGTGAGAGTAATGTACCAAATGCCGACTAACTTGGATGTACCAAAAGACGAGAGCGACATGTTCACCGTAACCCCCGAAACTCTATTGCAACGCGTGTTCGTGTGGTTGGGTGGGACCTACGCCATACGGGTGGTCAAAGAAGATCCCGCTGCGACAGCCTACGCCGCCCCAGAGTCCTTCGGAGAAGTTAGGATCCATGTGGGGAATTTGGACAGGTGGATGCGGGGAAACGATTGCAAAAGGCTGAAGACCGAAGCCCGAAATACCAACGACAAAAAAGAAGTAATGAAAGAGCATCGGATGTTCGAGGCCGGTAAGCTTCTTTGGCGAGTGGAAAGGGCGTTTAAGGTGCTAGCGAAGGAAAACGACGATGAGGAATCGCAGTATCAGATAGTAAAAAAAACAGGATTGATGAAGTGGATCGAAGACGACAAAAATTTGATCCGGTTCTTGAAGACTCTCGGTTTGAATGCGAAGCGCAAAGACGTACAAGGGTTGGACAAATGCCTCACCTATTACAAGCACGCCGCGTTCAATTCAGCGGTTCGTATCTTAGCGGTTCGTATCTTAGCGCAGGCAAGTTGAGGGTCGCCCAACTAGACGAAAAGTCATATAGGACCGAAAGAGGGCCAGGGTACCGGATTGTTGATGACGAGGAAGCTCGAATTTATCGTGAGAATTTGCGCTTTCTGCAGACGGTATTTGAGGGACAACACGTACGAACCTCTCCCCTACATGTTGCAAGAGGCCCTCCGACAAATTAAAGCGCCTTTGACTTCGCCAAGCCGTCAATTTCCGTGCCGTTTCTTCGAGTCTTTTTGCGGAGTGGTGAAGTTGGATTTAGAAGAAGGAGGGTTGAGCGATTTGGACGGACTGCGCGTGACGTTGTGGAAAGAGTGGGAAACCACGTTGGACGACGGAAGGAAAGTGTGTTCGATTTGTCGCGGTAGTCACTCGTCGGTGCCAAGGGAATGGTTAGGAGAAGTGATAGAGCTTTGGGTGGCCTACGTAGACGGGATCGAAGTGAAGCAACACGGGACGTTTTGGGGCCGAGCAATGAATAAATTGCGTTGCGGTTGCGTACGTTTGCTAGAGGCAAAGAGCTTAACATGTGCGTGCAACCGTTGTACGACGATCACTACGGTCGGTTGGTGGGGGGAGTGGAGTTGATGGGACCATGGACGAGTACTTCGCGGGAAACATTGGTGTACCAGCGAAAGTTGGTGTCGTGGGGCGAAGATTCGTATTGGTACGTCGATGCCTACAACTGCTTAGACGAGAGTTTATTCGACCTTCAAAGGGACGAAGCGTTGCCGAACGCTGAAGAATGGGCCTTGAAAAAAGATATGGAATTGGGAGAGGAGGCGTTGTCGCACGGTGCGGTCGAAGGTTTCTTGAATATCCACCTCTTTCCCGAAATGAAAAGACCTTGGCCAAAGTGGGCTGTTCGACAAGGAGGCGGGCCATCATCGCCTGTTTGAGCAATAGGAGGGTGAGGAGAGAAAGGCCCGAAAACCCAGGTGGGGAACAAGAGGGTAGAAGGAGTCCGTTCGTGGCGGATATGGCGGAGGTAGAAAGTGACGAAAGGAATGAAGACGAGGAAGAGGACGAGGACGAGGAGGAAGAGGAGGAGGAAGGGGAGGAAGAGGAGGAGGAAGAAGAAGAGGACGTAGAAGAGAGAAACCTTGACGATGATCAGCAAGTCGAGGAAAAAGAGGAGGAAGAGGAAGAGGAGGAGGAGGAGGAGGAGGATGAAAAAATAGAGGAAGAGGAAGACTCAGAGGAGGAAGACTCAGAGGACGAGGAGGAAAAAGTAGATGTAGAAGAGAAAGACACAGTGCAGGAGGAGGAAAAAGAAGTGGAGGAAGTGAAAGACTCAGAGGAGGAAGACTCAAAGGAGGAGGAAGAGACAGAGTCCGAAAAGGAGGTAGTAGAGAGGGATCCCAACGAGAACGAGGGAGACAAAGAAGAAGAAGAGGAAGAAGACAAAAACTTGGAAGAGGACAAGGAAGAGGAGAAAAAAGAGAAAGTTGAGGAAGACGAAAAAGGCGACAACAACTTCGTCGAAGAGGAGGAGGAAGTAAACGACGTTGGGGACAATCGAGGGCCACGAAACAAGAGCGAGGAGGAAAAAGTAGAGGAGAAGGATGTAGCCCGAGGGAAGGGCTTGGCCGAAAGGGAGGGAGAGCCGTCAAACGTTGTAGGCGGCGACGAGGACAACGGGGAGAGCTCGGAGGGAAGTATTGAAAAAATCGTTAGGGTGAAGAAAGAAATGCAAAAGGAAATTGAAACACGTAAAAGAAAGAACAGGAAGAGAGGTGTGAGGAAAGCAAAAGTACTGAAATTGGGGTAGAGAATGGGAAGAAGATAGTGGGGGATTGAGTGGAAAACTTGAGGTCCGAAAATGGAAGATGTTTGAGTGTTGGGTATGCTTTGGAAACGACGTTGTAAACGATGGTGATTTGCTTTGGAATGGGTTGCTATATTAGTTTGAATAGGTTTTTGCAAATCAATGGAGCTTATGATGTGGGATTGAGAGTTGTGGCACGGGGAATGCGATGTGTGTGAGAGATGAGAGGAAGGAACTTAAGAATATAAACACACGAGGTGGGAAAAAGAGGTGGTTTTCATTGGAACGTAGTGGTGGAAGGTCGAAAGCCGAAGGCCTTCCGCAAGGGAGAACTCAACCCCCCCCTCTTCCAACCCCCCCTCGGCCGAAGGGGGGGGGGGGGGGGGGGGTAAAATCCTGCTCCACGTTAACGAGATGGTGGAGTCTAGTTTTTGGGAGAAAAGTGAAGGTGGACAAGGAGGAAAACGGTGGCTAAATACGTGGATTCGAGAGTTGCGAGGAGAAGAATTCTCGATATGTGGTGCAAAGTATCGCATGTCGTGTGCGTAAGGGAGTGTGTGCCCCCGCCAAAGGCGGGGGCACCTAAAAATTTGCTCCACGTTAACGAGATGGGAGAGCCTCGTTATTAGGGGAAAAACGAGGGTGGAAGAGGGGACAAACTACGGCCTAGGACACAGAGCGGCAAAGTACACGAGCTACCGAATTGCAGATCGAAAAAGGCCGAAGGGTGCGGTAAGGAAGACCAAAGAAGAGCTTACGGGTATGCCCGGAGCCCAGTTTGTAGAGGAGAAATCGGGCCGGACAAGGGGGCAAAGGATGGCCAAGTGCACAGAACCCATGTACTCCGAGGTACCGAATTGCGGATTGTAATGCAAAGAACCGGATGTCGTGTACGATGATTAGCCGATTGCGGTCGGTTCGAAGCGGTGGAAGGCAGAAGGCCTTCCGTAAGGGAGGGTGTGCCCCCGCCGAAGGCGGGGGCACCTAAAAACTTGCTCTACGTTAACGAGATGGGAGAGCCTCGTTATTCGGGGAAATGCGAGGGTAACAAACGTGGAAGTGGAGGATGTGGTGGTGGAGTTCTGTGGTCGCCGAGTCGAAAAACAATCGAAAGGTTTGCCGTAGAATGGACGTCAAAACCCTAGCAACGACATATTTGCACGTTCATTCCCGCGTAAGCTGAGTGCCAAAATCCAAATGTTTCACTAACTAAGTACCGGAATTCTTATGGGCCGAGTCAAAAAATCCGAAAATTTCACTAAGTACACTTTATGCCCCCCCCCATCTTACTAAACTCACTTTTCACCGTTAAACCAGACTCTACCGCCTCCTTAACTACCATATGTGGTGTGAGCCCATTTTCAAACCCCTCAAGGTTTATTTTATAAGTAGGCCAAAAATAAGGCTTATTTTTAAGTGAAATGGGACCGAAATCCGGTGCCATTTGAAGTGATTTAAACAAAAAACCACTGATATCAACAGACTGGGCAAATTTAGCAGTCGAAGATCAAACATTCATACCATATTGGGCTAAGACACGGTCTTACAAACAGGAACCTATTCAATATGCCATTTATGGAGAAAAACAAGTCCAAATTAAGTGGTATTTAGATAAGATTCAACAATAGGCTATCACTCTGAATACAACCCAATTTTGACCTTGTTTTTCCCGAAATATGAAATATTGAAAAGAGTTTTATTATGATAAAACCAAATCTTAATCCGATAAAATATTCAAGTCACAACTTCAAATGCCAAATTTGGGACAGTTTGTATTGGTTTGTCCATACCATTTCGGTCCAATCACATGTAACCTTTTCTCAACCAACGCCTCATTTTGCTTCCCATGGCCACCTATTTCTTTCCAAGGAATCAAAAGATGATAATGGGACGGTATTTTACTGATAACTCGCTCTTCAGATTTTCAAGTGCTTGATTATGGCTTTTTTTTGCGATAAAGCATACGCTCCTAATACGTCCGAGTCTAGGTGGTCTTCGCCAAAAATGCGATGTCGAGGTAGGTTGAATTTCGGAAGAATGAGTTTACTTTCTCATACGCTTTCGAAATTAAGCCATCAAATGCGAAATTTCGTACCGATATTTCCTCAAGGAAATACGGTAAACATTATCACCTGTCTTGGAAAGTTATGCTCCATAATTTAATGCACCACCCAATATTTTGATTCCGGGAATGTGTCGTCAACCTTCCGCTTCAAAATGAGCAAAATTCCCCAAAATACTTTTAAGCCCATTCCCATCAACCAACTTTGCACCATTTTTGACCAATTTTACTTTCCTCATAAAAAGTACTCAGTTCTTCAACCTAACTTTTTATTCTAACATAGGAGGTCATTTTAAGACTTTTGCATTAATTAAACGTATGCCGAATTCTTCACGGTACTTCCATTATAACTCCTCAAAGTTTGTCTACTCATAATCCGCTTAAGTGGACTCTACGCAAGCAACTCTACGGTTAGGATATAGAGTTTATCATTTAAAAAGGGAAGATATAATCTTAGTAAAGCATCTAATAGTTATGGATGAAGGAAATTTTGTGGATCCCTTCAATTATACAAAGTCAATAAAAATCAGATTTGAGTCAGAAAATTCCGATGACTTTGAGCTACCTAACTATCCAAGTTTTAGAGAAGATGACATTCTTGCAGGTACAAATCAAACCAAAAAGGACTCAGCTGCGGAAACTCTGGTGACAACTCTACCCGATGCGGAAGACGTGGTGGAAATTGATTCGGAATCAAGGGACAGGGGAGAAGCCGAGATTGTTCGAAAGAAACTAAGAGAACCATCTATTCCGACCACAAATTTTGAGGGGGGAAGAAGAAGTAGCAAAAGATTGCAAGAAAAATAGGTTGATAACAAGGTAACAAAACTATCTCATCAAGGTGAACCTCAGACTTATGGAGAGGCGATGACTTGTCCAGAAAAGAATCGGTGGAAGACAGCCATCAATGAGGAGATGGCCTCAATCATGGCAGGATGTGATTGTCTTTCGATCCTGCACATGTAATAAGTTGTTGTAAGCCAAACCTTGTCACCTATGCTTACTGCTGATTTTGGAAAGCTTTAAGTCTCAATAAATAGTGTGACGGCAAAGGGTAGTAATTTGTAGCATAAGTTTCACAAGGACATGCTTCATCACTTGAGTTTAGTACAAGACAACGCAGCCGCGAGTAATATGCATGTGATTCGGTACAAGACAACGCAGCTACGATTGATATGAATCAAGTCAACGGACGAGATTCATAAGAGTATCACTAATGACTTAGCCGAGAAGTATTTATACAATCACTCAGTATAGATCTTGAGTAATACTGACTGTACGATGGTAGATTGGGTTGACATGAATAATGTTGATATTTGTGTAGTTTCTAGGTCTATAATAGCATAGAAAAAGATATAGGCTGCCTCTAACTCCCCTCTCCAAGCCCCCACACTTGTTGTAGTCACTAAAGGCTGGATAGGGAGCTAGAGCCATGGCTGCCTAAGCTCTCTAGAAAAGCAAGTGATGAATTAGGTAGACTTACCAAAATATACTTGACGGACCTAGGAATTCATCCTGTTACTTGATGTCTGTCAAGACAGCCGTAGACGCCGGCTTTAACCGTTAAGTCTAAACCTAATGTTACAATATAATATGTTTGATAAACATATAAATATTAACACGTAGACTAATTCGTTTAACGACAATAAATACTTAGTGCATAGATACAGTTTACTTTAGTACTGAGTACGGTAAGGTTATGAAACGCATACCGCGCATTTGTTTCGAACGCGAAAACAAATGGCGCGCACGTATTTATGATGGCTACGTTCAAAACATGGTTTCGATCGGACGGCCGGAAAGGATGCCGAGATCGCGGGAGAAGATTTCGGCGGTTTGCGGTCATCGCCACAAAGGATGAGACGTGGCAAAATGACATTAGATCGCGGCATCTTCGGAGATTAAGTGAACGAATCTAGAGATGACATGTGTCGACATTTTGGCCATGTCGTACAATTGGCCATACAGAAAGTACACCACCACCTGTATTTTTTTGTACGACACAGTAATTTGATTGGTGCCGTACGTTAGTAGATAGAGTTTTAGTGAGAGATAGGACTTAGAAAAATTTAGTAGGTAGCAGCCTCTCTCCGAGAGAGCTCCTGTACAAAAGGGTCATCTTTGACCATTCATATCTATCAATTTACTTTACCTTTATCAGTGATTCTTTTTGTTGAGGACTTAAGGGAGTCCAGGCTACACAAAGGTGTAGTTGGTTAGAGTGTTTTTGCCTGTCAAGGTGGCTGCATTTCAAAGGGAAAGTCAAAGTGGGTGAAAGTGTCCGAAACTCTTATTCTAACTTTGCATTCTATGGTGGAATTGAGCACACAGAAAGTCTTATTTCACAGGGGTGAAACTATAATGGGTATCTGATTGTCAAGAGGTTAATCATTTGGGTTTATATCAACTTGGAGTCGGCAATATCTAGATAAGCTTCTTTCGGATCTGCGATTTTTGTGGGCAATGGAGCACACAGAGTTTCAGGTTATGGGCCCACCATCTAGGGTGCCTATGTTTGATGGAACTTGCTTCACTTATTGGGGATTTATGATGGAGGGATTGCTTTTTGAGAAGCACTTATGGGGAATTGTTTTGGGACAAGTGAGGTGTCCTCCACCGGGCTTTGGAGGAACTCACTATGGAGAATCATCTGGGGTTGCCGAGAAAATCAACCGGAGTTCAGATGCAAAAGAAGGTGAAGGGAAAATCATTGCCATGGAAGGGGAAAAATGGGAGAAGGGAAAAGGAACAGTGATGGTGAGGGGAGCTAAGCTCTCGACTATGGTTCCACTTGTAGGGATTAAAACTGAAGAAAATGACAAAAAAATATGGTAATACAAAAACACTATAGCAAAGCATCTCATACTTAGAAACGTGTCTAAGTCTATAGCTATCACTCTTATAAACTTAACGAAGTCTTCAAAGATATGGGAAGCACTAAGTCACATTTATAAGAGTGAGACTATTTAGAGGCAGCAAATAGTAAAACAAGAAATAGATGCCTATGTTTATAAAGACGTTAGCATGATGGAATTTTGCAATGATATTGCTACGCTATATGTTGAGCTTGCTAGTGCAGGATATGTAGAATCTGAGGAGAGGAAGATTAATACACTATTTATGAAACTCCCAGATGAGTACGAAAACATCATTTGTCGTATGTAGGAAATGGATGGCTCCTCATAGACTTGGAGCTTTACCATGGGGATAATTCTTGTGAGGGAAAGCACTTTGGAGCTTCGTAGGGGAAGTGAGAGGGTGAATGCATTTACAGCTGGTGGTGATTGGCGGAAGCGTGATTAGAGGAACAGCGGTGACGAGGGGAAGCGTGATGAGAGGAAGAAAGATAAAGGTAAACCTTATCGGAACTTTGGTAGAAAGAGAGGGAGAGAAAAAGAAAAAATAGCTTTGAAAAAGAGGGTTTGCTTCTTTTGAAGGGAACCGGGTCATTATATTCAGGAATGCCCTTGTTTGGAAGAACTTAGAAGTTGGAATGTGGATGAGGAGGAAGAAAGGGAAGAGGAGAAAGAGGAAGAAGATATGTTGGAGCTTCTCCGCATCGGTAATATGGGAAAAAAAGAAAAGCACACAGAAATTCCACGGAAACAACAATGTGCTTTTGGAGGTATAAAGGAAGTAAATAGAGAGGAGGTGTTTGAGGATGTCGAGAAGTGTAGAGTGTATGACTTAGAAATGAGAAAGTCAGATCTAGGATCCATAAGTGAAAACGGAAAAGATAAAATTAATAAGGATTATTTTATAGATATTTTGGAAACAGAAAAGTGGTTGGAAAAGGAGACTTCAACGGATTCCGAGGGAAGGGGAGAAGTGAAACTAGAAGGGGTTTTAAAGGATAGGGGAAGAAGAGGAATATTTAATGAAAGGTATAAAGGAGGAGAAATATTTATTTGGAATAAATTTAGAAAGTGAGAGTGGAAAGAAATCCATGGGAGAGAGTGAAAAAAATTTAGAAAATGGGGTAATTATCATGGATAGAAATATAAGTTCGGAAGATGTAGTTTTTATAAGTAACTTAGTGGGGACTCTTGATTTAAGGATAAATTTGGGGGGTAATGATTTTGACATCACTAATGGGAGTGATGCCATCTATGAAGGTGTGCCTATAAAAGGCTTAGCATTTGGGCGTATGTTGCAGATTGGAGATGGAGCTGGTTGTTTTGGGCGTATGTTGCAGATTGGAGATGGAGCTGGTTGTTGGATTGCAACAAGGAAATCAGTTTCTGTGTGGATGGAAAACTAATGAGGTGGATAAAATCTTTGCTCGAAGTTATAAAAACTGGGATGCTTCATAAAATGTGTGATCAACAAGATGGAATGTTTATTTCAGCTCATCTAATTGACCTTTTAAAATATGAGGGTATTGTCTTAAATAGTTATAAAAGGAAAAGGAAAAGAAAAAAGAAAAAGGTGAGGGGGTATTTTGGTTTTTATGTGTGGGAGTTGAAAGGAAGATACACTAGAAAATAAGAGGAGTGTTGATATTTGTGTATTTTCTAGGTCTATAATAGCATAAAAAAAGACATAGGCAACCTGTAACTCC
Source organism: Zygnema cylindricum (assembly GCA_037447655.1). Lineage (NCBI taxonomy): Eukaryota > Viridiplantae > Streptophyta > Zygnematophyceae > Zygnematales > Zygnemataceae > Zygnema > Zygnema cylindricum. The sequence goes on from JBBHKE010003498.1 coordinate 80,512, forward strand.
CCTCTCCAAGCCCCCACACTTGTTGTAGTCACTGAAGGCTGGATAGGGAGCTAGAGCCATGGCTGCCTAAGCGCTCTAGAGAAGACAGGTGATGAATTAGGTAGACTTACCAAAATATACTTGACGGCCCCAAGAATTCATCCTGTTACCTGACGTCCGTCAAGACACCCGTAGATGTCGGCTTTAACCGTTAAGTCTAAACCTAATGTTACAATATAATATGTTTGATAAACATATAAATATTAACACGTAGACTAATTCGTTTAACGACAATAAATACTTAGTGCATAGATACAGTATACTTTAGTACAGAGTACGGTAAGGTTATGAAACGGATACCGCGCATTTGTTTCGAACGCAAAAACAAATGGCGCGCACATATTTATGATGGCTACGTTCAAAACATGGTTTCGATCGGAGGCCGGAAAAGATGTCGAGATCGCGGAAGAAGATTTCGGCGGTTTGCAATCATCGCCACATAGGATGACACGTGGCAAAATGACATTGGATAGCGGCATCTCCGGGGATTAAGTGAACGAATCAAGAGATGATATGTGTCGACATTTTGGCCATGTCGTACGATGGTCGTAGACAAAGTACACCGACACCTGTACTTTTCTTTACAGCATAGTAATTTGATTGGTGTCGTACGTCAGTAGATAGAGTTTTAGAGAGAGATAAGACTTAGAAAAATCTAGTATGTAGCAGCCTCTCTCCGAGAGAGCTCTTGTACAAAAGGGTCATCTTTGACCATTCATATCTATCAATTTACTTGACCATTTTCAAAGAATCTTTTTGCTGCCAACTCACGAGAGTCCAAGCTACACAAAGGTGTAGTCGTTAGAGTTTTTGCCTGCCAGGGTGGCTGCATTTCAAAGGGAAAGTCAAAGTGGGTGAATGTGTCCAAAACTCATATTCTAACTTTGCATTCTGTAGTGGAAACGAGCACACAAAAGTTTTATTTCACAAAGGTGAAACTATAATGGGTATCTGATTGTGAAGGGGTCAGACATTTTGGTTTATATCAACTTGGAGTTGGCACTCTCTAGATAAGCTTCTTTTGGATCTACGATTTTTGTGGGCAATGGAGCACACAGAGTTTCAATTAAGAACACGTAGATCTCACTATGCGGGTTGATTTTTGACGTACCTCTCAGGTACACTTGTATCTGCGGTTCAACACTGAGAGTATAAGACTTATGACTTAGAACATTTTATGTATCCAGACTTCCAAGTAGTAAAAATGAAAATAGTTTTTGGGAAACTTCTGAGTATTCTATCTTAAATATTGTTTGGTCAATGATACTCAAACTTTGGGAGTTGTTAGTGTTTATGTTACTCTATATTGTGATAGAGTTTTGTGAAGTTTTGATGCCTATATAATATTAGGTGAACACTTGTAAACAACTGTTTGGTAGGATTCTTGATAGCTTCTTAGAGTGTATCATGTCAACTTCTACTACTACTGCTGCTTTTCCACCTTCACCGATGGTTGTACAACAACAAGTTGTAGGCCTTTCATCGAGAATTCTTATCTTTTCAGGAGAGAAGTATGTTTACTGGGCCGATATGGTGGAGACTCACTTTGAGAATGTTAATCTATTGGATATATTGGATGGTTCCCTGGATGAATCAGATCCGTCTTGGTCTAAAAAAAATACGCACGCACGTTTATTTTAAAATTTTGAATATCAAAGGACTTAGCTATGTCTCGCATAAAAATGAAAAAGGCAATTCACATGTGGAAATCTCTTTAAAATGATTATGAAAAAGCTAATGTCCACGAAGAACTTTTGTTGGCAGGAAAAATTTAGGACTATAAGTACACTAGCGGAACGATGGCTGAGTATGCTTACAAATTTCGCATCCTTGTAGATGCCCATGCTTCTGCAGGTAGTTTGTTTCCTCACTTTCAATAATCAGCATAGCTAATGAGAGGTCTCCCTAGTAGTATGAATAGAGCGTCTGATGCACTCAAACAAAAAGATAAGACTAACTGGACTTTACAGTTAGCGATTAATATTTTGCTAGAGGAGGAAGCAACAGCTAAAACTCCGTGTTCTGAGCTTTAGAGGCTTTCAATACAGATTTTAAGAGAAAGGGAAATCAATACAGATTTTAAGAGAAAGGGAAATTTTAATTAGCAGAGAAATCATGTTAATTCATATAATCAATATACGACGACACTTTGCACATTTCTGAAGAGGATAAAGCGGATCTTTTTGCCATGGTGGCAGCAATGGAGGGCCCAAAAGACCCTGGATGGATAATGGATACAGGAGCGTCAACCCACATGTGCTGGAACAAGAGTATCTTCAAAAATATGAAATCAACACCGGAAAAGAATATTTACTATGCGTGTGGCATGAGTGTTCAAACTCGTGCTATGGGTGATGTATCATTGATGGTTGATGTAGAGGGAAAAGAAACTGAAAGGACTCTTCACAATGTACTCTTTGTCCCTGACTTTTATAAAAATTTGTTTTCTACGTCTTTGGTAGAAAGTAAAGGCTTTGAGATCAATATGAAGAATGGTCAGCACGTTGTTAACAACAATGGCAAGGTTCCAATTACAGGTACTAGAGATAATAACAAAATGTACCGTATGGATATGGCTAATACCAAGGAGATTGATGTTCTGTATTTCAGTGTTGTGCCCTCAGATGAGCTGTGGCATAAAAGATTAGGCCATGTAAATTATGATAGTTTGAGGAAAATGGTCCTTGTTGGCACAGTAGATGGTCTCTGTAACAGATCAGCTTGTGAAAACGTGTGATGGTTGTGCTTTAGGCAAAATACATACACTACCATTCCCTACAGAGCCGTAACATCGGTCAGCTAGAATTTTACAACAAATTCATTCCGACGTTTTTGGTCCTGCAAAAGTACCATAAACCGGAAGATGAAATATATGGTCACCTTCACAAAACAAATTTTCAAGGCTTACAAAGGTTTATTTCATGAAAGAAAAGAGCAAAGTGTTCAGTCACTTTAAACACTACAAAGCCTGGGTGGAAAAACTACATAGCTTGCCAATTTTGGCGCTCATATTAGACAATGGTGGGGAATATACATTAAAGGAATTCGAAATTTTTTTACTAGAGGAAGGTATAAGTCATCTATTGACTGTTCCATATTCACCAGAAAAAAAAATGGAGTGTCAAAGAGGTTAAATAGAACACTCACACAGAGCTCTAGGTCGATGCTTGTAAATAACAATGTGGATCCAAAATTCTGGGCTGAGGCTCTAAATTGTGCAATTTATATTAAGAATAGAATAGGGTCTAGATAATTAAAAACTCCGCCTTATAAAGCCTGCACTGGCAAGAAACGTGATGTTAGTCATTTTAAAGTTTTTAGTAGTAAATGCTTCATTTTAGATACATGACAAGATAGATAAAAAATAGAACCTAAAGGGTTACCGGGTATTCTGCTAGGATATGATGACCACTCCAAAGGTTATACGGTATTTTTCTTTAAGAAACAAAAGATCATTGTGGCTCGAAATATTATTGTGAAAGATGAGCTTGATTAGGCAAACATATATTTTTCTTCACGGATGTACAAAGGCAACAAAAAATGCAGGAATATATCATTTTGGACTGCAATCAGCCTATTGTCAAATAGGTACACGATACTCTTTTTACTGAGCAGTCTACTAAGATTCATGAGGCATCTTTGCAAGTTCATTTCCAGCCAGAACAACAGCGGTCAATACTTGCGGATCAACATCAGCGACAGAAACGGAATGCAAGAGATTTGACGATCTCAACCTCAAAATTTCCGGGGGGGAAGAGATCCAGCAACTGCGTGCAAGCAAGCTCTCACTTTGCCTACTCGGCAGCCTCAGGGGAGCCTATGACCATCCTGGAGGCCTTCTCATCACCGGGGTAAAATCATTGGATTGAGGCAGCAAACGATGAAATGGAGTCGATCATGGAGGCTCAGACTTGGGAGCTTGAAGATCTTCCTCCGCACCAAAAAACGATCGGCAGCAAATGGGTATTCAAGGTGAAGTTAAATACCGATAACGCAATTGAACGATATTAGTCTAGGCTTATGGCAAAGGGGTATATTCAAAAAGAAAGAATTGACTTTGAAGAAACATTTTCTCATGTTGTAAGATTTTCGACAGTTAGAATACTGTTATCCTTGCTATCTCTGGCTGCTACAGAAGATATGGAAATGGAAATGCATTAGATGGATGTAAAACCAGCCTTCTTGCATGGAGAGCTAGAAGAGACAGTTTACATGCAGCACCCTGAAATATATACAGAGCCATGAAAAGAACACTTAGTATATAAATTGCTAAAATCTCTATACGGTCAAATATAGGCCCCCAGTCAATGAAATCAAAAGCTTGACAAATTCTTAACTAGCCTAGGATTTCAAAGGATAAGCTCTAATCATTCTTTTTATGTTCTAAAGGGTGAGGATGGGATAGTTTATATAGCAGTGTATGTAGATGATCTACTATTAATTAGCAAATCAATGGTTGAAATTAACAAAATCAAAGCTGCTCTAAATTCACGGTTCGAGATAAAAGACCTCGGTGAGACAAAATATGTTTTGGGTATTCAGGTAGAAAATGATAGAAAAAAGAGATTTATATAGTTGACTCAAAAAGAGGCTATTGGAAACATGTTAGATGAGTATGGAATGCGGGAGGCAAAAGGGTGTGTAACTCCAATGGCGTTTCGGTAGAAGTTAACGAGGGAAGAGACACAACCGGGTGTTATTGTTAGTGAGTATTTAGAGTCAGAAGAGGATGATCTTATGACACTAATACCTTACAGACAAATAGTGGGAAGTGTAAATAGTGGGAAGTGTAATATATTCCATGAACTGTACCCGTCATGACATTGCTGCAGCAGTTAGGGTACTGAGCGGAAGTCTAGAAAATCCTAAAAAATCTCACCGTGATGCAGCAAGGAGAGTCTTAAGATATTTGGCAAGAACCAAAGACCTCAAACTCACACTAGGCGGAGGAGAAGTGAAGCTGCAAACTTGGAGTGATGCAAGCTATGGCGACATGCCAAGCCGGAAATCCACCACAAGATTCGTTCTACAAATTGGGAACAGGACTTGTTGCTGGAGCAGCAAACTTCAAAAGGTCACGCCACAATCGACAATGGAGTCAGAATACATGGCAGCGAGCTCGACCCTCAAAGAAACTCTTATGAGTGAAATCCATCTTGCAGGAATTAGGATACATGCAGGTTGGCCCACATGTGATCTGGTGTGATAACCTGGCTCCCATTCCTATTCCCTCCAACCTGAATCACCATTTCAAAAGTAAGCACATGGATGTAAGATTACACTTTGTAAGAGAAAAAGTGTTTTCCTGGGCGATTAAATTATGCTATTTGCCAGATGCAAAAATGATTGCTGATATGCTCTCTAAATCTCTTCTTGCCCCTAAGCTGAAAGTATTGAAGGGATGTAGTGGGACTAGGTGACTAGCTGAGATGTTCCAATGCGAAATGCCATGCTGCGCAAGTCCAACATTGGGATACAGTGGGACTAGTTGATTTGTGGCGTTGCTATGCTGCCATGCTGCACTATTTCAACATCGCAGCTGCGTTGCTCTAGCATCACAGCTATGGTGATACACTGAGTCTAAAGCTTTAGGGGAGTGTTGATTTTGGAAAGCTTTAAGTCTCAGTAAAATAGTGTGACAACAAAAAGGTAGTAATTTGTAGCATAAGTTTCACAAAGACATGCGTCATCACTTGAGTTCAGTACAGGACAACGCAGCCGCGTATAATATGGATGTGATTTGGTACAAGACAACCCAGCTGCGATTGATATGAATCAAGTCAACGGACAAGATTCATAAGAGTATCACCAGTGACTCAGCCGACAAGTATTTGTACAATCACTTAGTATAAATCTTGAGTAATACTGACTGTACGATGGTAGATTGGGTTGGCAAGATTAAGAACACGTAGATCTCAATAGGCGTGTTGATTTTTGACGTACCTCTTAGGTACACTTGTATCAGCGGTTCAACACCGAGAGTATAAGACTTAGGACTTAGAGCATTTTATGTATCTAGACTTCTTAGAAGTAAAACCGCAGACATTTTTTGGGAAACATCTGAGTATTTTATCTTGAGCATTGTTGGGTGAATTATGCTCAAACATTGGGAGTTGTTTTTGTTTATGTAACTCTATATTGTGATACAGTTTTGTGAAGTTTTGATGCCTGTATAAGATTTGGTGAATACTTGTAAACAATTGTTTGGTAGGATTCTTAATAGCTTCTGAGAGTGTATCATGTCAACTTCTACTACTACTGCTGCTCCTCCACCTGCACCGGTGGTTGTAGAACAACACTAACTACGTAGCATTTACCAATAAATCAAACGTTACGTTTCACTACATAACATTTACGTGCAAATGTGCGCGCCAAACGAAACACGACTTCGCACGAACGTGCGTCGCAAATGTCGCACGGGAAACTATCTACGAAATTCCAATAAGTGAAAATGACGTTTTGTACTAAAAATTGTACGAAACGAACCATCGTGCGTACTAAACAACTAAATGTTTCAATAGTACTTTATGAAACGTGCACGCAAAATTTTGGTACTACTTTGACCCTTAACCCGTTTCAATTATACCCATTAGTTAGTTTGACCTCTCGTTGTCACCTAAATACACCTATACCTATTTCTTTTGAATTAAAACTCCAAATCACGCAATTCTTTCATGGACGTCTACCAAATTCATAACTTTATATTCCTAACCTTTAAATACCCATTTACGACCAAGTTCAATCCACTATTACTGTTACATCATCCCCTTTTTATTTTTAAGTTACCTCAGTTAAAACACATTTTATTCTCAAGACGCGACTTCTATATTATTATCCTTCCAATACATTTGTAAAAACTCCGAGCTCTTATCTTCTAAAGTTAACTCATCTTGTGGCCTTCCTAGATAATGCACTTGCCAAAATATAGTATTGCCGACCTTAAACCGTTGACCAACCCAATCTATTACCCATCTGTGGACCTCATGTTCTATAATTATTGAAGGATTCAATTCCAATTCTCTTTCAATTGGTCGAAGATTTGTTAGTTTCAACTGACTGATGTGTATAAGTGGATGAATTTTTGTTGAAGGCGGAAAGTCCAATTTGGCAACAACTGACAATATCATCTCGATAACAGTAAATGGTCTAGTGTACTTAGGAGCGAATTTCCCCATAGGATCCCATTGTCCCTCGATCTTACACTTTTAATGAGTTGTATAAAGCCAAACCTTGTCACCTACGCTTACCAACCAATCACCCTGTTTGCGGTTAGCATTTAACTCTTGCCTCCTTTGTGCCTCCACTAATGCATCACGTACTATTTTCCAAACCGTTTGAATGTATTCCCAAAACTCTGTTCCATAATTTATACTCTCTTGAGTGACCCATATTATTAAGTCTAATGCTTCTCTGGGTTGGTATCCATATGCAACTTCAAACGGTGAGAATCTTGTACTAACATGTTTACATGAATTGTATGCAAATTCCATTAATGACATTTTAGATTCCCATGTGTTCTGAACTCCACTTAAAACAGTCCTAAGTATTTCCTCCAGTGTACGGTTCATCCTTTATGTGTATCCATCTGTCTAGGGATGATAAGAGGTACTCATTTTTAATTCAGTGCCTAAATTTTGCTGCATTTCTTTTCAAAATGGAGACGTAAATTTAGAATCTCTATCACTGACTTTAGAGAAAGGAACTCTATGATGTCTAACCACGTTGTCAAAATATAACTTTGTAATATCTACAACCGAATGAGTTGTTTTGCAAGGGATAAATATTGCCATTTTACCGAACCTATCAACTACGACCATGATACTGTCATTTCTTCTAGACGTAGCTGGCAACTTGACAATGAAATCTATACTGACAGATTCACATGGTCTTTTGGGGATATCTAAAGGTTTTAAAAGACCTCTAGGTTTATAGTTACTAGGTTTACTCTGTTGGCCGGGGACACAACTTTCCACGTGTTTTGACACCTCCTTTGCCATCCCAAGCCAAAACAATCTACTTTGCAACCGACCTAGAGTTTATCTCGATCTAGATGTCAGAAATGCTCATGGGCTTTTTGTAAAAGTTGTTTTCTTAATTCTCCCATTTCAAAAATGCATAATCTATCCCTTGTTCTTAAATACAGTAAACCATCTTCTATTCTAAAGTTTTTGACATGACTTTCATTCAATGGGTCAGAATTCCCTCCCAAAATATTCTTGCAAATCACAACAAAATAAGGATCTTGATCATAACCATTTCTAACAACATCTAAAAAAAATTCATCCCGAACCATCACGCTTATTTCAGAACATCTACTTAAAGGATTTGCGACAACATTTGTCTTTCTATGAATATGTTTGACGTTAAATTTGAAATATGACAATTTCTACATCCACCTAACATGTCTGCCTGTCATAATTTGTGCATCACTTAATCTTTGTAGATAGGGGAGTGCCTTATTATCATAATGAATTGTAAATTCTTTATTATGCAAATAACAACGCCATTTCACCAATGCATGAAATATTGCAAGTAATTCTTTTTCTTGTGTTGGATAGTTTTTTTCATCATCATTGAATTTTCTGGACTCAAAAGCAATAGGATGAAAATGTTTTCCGACTTTTTAACTTATGACTGCACCTAGACCTATTTCAGATGCATCAGTAGTGATCAGAACTTCAAATTCCCCAGCAGGATTAGGATACACCAGTGTAGGGGCAGAGGTCAACTTCCTTTTTAGTTCCTCCAAAGCTCTCTCTTGTCGGTTCCCACACAAACGTCTCGTTCTTTTGAAGTAAATCTGTCAAAGGTGCGGCGATCATACTGAAGTTCTTGATAATTTTCTTGTAATAAGTGGCTAATCCCAAAAATGATCTAACTTTTGTGACATTAGTCAGTTGCTTCCAATTTTGGATTGCAGTAATTTTGGATGGATCTGTTATAAGACCCTCCACACTAACTATATGTCCCAAAAATAATTGTTCACTATTAAGAAAACTGGATTTTGATAATTTTCTATATAGTTTTTTTTCCCTTAACCTTTCCAACACTTTCTTTAAATGAATTACATGTTGTTCTTTAGATTCGTTGTAAATTAAAATATCATATATAAACACCTGAACAAACACATCTATATAATTAGAAAATGTTTGGTTCATTAATCTTTGATAAGTAGGCGAAACATTTGTTAAACCAAATGGCATCACTATCCATTCAAAATGACCGACTCTAGTTCTAAAAGCAGTTTTATCAACATCTTCGGTTCTAATTGGCACCTGATTAAAGCCACTACGCAGATCAATCAAAGAAAATAATTTAGCACTTTTCAAACGATCTATCAAATCAGAAATTAAAGGTAACGGATACATATCTTTCACCGTAATCTTGTTTAGACCGCGATAGTCGACACACATCCTCAATATTCGGTCCTCATTTTTGTCAAAAAGAACAGTTGCTCCGTACGGTGATTTGTTGGGTTGAATATGTCCTTTCTCTATAAGCTTTTTGATCTGTTTCTTTAACTCCTCCTGATCAAAAAAATTGTGCTTATAAATTCCTATGATAGGAGGCTACATCCAGCTTCAAGGTTAATAACATGTTTTACATCTTTGGAAGGTGGCCTCCCTGAGGGTAAGTCACTTTGGAAAACATCTCTAAATTTAAAAATCAAATCTTTCACAGCAACATTAGATGTATTAATGTCTATTACAAAATCAGATTTTTTTTTTCAAGATTTTTAGTGGTGTCTGATTTAGAAATGACATCAATGTTAGTGTTTTCTCCCCCCCTTTCATGAGTAACTGCCTCAGTTACTAATAATAAGAAAGCATGATTTGTTTTATCTTTTAAATGCTTTTTAAATAGTTTAGCAAAAATCAAACCTTCCACTCCCAATTTGGTTATGTTATTTATATGATTTCTATGCAACTTTTTCGAAAGTAATGCTTGCAAAACCTTCCAACCATTTTCAGACTTCACTCTCAAGGTGTTAGTTTCCCTATTAATTTGAGGGTTATGTTCAGTTAACCAAAGATTTTCCAGTATTAGCTCCTCACTACCTAAATTCATTATTTCACACACAACTTTTATTTTATGACCCTGGATATCAACTTCTATTGTGTCAGTTTGTAAATCTAATAAGGACTTATTATCATTTTCCACTTGAACATGTAAAGGTTTTTCCCTTATGACTGTAGGAATTTTTTTTTCCTCAACAAACTTATATGAAATAAAATTACGTGTATCCCTTGAATCTACATTAACTCTCAATGGTTTTCCTTCCATTAAAGACTCGAATGTGATAAAACTGTGTCTGGTGTCATCATTACTTAACTGTCATAACACAGGTCTGTTGCTAAGGGTTAAGAGGTTTCATCAGAAGGATTCTTCAAACTATATAGTGTAGTTAGCATCATAATAAATTCAGCTAACCTAGCCTTTTGATTCATTAACTTGCCCTCCACAGTTAACTCTTTAACCTCTAGATGTGATCGACTTAACTAGGGACTTTCAGCTAGTCCTTTCCGTTTCCCACCTCTTGGGCTTCCTGCTCTGCTAAGTATAATGCAATATCTTCTTGAAAACCTTCATGGACATCAACTGTTTTAAGAGATCCCCTCTTTAACCTCTAGATGTGATCGACTTAACTAGGGACTTTCAGCTAGTCCTTTCCGTTTCCCACCTCTTGGGCTTCGTGCTCTGCTAAGTATAATGCAATATCTTCTTGAAAACCTTCATGGAAATCAACTATTTTAAGAGATCCCTTATCTGTACAGTCTTTAGCGTAATGATCTGGACCTTCGCATTTAAAACAAGTGACTTTCTTTTTCGGTTTTGTGGCAATGCTTAGATTGGGTTTCTCAGCATTAATACTTGGTTAACGACTATTAATGTATCCCCCTCTATTGTGAAATTTGTTTTCTACATAAACACTCTGTCCACCTCTCTCATTTCCCCTTAAGATATTCTGCCTATACACCAAACCTGCATTTAGACCCTCTTCCCCAAACTTCTCTTCACCCCACTCTGATACTTCATTGAAATTTCCCCTGAGTGGTTGAGTTTCACGATTATACCCCAATTGATCCTTTAATTCCAATGCCTTATCTTGTTATTCCTTCAAATTAATAAATTTTTGATGTTTAGTTCTGATTTCAGTATAGGATTGAGATAATTCAAGAAATGCAACTTAGTTATTTCATCAGTCAAACCTATGACATGAATGCTATATGATTCAAATTCCACAATATAATCTTTCACAGATCGAGTCTGCTTACAGTTAAGCCAATTTTATTCGATTCTGGATTTATAAGTGACAGACAAGAAACGCGATTTAATCGCGGTCTTAAAAGCTTCCCAATCAGCATTATGAGGAATCAAATTAAACTTCCTCTGGGTGTAAATACCAAATCTGAGCATCACCTTTGAGACAGTTAACAGCAAAAGAAGTGTAATCATCGCGATCAAAATTTCTAGATTCCAAATAATACTCCATATGAAAAATCAAAGCATCCAACTTATCAATCTTTTAACCATCAAATGATAGTGCTTCACTGATAGACAATTTCATATCTCTTATCTTCTTAGGTCTTTCTTGATTATCTTCTTTAAAACTGGCATTTCTTTTACTACTCTCACCCTTTTGATCTTTAACATCATTTCGTGTGTGAATTAAATTAATTATCTCATCCAATTTCTGATTTGAAACATTTCCATTTTCCTTAACATCCTTCAATTCACTTTTCAACTCAGAAATTGTTTCATCCACAACGGCAGCATGATTATTAAATCTTTTGACCAATTTCACACTACGATTTTCAAACACATTCTACGCATTTTCCATTTCACGTTTCCATGTAGAATTTGCCATTATCACACATTAAAATCAAGCAATAAAAGGTAGAGTATAATTATCCAAAAGAGTTTGCAGCAAATTTGAAGTCCTCAGGTTTCTCCAATCGAAGCCTTCTTTTCCTTAACAAATATTTTGAAATATATCAAAATCTGAAAATCAAATAAACATTAAAAGTAAGTTAGTTAAAATTCATTTTTTCCAAAGATTGAAATAGAAAGGTGAAACTTTTCCCCACAAATTTTGCAACAACAAAATTGAAACTAATCAAAAGTAACAATTTAGGGTTTGAAAAGTTTTAAGTCATTTCTAGACTCTTTTGCTCTTGAAGAAGTAAAGTGCTCCACTTTCCTTCTCCACCATTAGCAAATTTCTTTTTTCCCACTACATCAAGATCTTATGTTCTATAATCCTCACATCCTCACCCTTCATGGCTTTAAGCCCTCCCTCAACACATGAATCATTGCTACGAGAAGGCAAGTTTGTTTAGCCTCTAGGTAATTGGAGTGAGTTTCAGCAGTGGCTACACTGCCCACCATGCCTTAGTCTTTAGGACCTGAGCACACCCCACATCTAACCAGCGGCCGTTGGCAGTGTGATCACTCAATTTCCCTCCAATCCCCTACCACTTCACATTGTGGTTCTACCGACACAAGTTAGAGCACCCTCACCAGTCACGGCAGTCGATATTCGAGTGAGCAAACTTCTCATTGTTTTCTTACCAAAGCTCTGATACATGTGTAATAGGATCTCCTACCTCTCAGAAAATCCCATTACTACAACTAATTTCAACCACACATTACACACATTGGAAAATACACATTCACGTTGGACATCACTCACATAAAGATAAACTTTATATTAGAAGAAGCTTATGTCAACATAACATTAGCTTGGTCTCTTGCCCTCGTGGCTCAACCCTTCTTTTTAAAGTATTTTCCACTACTCTCCACTCTTACATATTCTTTCTCTTAACTACAAAAACACTACTAAGTTAGTAAGAGATTTCAATGCAAAAATGCCATTGCTCCAATTTGGTTTTAATCGCTCAGGACCAAGATCAATCAGAATTTCCACAAACTTTTTCCAAAGGAAAAGATGTTTACTCTCCTCATGGACTTCACTATTTATCCATCATCGCCCTGGACTAGCCAGGCCAGATTCAACGCTCCGTTGAACAAGTTTTACCAGGGCCAATCATTGATCTGCAATAAATAAAACTGACCAATGCAAAAACGTGTGAAATCTCTTACTTACTACGTAGCATTTACCAACCAATCAAACGCTACGCTTCACTGCATAACATTTACGCGCAAAAGTGCGCGCCAAACGAAACGCGACTTTGCACGAACGTGCGTCGCAATTTCGCACGCGAAACTACCTACGAAATTCCATTAAGTGAAAATGACGTTTTGTACTAAAAATTGTACGAAAGCAACCATCGTGCGCACTAAACGACTAAGTGTTTCATTAGTACTTTATAAAACGTGCACGCAAAATTTCGGTACTAATATGACCCTTAACCCGTTTCAATGATAGCCATTTGTTAGTTTGACCCCGCGTTGTCACCTAAATACACTTATCGCTAGTTTTTTTGAATTAAAACTCCAAATCACGCGATTCTTTCGCGAACGTCTACCAAATTCATAACTTTCTATTCCTAACCTTTAAATACCCATTTAGGACCAAGTTCGATCTACTATTACTGTTACAGTATACATACTCAGATCGGCAAATTCGCATCTAAGGGCACTTTCTAATGTAACCGAAACTTAGTCTTGTTACTTTGTTAATTTGCAAAGATTCTCCAAACTTATTTCAGAGCATTCCAATGTAAACGTAAATATCTTGTTACTTTAAAAAGTGACTTGCGTAGACGTGTAAGAAACATGTGACAGATGAAGTGGTCCACAAAATGTTGCGAAACTTCCACTCGTCTTCAATTTGAGACATCCACCCGCACGGTGAACAATTTTGTGACTTCGTAATGTTTGTACGCCACATTGTCGACGTAGAGGCTTTCAGCACACTGTCATACTTGCTTAGTTCCTCCACAAACCCCCTCTCTCTTCTCTGCCATTTCGCGTCTTTATACATTCCACCATCTATTTTCCCCATTAATGTACAAACAGGTACAAAACATATCAACATAGTGTAATGAGATAACATTTTTGTATAATATAAGGGAAAAAACTTGGTCTTTCCCAAAAAAAAAAAAAACAAGAAATAAGACGACATTTAAATCTTCGTATGCTCCTTATTTCTCTTCTTCGTGACACCCTTTGAAAAAAATTACCCCAAGAGCCTCTTATTTCGACAATTGACCATTCCCTTTCCTCTATTTTCCCAAAATAAACAAGTACCTGCCAGCTTCAAAAAGTATAAGACTTTTTTTATATTTTTGCACGTTTCTCATCCTTACAAAATGAGGAAAGCAAGTAATCCACAATGGCTGGATAAAGACAAAAAAACTCAAAAAATGTTGAAAAATAACACTGAGAGGAGAAAGAAGAGAAGTGTACAAAGGTTGACGAGAGACTTGTCAGACTAAAGAGAGGGAATAAAGAGGAGTTGACAGAATTAGAACAATTTAAATTAATTGCAGAGAAGGAAAAAACAAATAACCTACAAAAATGAAAAATATGACATTTGCTATTTAATTATAAAGAAACCCTAAAATACCTTTCGCTCTTGCACAAAAATGCGGTTTCGTTCTTCATCCTCCTCTTTACCGACAAGTGCTCAATGTTTTTCCTACGCCTTATGTGTGGAATCACGTGTGTTTGAGAGAGAGGGCTTACAACAAAGGAAGTTAAGAAATGGTATGAAGGGGAAAGTTGAGGCGCCTTGACGGAATTCGCTTTTGATGAAATAACGTTAGTTGGTCAAGACCCCTCCACGACCTTCCTACGGAAAATGGTGCCCGAAAATAGTATGTATAGTATAATTCAGTGTCCCTCATTAGATCACTGAATTCCCTTTCAACTATAAAGCCTCTAGTAAATTTTCAATGAACCCATTTGCCTAAAAAACAATTGCCACCGTGGCAGGCAAAATATATTGATGACTACTCCCATGTGTAGTCTTGACTCCCCTGAACCCTGAGGAGAAATAATCTCTTAAACCGCCCAAACAGGCGATTAGTTACGAGGAGGCAAAAATACCTATTTGAACAACTACACCTTGGGAGAGAGGCACTTACCCTAAGAAATTACTAAGTCCTAAACTCATCTCTATATCCCTATCTACTGTTGTACATCACCAATCACAAGACTTTACCGTACACAAAGGTACACGTCCCGTGGTACCTTTTGTACGGTTAAGGTACGGCATAGCCATGGTGAGGACGGTTATCACACTTAGACTCGTCCTCATGCTCCTCCGAGACTCCACTTTTCAATGATGCCCCACCACGTGTCATCCGGTGACGTATTGTCTATAAACCGCCAAAATGGCCATTCCTTGATGTCTGCTAGAATGATAGATGTCCGATACAAATTGATGTTTAAGGTCTACTGTTCAAATAAATGTCTGGTAAATTTGTTTAGTGCAATATTGGCATGTAGACGATATTTATAGTGTTTCTCTGCGAAATTTCCTGTAAGTCTATTTAATCAGTTTGGTCTGCATTTGAAACTTTGAGACCTCAAAAGTCCTCAAAGTGGACAGCTTCCAACAAGCCTCTACGATAACACTGACCACTTTGTGTTTCAGCATAAACAACTACAACCCTGGCAGACAATAACTGTGACCAACTTCACCCTTGTGAAGGCAAGACTCCCCTGAGTCGATAGCAAAAAGAATCTCTGAATTTGCTCCCTTGAGTAGTAAGTTATGGAGGGTCAAAGTTGACCTTTTGTACACAAGCTCTCTGGGAGAGAGGGTCTTATCTCCTAATTTTTCTAAGTCCTATCTCTCTCACAGACTCTATCTACTGATGTACGGAGCCAATCAGAATGCAGCTCCGTACACAAAAGTACAACTGCCGGTGTACTTTCTGTACAAACATCGTATGACATGGCCTAAATATCGACACGTGGTATGTTCGGATTCGTTTTCGTAATCCTCGGAGATGCCGCGATCCAATGTTATTCCGCCACATGTCATCCGATGTGGCGATGTCCATAAACCGCCGAAATCCTCTTCCGCGATCTCGGCGTTAATTCCGGCCGTCCGATTAAATTCATATTTAATCGTAGCCGTAATAAATACATGTGCGATATTCTTTTCTATAAAGAAACAAATGCGCGGTATTGGTTTCTTATCCGTACCGCTATCCTTACTTTTACAATTATGGATCTATGTCTCCCGTAATCAGTTATAGTTAAATGAATTTTCCTACTCAATAACATTTAAATAAATATCATACCCTACATTACGTAACATTCGATGAAGACTTATCGGCTAAGGCTACCGTCTACCGGTTGCCTGCCGGCCAGGAGGTACAAGGATCAAATCCTGTAGCCGGCACCATATCTTTTTAGTAATAAAACCCCTTACTAATATATAATCGCGTAAACTTCTGGTTAGCCTAGGTAGCCATGGCTCTAGCTCCCTCTCCAATTTCTTAGTGACTGCGACAAGTTTGAGAGTTGGAGAGAGAAGTTAGAGATAGACTACCTCGGCTTCTTTCTATATTTCTATGAAGACCTAGAAAATACTTAAAATGGACCATTAATTTCTACACTCCCCTTATTTTCTAGTCAATCTTTAATTTCAGACCACACTTCTCCCTGCAAAAAATTAGCTTAGGGGAAGGCACAGGTTTGGTCATCATATCTGCTACCATCTCACTATCTGGTCGGTACTCTAAACTGATTATTTTGTTTTCTACTTTCTTTCTAACAAAGCTGAGTCTGATGTCAATGTGTTTGGCTTTAAAATGATGTTTAGGATTGGCAGAAATAGCAATTGTTGCCTGATTATCACAAAATATTTTCTGCACACCACTCTTAAGGTGACGAAGCTCACCAAGCAAAGTCTTGACCCACATCAATTCTTTTACAGCAGAGCAAGAAGCCATATACTCAGCCTCCATGGTGGACTGAGCAATAACTTTTTGCTGTTTGCTACTCCAACAGGAAGCCCCATCACCCACATATAATACATATCCAGAAGTGCATCTCCTCATTGGAGCATCACCATAACTGGCATCACTCCAAGTAGTGATATCAGTATTCTCCCCACCCAAATGCAACCATAGATCCCTAGTCTCTATCAAATATCTGAGGACTCTCTTAGCTGCCTCCTAATCCCTCTTTGTGGGAGCATTTAGACTTCTACTCAGCACTCCTACAGCTGCAGCTAAATCCGGCCGGATACAATTCATCAAATAGATTAGACTTCCCACTACTTGTCTGTAAGGAATAGTCTGCATGAACTTTCTGTTCTTCAGGAGATAATTCCTCGTCTAAGACTATGACTCCTTCTTCCTCACTCCCCTCACTTCCCTTCTTCAACTCCATTGAAGTTGTAGAACTATTAGCTTTATCCATTTGAAATTTTTCAAGCATGTTCCCTATTGCTTTCTTTTGAGTTAATCTTATAATTTTTCTTTTTCGGTCTCTTTCTACTTGAATTCCCAAAATATATTTTGCTTCCTTTTGGTTTTCGGTTAGGTGGACAATCCACTAGCTCCCAAGTATCGGCTGCCATAATTGAGGCCATCTCCTCATTGATGGCTGTCTTCCACCGGTTTCTTTCGGGACAAGTCATCGCCTCTCCATAAGTTTGAGGTTCATCTTGATGAGATAGTTTTGTTACCTTGTTATTAACCTGTTTTTCTTGTAGTCTTTTGCTACTTCTCCTTCCCCCCTCAAAATCTGAGGCCAGAATAGATGGTTCTCGTGGATTCTTTCGAACAAACTCGGCTTCTCCCCTATCCCTTGATAACGAATCAATTTCCGCCACGTCTTCCGCTTCGGGTAGAGTTGTCAATGGAGTTTCCACTGCCGAGTCCTTTTTGGTCTGATTTGTACCTGCAAGAATATCATCTTCTCTAAAACCTGGATAGTTAGGAAGCTCAAAGTCATCGGAATTTTTTGACTCAAATCTGATTTTTACTGACTTTGTATATTTGAAGGGATCCGCAGACTTTCCTTCGTCCATAACTACTAGATGCTTTACTAAGATTATATCTTCCCTTTTTAGATCATAAACTCTATATCCTTTAACATCCTCATCATATCCTAATAAGTATCCCGGTTTTCCTTTAGGATCTAGCTTCCAATTAGACCGATCTGTATCTAGACTGAATACTTGACTACCGAAAACCTTTAAGTGAGATATGTCTGGTTTCCGGCCTGTCCATCTCTCATAAGGTGTTTGATCTTTTATAGCTGAAGTAGGAACTCTTTTGTTGAGGTAATTAGCACAGTTCATTGCTTCTGCCCAAAACCTTTTTCCTATCTTTTTATCTGACAACATACTTCTAGCACTATCACTTATTGTTCTATGTAACCTTTCAGCTACCTCATTCTATTCCCGGTTTTTTGGATCTGTCTTTTAGTGTTGGACCCTATCTTCCTTCAGAAAATCCTCAAATTGGTTAGAAGTATACTCTCCACCATTGTCACTCCTTATTCTCTTGATTCGAGTTTCATGGAGTTTTTCGCTCCATGCTTTATATTGTCGAAAACAATCCTGAGCTTTGGACTTGTTTTTCAAAAAATACACTCGAGAATACCGAGACCAATCATCAGTGATAGTCATCATAAATCTCTTCCCCCCCTGGTGAGGGCACTTTAGCCGGTCCCCAAATATCCGTGTGTCCTAGATCTAGAATTTTTTCTCCCTTATAGGTGGTTGTTTTAGGAAAGGGTAATCTGTGTGTTTTACCTTGAGCACATCCACTATAATCACTTATATTATCATTCTCACTGAACTTAATCCCTTCCACCACTCCCATCTTTTTCATCTCTCTTAACTTGTCTACATTCACATGCCCAAGCCTCTTATGCCACATCATAATATCATGAACACCAGCATAATAAAGTTTCTTCTTTTCATTACTTAAAACCAGCCTAAACATCCCATGGCTACCTTTCTCAGCAATGAAATAGACATCCTTCTCAAAACTAGGAGTAAAGACTCCTTCCCTAGTGCTAGTAAAAAAACCCTTATCATCTAATACGGATGTAGAGATGAGGTTTTTGTTCAGCTCCCGAATAAACAATACATCGGAGAATGTTACTATGGATGTTTTCCTTCTTCTAACACTTTCAGATCTACCGATCCTACAAGAGTAGTGGTGATTATTCTCCCATCCCCGTACTCTATCTCTACGGTGGGAATCTTTCTTATCTTAGTGAACAGGTGCCTATCGTTACACATGTGCATAGAGGCACCTGAATCTACAATCCAGCCTGCTTCACCTTTCAATCCACCGTAAGCACATTTCTCCCTTCGTGGAATTTTGACCTCGTTTTTCGCCTCCAACTCCTCATCTAAAAAGAGCCCATTGTCCTCGTCCTCGGATTTCGCCTCATGTACTTGTGTCACAAGGGCCTTTTTCTTTCCCCTCAGGGTACCACCGGTTTGCCCCTCCTTTAACCGAAGCTCGGTTAGTTTAGTGCACTCTGCCATATAGTGCCCAGGTTTCTTACAAAAATGACATAAACCTTTGGGAGCCCTTGGTCCAAACTCGTCGGTCTGATTTTTCTACTCCCTCCACCCATAATTTCCGACCGGTTTCCGGGAAACCTTGTTTCTCCAATCGGTCGCAGTTGCCAAGGCTTGGCCACTCTTTCCTCCCCTTTGGATCTCAATCGTATTCTCCCGAACGAGAATCATCCTTACCACTAAAGTCCATATCCACCTTGAGTCCGGCAAGTCCTGCACACGATTAACTATGTTCTCAAACTCATCGGGTAACTTCATCAGTAAATAGTTAACCTTTTCTTTTTCACTAAAATCTTTTCCCGCACTATCTAGCTCCATGAAGAGTGTAGCAAGCTCATTGCAAAAATCTAACATCTTCCCCCCTTTGTATACATACTTCTTAACTTTTTGATCAGCCAACTGTTGTTGCTGAATTGTACCACTTCGGTACATCTCTATGAGAGCCATCGAAAGATCAAATGCACTTTCTACCTGCAAATGAGGACATGCAAGTCCTTGAGTGAGATGGCATAGGATGAAGTGCTTTGCCGCCATATTGTTGAAGTCCCAGGTTTCAGTATCATTCTCCTCGTTCCTCGGAATAGGTGACATGAATGCCAAACCAGTTGTTATTGGTGTGGTCGCCTCCTTCTCCTTTCCTTTGTCCACCACCTCTCCTTCTTTTGTTTCCTCCGTTGAAGGTGGATCCTCTTATCTGGTGAATGTGCTTCCTCCAAACCCTGGAGGAATTCCAAGACTTGATGGACGCCCCAACCGTCCACTCACAATCCCCCAAAACCTTTTTTCGCATAGAGCTCCTATCATCATACTTTCCCAATATATGAAGCCAGTTCCATTAAAGATTGGTACCCTAGAGGATGGGCCCATAACCTAAAACTCTGAGACCTCCATAAGTCCTCATAGTGGACAGCTTCTAAGAAGCCTCTAGGATAACATTGACCCCTTTGTGTTTCAGCAAAAACAACTACAACCCTGGCAGACAATAACTCTGACCAACTTCACCCCTTTGAAGGCAAGACTCCCTTGAGTCGATAGCAAAAAGAATCTGTGAATTTGCTCCCTTAAACAGTAAGTTATGGAGGGTCAAAGTTGACCTTTTGTACACAAGCTCTTTAGGAGAGAGGGTCCTATCTCCTAATTTTTCTAAGTCCTATCTCTCTCACAGACTCTATCTACTGATGTACGGAGCCAATCAGAATCCAGCTCCGTACACAAAAGTACAACTGTCGGTGTACTTTCTGTACGAACATCGTACGACATGGCCTAAATGTCGACACGTGGTATCTTTGGATTCGTTTTCGTAATCCTCGGAGATGCCGCGATCCAATGTTATTCCGCCACATGTCATCCGATGTGGCGATGTCCATAAACCGCCGAAATCCTCTTCCGCGATCTCGGCGTTAATTCCGGCCGTCCAATTAAATACATATTTAATCGTAGCCGTAATAAATACATGTGCGATATTCTTTTCTATAAAGAAACAAATGCGCGGTATTGGTTTCTTATCCGTACCACTATCCGTACTTTTACAATTATGGATCTATGTCTCCCGTAATCAGTTATAGTTAAATGAATTTTCCTACTCAATAACATTTAAATAAATATCATACCCTACATTACGTAACATTCGATGAAGACTTAACGGCTAAGGCTTCCGTCTACCGGCTGCCTGCTGGCCGGTAGGTACAAGGATCAAATCCTGTAGCCGGCACCATATCTTTTTAGTAATAAAACCCCTAACTAATATATAATCTCGTAAACTTCTGGTTAGGCTAGGTAGCCATGGCTCTAGCTCCCTCTCCAATTTCTCACTGACTGCGACAAGTTTGAGAGTTGGAGAGAGAAGTTAGAGGTAGACTGCCTCGGCTTCTTTCTATATTTCTATTTAGACCTAGTAAATACTTTAAATGGATCATTAATTTCTATAGCATTTTCATTTTTAAATAGCTATAGAACCCTATATATCTATGCATAGAAACCTTGACAATAAGACAAGGCTGCCGGTTATTCCAACGAACCGTAAAGACCATGATCAGTTCCTAGCTGGTCCGTATCTTTTTGGTATAGTCTACTAAGATTGTCCTTTGTCCTCCCTGTCTGCTAAAGCTGCTAACGCAGCCATGGATCTATCTCTCTCTCTGTGGTCATCAGTGCCTACAACAAGTATGGAGACAAGAGAGATAGAGGTTAGAGCCTAGCTACCACCCTTTTATTTATTCCTTTAGAAATGGTCAGAAAAAATACAAAAACAACCTAGAAAATACCAACAAGAAATACACATATTCAACACTCCTTTTATTTTCTAGTCACTTTTTGGTTAAAGTCCACACTGTTCTCAGCAAAATTTAAGTTTGGGAGATGGGATTGGCTTTGTCCTCATGTCAGCCAAAATATCTCTAATAGACCTATAATCCAGACTTATAATTTTGTTTTCAACTTTTTTATTCACAAAGCTTAGTCTTATATCTATATGCTTTGCTTTAAAGTGGTGTTTTGGATTAGCTACAATTGCAATTGCAGCTTGATTATCACAAAACACTTTTTGCACACCAACCTTGATGAAACCCAAGTTTTTGCACCAAAGACTTCACCCATATTAACAACCCAAGTTCTTGCAGCAAAGACTTCACCCACATTAACTCTTTGACAACAGAACAAGAGGCCATGTACTCAGCCTCCATAATGGACTGAGCAACCACCTTTTCTTGCTTACTGTTCTAACAGCAAGCACCACTCCCAACATACAAAACATACCCAGAAGTACAACATCCATATAGCTGGCATCACTCCAAGTAGTGATGTCAGTATTCTCCCCTCCCAGATACAACCAAAGATCCCTGGTTCCTGTCAGATATCTCTCTTTCTATGATCATCAAGACTCATGCTGAGGACTCCTACTGCTGCAGCTATGTCCAGCCTAGTACAATTCATGAAATAAATAAAACTTCCTACGACGTGTCTGTATGGAATTGACTTAATAAACTGTCTCTCTTTCGAACTCATTTCCTCATCGAAGATGATTACACCTCCTTCTACATTTCCATCACTTACTTTCTTCAAGTCCACGGGAGTGGTACAGTTGTTTGCATTATCCATCTGGAATTTTTCCAACATATTTCCAATGGCCTCTTTTTGAGTTAATCTGATTACTCTTTTCCCTCTATCTCTTTCCATCTGAATTCTTAGGATATATCTAGCCTCCCCTAAATCCTTTAAGTCAAATATGCTTCTTAAATCTTTCTTTAGCTTATTAATCTTTTCCATGGACTTACTTAGTACCAATAAAACATCTACATAGATGGCAGTAAAAATGATTCCATCCTCATCCTCAAACATGTAAATAGAGTGGTCAGAACTTATTTTGACATATCCCTTATTAGTTAGAAACTCATCCAGTTTCTTATTCCATTGTCTAGGAGCCTGCTTCAGTCCATACGAAGACTTAATCAGGCTGTAAACTTTATTCTCCTCTCCTTCTTCCACAAAGCGTTGCGGCTGTTTCATAACGATTTCTTCCTCTAACTTGCCATTGAGGAAGGCCGTTTTATTGTCCATCTGATGAATCTCCGTGTTTTCTGCTGCCGCTAGACTAAGGAGAATCCTCACTAAAGAGAAACGCACAACTTGTGTAGAGGTTTCTTCATAATCAATCCCCTCCTCTTGGGTAAAACCCTTTGCTACAAATCTAGCTTTGTACCTCTCAATGGTATTATCTAGGTTCAGTTTCAGCTTAAACTCCCATTTACACCCAATCGATTTTTTGTCTGGAGAGCAATCAACCAAATCCCATGTATTGGCTTCCATAATGGAAGCCATCTCATCATTAATGGCCCTAATCCATCTGTCATTTTCTGGACTATTCACTGCCTCTGAGTAAGTTTGAGGCTCATGAGGATGTGACAATTTTGTTACCTTGTGACATGCTTGTCTTTCTTACACCCTTTTGCTGCTCATTCGTCCTCTTTCAAATCAGAAGTTGGAACCGTAGGTAATCTCAAGTTCCTCCGAATTGTTTCATCTGCTCCCCTATCCATGGGAGCTGGCTCATCTTCCTCCATGTTTTCAATCTGTATTGGAGATCGTAGATTCACCAGAGTCCCCGCTTTAGTCTGATTTTCTCCTGGATTTGCAACAATCTGATCAGTGATATTTTTCCCGAAAAGTCAGAATCTTCCTCACTCTCTAACTCAAATCAGATTCTGATTGTCTTAGAGTATTTGAAGTGATTTATTAACTTCCCTTCATCCATGACAACTAGATGCTTAACCATTATGATATCCTTCCTTCTAAGATCATATACACAATATCCTTTAACATCTTTATCATATCCCACTAGGTTTCCTAGCTTAAAATAGCAACTGGAGGTATAAGAGGAATAAGGGTTAATGGTATAAACAATGTGGATATGTAGATATTGTCGAACGTGTGCGAATTGATAAGAAAACAAGGCTAAGCAAAAAGCTCGGGTAAGGGAGAAATATCTGGCAGGATCTCTTGTGCCAACAAAGAGTGGAAAATTGCCTCCCCAACGGAGTTTTCTGAGAATGCGGGAAGAGCCTAAGCCGAATGTGCCATAGTGGGTAATTGTCGGCAGGCTGAAATGAGATGGCGACTGATTTTATGCTTTTGATAGTGTGTCGGTCAGTAAGGAATGTATTCCCTATTTTAACTTAATACGCGGAATGTCGAACTATAGTTACAAAGTTTTTATGAAAATAAAGGCAAACGCATATTGTCGTTGTTTAACTATAAACTTTTCACATGTAAATATATGTAAATGTTCACACGGACGATAATGTTGTCGATAGACGATAGTTATGCGAACGACTTTTTATCGATGTGATTTAGTCTTTTTGTTTATTGCGATTTCAAGTGCGACCGCGATTCTATTAAATTGTTATTTGTACCTTTTTTTTTATAAAAGTACTATTTTGCATGGTCAGTCGTTGTCCGAACTCCACACAATTTAAAATAAACCTACATTAGAATTATTAACGCTAATTTAATCGTACCCTAAATAGAGTAGAGAATAATTTAGAATTATGTAATATATTTAACATGATAGAGTCGAAATTTAGGGTATTTATTCATTAGGGTACAATAAGCATATCGTATGGGCGTACTTTCACCTACTTTTGAACTATGGTTTTTATCATAGATGTTCAAATCGCGCGATTTTTTCATTTTTTCCGATTGAAACTAATAATTCGTGACTTTTGAAAAAATCGCAAAAAAACGTCTATTGTAAACTGAAACTGAAAAAATACGAAAACCTGTAAATAATTTATGGTAATTGTATAATTTTTTTATGGGTATGCGCGAAATTCCAAGAAAGCATATGACGTAGTTATTGGTACTTTCTGTTTAGTGAACTGAACAAAAATATCACGGAACTTGTACGTTGTTTCATCGAAAATGTGCGGACATTTTCGAAAAGAGACGTTGAATTCCACACTAATTTCGCACAGTAAGTTTAAAATTTGTACGGGCGTCTTTTACATTTTTTTTTGAAAGAAAAGCCGCCATGGAATATTGAAAACGAAACCGCGAGGAAGTCGCCTCCCCATATCCTACCCTACGGAATTTGATAAAAGTTTACCTGTGTAGACGTGCGAACTCGGGTAAGCCACATATGTAGCGTAGCCTAATTTTGACGACTCCACTACCAGTTAATGAAGGAATTCCAATACCAACATGGAGCGTGATATATATTTAAAAAATGGAATTGCTAATCGCAGAGACGATTTTTGCTACGCGCGGATAGTTGTCAAAAATTGTACATTTGAAGAACAGTTTCGTACAAGCTATGTACCTTTAAGTTCAAATTTGACGGTCAATCCGTCGAACAACTTTGACTGGCGAAATATTGTAACGGCAGTTAAAAAACTATTGCGCTTGCGAACGTTGACCCTCATGAAAAAAAAACAATTCACACGGCTGACGCAGGTTTACTATATCTAAACTGAGGCAGCCACATACAAATAAAATGCGCGCAAAAATGGCTCCGCGCAGGTAGTTACTCACTTCACGTGAGCTCCACTGTGAAAGCACACACCGACAATGAGAATCAATGTGAAGTACTTATTCAATGTAAGAATGTTGATTCGTAAATAGTGTGGCGAAATCAATGTAAATTACGTTTTCAATGTAAAAATGTTGATTCGTAAATTGTGTGGCTTCATTTGGTCACGCGTGACGACGCGTCATTTTAGTTTCATTGATATTTATACGCGGGTACGCTTTAATATTTTTTACGAAGTTTATTTCGTTTCGTGAGAGTTTATTCATGTCGTACGTCGTCCTCTAATTTGTTTCCTAGGGTCGCGATTAGATTCCATTTTTGCAAGTAAGTCAAATCTCGGTGTGTCACAGTGGAGCTTATATGAAATGAGTAACTACCTGCGCCAAGCCATTTTATTTATATGTGGCTGCCTCAGTTTTGTTATAGTAACCTACGCCCGCCGTGTGAATTGTTTTTTTTTTCATGACGGTCGACGTTCGCAAGCGCGACATTTTTTTAACTGCCGTTACAATATTTCGCCTGTTAAAGTTGTTCGACGGAATGACCGTCAAATCTAAACTTAAAGGTACGTAGCTTGTAAGAAATTGTACTTCAGATGTACAATTTCTGAAAACTACATCGTAATCGCTAGCGTCAATGACTCTAATTGCGGTACCCCATTTTTTTCAGCAAATTCTCAAATAGAATTAATAATTGTAAATGTTCCTAAATGTTATTTGAGGAACCACACTTACAATGATTACTCACTATATTATAGTTCCATATTAAAATAGTGTGATGTATGATCTGTCATTCTTTACAATGATGTACTTTCTTAAGTAAAAAAAAACAAAAAATTTATTTATGCTGATTCGCGCGCATGTAAATGTGCTTAGAAAAAATAGGTCAGATGATGTCACCAAAAGACGTGTTCAAATTTGTTCGAATGTCGTTAGCATAGTCGACTATGTGTACACTGGACATGCGTGTGTGTTTCAAAAGTTATGGAATTTTCCCGTAAAACAACGTCACTGTGTGACGTGTGATTATAGCGTTATAACTGCCAACCCCAACTGTTCACGTGGTCACTGTAATTAAGGGTGTGTACATAATTAGGATAAATGTTAACTCTATTTCGCGACGACAACTTATTTAGCGTTAAAGTAAACCCTAATTTGAGGCAAAAGTGCAAACTGACTATGAAATACAGTAAGTCATAACATTAATATGTGTATACATTCACACTTGCAAGCATAATAGAGTAATTAAATAAATAAATATAGAGTTAACCTACAACAATTGGTGTGAGTGATATACAGCTTGAGGTAACGCCAAATGCGGACAGACCCCAGAAATAAGATTATATTTTGACGAATAACAACCGTCCGTTTATTTTTTTGGTTTTGCGTGGGTTTTGACGCTACGCCGTCATACTCAAGATCTTTTCATTTTTTCAAGAGGAAGGAGGTGAACTTTTCGCCCCGTCTTTCATTCTACCTCCATGGTTTTTTAGGGTTACGCAATCAAATATTTTTCGGATTTTTTTTAATTGCGTGTCTTGGAAAAGCGGATGAGACATGAATGTCATCAAAGGTAAAACTGTATGTCATTGCCGACTTAAACGTGAAATGATATGGTTTGTTGGCCGTGACTTTTTTTTACTACCTCCATCCTCCATTATTGTTATATTTTTCCCTCTTTTTCTCCCTCTCGATTTGCCTCTCCCTCACTCTCTCCTCTCAATCCGCCTATCCCTTTCTTCTCCCTTTACCCCTCCCTTACAATCTGCCTCTTCTTCCCCTTCTTCCTCTCAAATCTCCTCTCCCATTCCCTCACTCTCTCTCTCCCTCTCTCGCTCCCCTCCATCCCTCTCCCTCCCTCTCTCCCTTCATCTCTCTCTTCCTCTCCCTCCCCCTATTAAAATGCCTATCCCTCTCACTGTATCCCCCACTCTCCCTCTCTATTTCCCCCTCCCTCTCAATCTTCCTCTTCCTCTCGTTCTATCTTCCCACTCTACCTCTCCTTCTCGATCTCAATCTGCCTCTCCTTGTTCCTCTCTCTCTCCCTCTCCCTTTTTCCCTTAAGCATCCTCTCAAATTCACTTTGTCTCTCGCCTAACGTTTCCTACTCCCCCTCCATTTCCCCCACCTCTCTACCTCTCCCTCGGTTTGCCTCCTCCCTCTCTCCTTTATCCCTATTTCTACTGCCCTCTCTCTATCCCCCTCCCTGTCTGTTTACCCCTCCCTCTCCCCCTCTTTTTCTCCCTCCCAATCTTCCTCTTCTTCTCATTCCCTCCTCCCACAAAGCCTCTCTTTCTCCCTCTCAATCTGCCTGTCGCTCTCACTTTCCCTCTCCCTCTCCCTCAACCTCTCCCTCTCAATATGTCACTCTTCCTCTCCCTCTCCCTCTCCCTCTCCCCCTCCCTCTCCCTCTCCCTCTCCCTCTCTCTCTCCCTCTCCCTCTCCCTCTCCTTCTCACTCTCCCTCTGCCTCTCTCTATCAATCTATCACTCCTCCCTCTTCCTCTCAATGCCCTTCTCCCTCTCCCTTTCCCTCTCTCTCTCTCTCCCTCTTTCTCTACCTCTCCCTCTCCCTCTCCCTCTCCCTCTCCCTCTCCCTCTCTCTCCCTCTCCCTCTCCCTCTCCCTCTCCCTCTCCCTCTCCCTCTTCCTCTCCCTCTCCCTCTTCCCTCTTCCTCTTCCTCTTCCTCTTCCTCTTCCTCTCCCTCTCCGTGTTCCTCTTCCTCTCCCTCTCTTACTCCTCCTTCCTCCCCCTCACCAACTCCCTCTCCATTTTCCTCTCTCCTTCCCTCTCCTTTTTCCTCTCTCTCTCCCTCTCCCTCTCCCTCTCCCTCTCCCTCTCCCACTCCCTCTCCCTCTCCCTCTCCCACTCCCTCTCCCTCTCCCTCTCCCTCTCCCTCTCCATATCAATCTGTCACTCCTCCCACTTCCTCTCAATCCTCTTCTCCCTCTCCCTTTCCCTCTCTTATTACCTCTCCCCCTCAATCTGCCTCCCTTTATCCCTCACTTTTCCGGTTGGCCTCTCCCTCTCCCTCTCTCTCCCTCCCCCTCCCCCTCTCCCACTCCCTCTCCCTTTCCCTCTCAATCTGTCACTCCTGGCTTTCCTCTCAATCCTCTTCTCCCTCTCCTTTTCCCTCTACCTCTCCCTATCCCATTACCTCTCCCACTCAATATGCCTCCCCGTATCCCTCTCCATTTCAATTGGCCTCTCCCTCTCCCTCTCTCTCCTTCTCCCTTTCCTCCTCCCTCTCCCTCTCTTTATCGATCTGTCACTCCTCCCTCTTCCTCTCAATGCTCTTCTCCCTCTCCCTTTCCCTCTCTCTCTCCTTTTCCCTCTCTCTCTCTCTCCCTCTTTCTCTACCTCTCCCTCTCGCGTTACCTCCCCCTCTCAATCTGCCTCCCCTCATCCCTCTCCTTTCTGGTTGGCCTCTCCCTCTCCCTCTCACTCTCCCTCCCCCTTCCCCTCCCCCTCTCCAACTCCCTCTCCCCCTCCCTCTCAATGTGTCACTCCTGCCTCTTCCTCTCAATCCTCTTCTCCCTCTCCCTTTCCCTCTCTCTCTCCCTCTCCCTTTTCCTCTACCTCTCCCTATCCCGTTACCCCTCCCACTCACTATGCCTCCCCTTATCCCTCTCTTTTTTGGGGGGCCTCTCCCCCTCCCTCTCTCTCGTCCATTCCCTTTTCCTTTCCCTCTCAATCTTCCTCTCCTTCTCACTCTCCCTCTCTGTTTACTTTTGCTTTGTTTATCTTTGTCTCTCCCTCATTCCTTGGTAATCCGATTTTAGTGCAAAACTCTTGTTATTTTTGTTAATTTTTTTTAACTCCTCTCTAACCAAATTTGTATTTCTTACTCTCTTTTTGTTTCACTACTTATTTCATAGGAACGAGTTTTGTGCGATAAGTCTACCTTAAATATAATAAATTACACTATTTAAGGACGTGGACCATAATCTGCCACGTCTCCTGGCACTAAATTAGAATTAATGACGCTAATTTATTCTTTACACTAATAATTTCTATACGCTAATAACGATTCAAGGTGTAGTTGTCGTTGAAGCTGTCGCCTTTTCTTACATGTTGCCGTTGTAGCTGTCGCTGAAGTTGTCGCCCTTTTCATTTATCATACATTTATTTTGTTTCATTTTACTGTTGACTATCATTGACAAAGTGTCGCTTCAACTACGGTGTAATTTCGGTTCATGCCTCATTTGTTCCTGTCGTTTCAACTTATTTCCGCTTTACATATTCTATTATTATTTTGCATTGGGTTCATAAATTGTACTGAATGATTTATTTATGCCGTCGGATTGAAATTTAACAGTCGCCACGTTTAATAGTGTCGGCCGTTATGTAAAACGTTAATCGTTTCTCCTTTTCTCGTAAGTTTGCTTTAGCCGTGACGTTTTTCAAACCAATCGTTAACGACTTCGGGTACAATATGGTACAATACCATGTACAATGCGATAGTACAGTGCCTACCATGTACGAACATCGTACGTGACGCCAACACTGAAATTACGGTAGTGTACGGATATTGAGAACACGACAACATGGCGTGATGTGACGGGATCGCACGCGCAAAAATTAAAAGTACGATACTGTACGTTACTCTACCGCTATTGATAACACGACATTTTGGCGTGACGTCGAATTTGTCTGGCCGTTTATCATACCATTACAACCACGCGAAATACAACAAATAGGATTATACCACGTGTCTCTTTTCATTACATCAAAATTGGAACATGACAAAGCCAATATAAACTCAATTCATTCAACGGCTCACGATCTTACACAAAAACAATCGACGATCAATTATCGTTGTCATTAGAGACGAATGCGACTAGAATGCTTTTCCCTTTTAGAAAAAGGGCAAAGCAAAAACCCTTACTTTGGCACATGGGGACATACCCTAAGTAAAAACTTACAGGCCGTGGTTTTGTCACGTCACTTTAGCACACAGCACCCGAGTTTGTCTGTACAAACGTTTCCCGTGGCACAGATGTGTTTTCCACATGATGATAGAAACCTGGCTAATTACCCTCAAGAGTGTGAATTGGTGCATTTGCCTCTAACAGTCCAATTTCCTCTCCAAATTATCGTGTTGCCACACCATATAATGCCTCATGTTTTGTTAAAGACCTTGTTTAGCATAGGGCTATTCAATTTTTTCTCTTCATCGTTCCCTTCACCCTTCCCCCCAACCAATGTAGAAATTTCTCAAAAACCTAACTAATTACCCGCAAGAGTGTGAAAGCCCTTGAAGGCCAAAATTTTAGGCTCTTTTAGAAAAAGAGCTCGCGACTCAGGCTTTTGGAGGCAAGGAGTAAGAAATGAAATCATTCAAAATTAGGTGTATGGCGTGCAAATCTACACCTACCAAGTATCTTGCACGACAAAATAAAACAAATTGTGTACTTTTCTTTGTCGTATTACTCTCAAACGAACAAAACATAGCGAATCGTGTACATTTCCTCGTCGCTTGAAATCGTTTGAAAAATTTGAAAAACTTCGATACGTGCTAATTTGTGATCTATTTGTTTAGCAAAAATACTTTGTTTTAAAACACATCGCTGATGTGTTTTAAATAAAAGTTTGAAGATGACGTTTCTTCACGTGGCCGTGGGTCGAAAAACACAAGACGACAACATGTAGTACTTTCTAAGTTCGACGATGACGCAAAATGTATTTCTTTTTTCGATTTATTTGTATGGGTGCTACTTATGCGGTACGGCGCTAAGTTTTACAGGAAAGTGATATAAAATAATAGTCGCGGGCGACCCGATGCTTTGTCCTTTGGTTGTCTAAGAGCCTCTCGTTTTTGTACAGTACACCTCGAATTGTAATTAGAGTAAATAACGCTTATTCGGTTGCCCTAAATTTCGACTCTATCACCTTAAATAGAGTAAATGATTCTAAAATTTTCATTATACTATTTAAGGTAAGGTTTAATTAGCGTAAAATTTTATAATATAGGTTTGTTTTAAATTGTGTGGCGTACGGACGACGTCCGACCGTGCAAAATTGTACTTTTATAAGTAAAAATGTACAAATAATGATTAAATAGAATCGCACTCGCACGTGAAAATCGCACTAACCAAAAAAATCAATCACATCGAAGGAAAGCCGTTTGTATAACTCTCGTCCGTCGACAACATCGTCGTCAGTGTGAACATTAACTAACATTCAGCGCGACAAATAGTACTAGCGTCATAATGATGTCAAACTATACAAACTGACAAATTTTGTACGTTTACATAATTTAGTGTTCATAATTACAGCGCGGATAATTATTGCCGACATAACCCAATATAGAGTACTTAAATAAATTAGAGTAAAATTCCTCTGTGAAAAATGTTATATCACACTGTAGAAATTAATTTCTCTTTTTAGTATTTTCTAAGTCTAAAATGAATTGCAGAAAAAAAGCCGAGGCAGTCTGCCTCTAACTCCTCACTTGAACTCCCACACTTGTCGCAGTCACCGAAAGTTGGAGAGGGAGTTAGAGCCATGGCTGCCTATGCAATCCAGAGCAAGACAGGCAGTAGATGGGTTGATTTACCAAAAATGGACCTATACCCAGGACTTGATCCTGGTACCTGACGTCCGTCACAATTCCTAATAGCCGGTAGCTTTATCCGTTTAGTTTAAAGCTAGTGCTAAGCGATACAGGGTTTGATAATTATATAAACAATTACATGTGGACAAATTCATTTAACGACGACTATATACCGAATGCATATATTCAGTTATGAAAAGTACAGAGTACGGTACGGAGAAGAAATAGATACTACACATTTTTGTTTCGATAGCGAAACAAATACCGGGCAAGTATTAATCACGGCTGCGATCGAAATCTGGTTTCTATCGTACAGCGGGAAAGGATGTCGAGATCAGGGAAGAGGATTTTGACGGTTTGCGGTCATCGCCACATAGGATGACACGTGGCGCAATGACATTCGATTGCGACATCTCCGGAGATTACGTGAACGAATCGGGATATGACATGTGTCGATTTTTTGGCCATGTCGTACAATGTTCGTATAGAAAGTACACCGGCAGTTGTACCTTTCTGTATGACACATTAATATGATTGGTGCCGTACGTCAGTAGATAGAGTTTTACAGAGAGAGATATGACTTAGAAAATTTGGTAGATAGGACCCTCTCTCCCAAAGAGCTTCTGTACAAAAAGGTCAATTTTGACCAACCATAATTTACTACTTAGAGGAGAAAATTCAGAGATTCTTTTCGCTATAGACTCAGGGGAGTCTTGCCTTCACAAGGGTGAAGGTGGTCAGATTTTTTGTCTGCCAGGGTGGCAGTTATTTTTGCTGAAACACAAAAGGGTCAAGGTTATCCTAGATGCTTAGTGTGAGCTGTCTACTTTGAGGACCTATGGAGGTCTCAAAGTTACAGGTTATGGGCCCACCCTCTAGGGTGCCCATCTTTAATGGAACTGGCTTCATAAATTGGGAGAGTATGATGACAGGAGCTCTATGTGAGAAAAGGTTTTGGGGAACAGTGAGTGGACGGGTGAGGCGCCCATCCAGTCTTGGCATTCTTCCAAGGTTTGGAGGAAGCAGATTCACCACAGATGCAGATCCATCTCCAACGGAGGAGACAAAGGAAGGAGAGGTGGTGGACAAAGGAAATGAGAAAGAGACGATCACACCGATAACGACCAGTTCCCATTTATGTCACCTATTTTTAGGAACGATGAGAATGATACCGATACCCGGGACTAGAACAATATGGCGGCAAAGCACTTCATCCTCCGCCATCTCACTCAAGGGCTTGCATCTCCTCATTTGCAGGTAGAGAGGAAATCCGATCTTTGGGTGGCTCTCATAGAGATGTACCAAAATCGTACGATTCAGCAACAGCAGTTGGTTGATCAGAAAATTAACGCATATGTATACAAGGGGGGGAAGATGTTGGATTTTTGTAATGAGCTCGCAACACTTTTTATGGAGCTAGAGAGTGCTGGACAGGTTGAAACTGAAAAGATGAAGGTTAACTGCTTGCTCATGAAGTAACCAGATGAGTTCGAGAACATAGTTAACCGTGTGCAAGACTTGCCAGACTCAAGGTGGATATGGAATTCAGTGGTAGGGATGATTCTCGTTCGGGAGAACAAGATTGAGATCCGAAGGGGAGGAAAGAATGGACAAGCCTTCGCAGCTGAGACCGATTGGAGAAACTACGATTTTAGGAAACCGATCGGAAGTTACAGAGGGGGGGGGGCAGAAAAATCAAACGGAGGAGTTTGGACCAAGGGCTCCCAAGGGTTTGTGTCATTTTTGTAACAAACCAGGGCACTATATGGCGTAGTGCATTAAGCTAACCGAACTTCGGTTAAAGAAGGGGCAGACTGGTGCACCACTAAGAGGAAAGAAAAAGGCTCTTGTGACTCAGGTACACGAGGAGGAATCCGAGGACGAGGACTGTGAGCTCTTGCTGGATGAGGAGTTGGAGGCAAAGACCGAGGTCGAAATTCCTCGAAAGCAGAAGTGTGCTTTTGGAGGTTTGAAAGGTGAAGGAGGTTGGATTTTGGATTCTGGTGCCTCCATGCACATGTGTAAGGATAAACACATGTTCACAAATATGACAAAGATTCCTACCGTAGAGAAAGAGTATGGGGATGGGAGGGTAGTCACTACTACTATGATAGGATCGGTAGATCCGAAAGTCTTAGTGGAGGGAAAGACATCTATAGTGGCATTCTCTGATGTGTGTTTATTCCAGTGTTAAACAAAAACCTCATCTCAATGTCTTTGTTAGATGATAAGGGTTTTGAGAGTAGCACTAGGAAGGGAACCTTTACTGCTAGCTTTGAGGAGGAATTTATTTCACTGCTGAAAAAGGTAGTCAAGGGATGTTTAGGCTGATTTTCAGCAATGAAAAGAAGAAACTTTACTATGCTCGTGTTTATGATATTATGTTGTGGCATAAGAGGCTTGAACATGTGCATTTAGATAAGTTGAAATAAATGAAAAAGATGGGAATAGTGAAAGGAATTCAGTTCGGAGAAAGTGAAAACCTAAGTGACTGCAGTGGTTGTGCTCAAGGTAAGGCACACAGGTTACCCTTCCAGTCGGAAATGGGCCCATCATTTAAAGCTAAATTACTAGACTACCCTTCAGCGACGAAGCTGTGTTGTCGTTGGAACACACCAGCGACGACACAGGCTCGTTGTCGATGTGGTAAGAGACTAACGCAATGCAATATCATGTATTTTTTTTAGGAAAAAAAGAGGGTCCATCTCATGGCAATTCAGCGGTCCTAGGGAAAATACAAGCCCCAATACACTCATGTATTCTCCATATTCAAATGTACATCCTCATGACAATGAAATTTTTTTAGGGGGTTGACAAAAACACTCTTATAAAATTGAAAAAAAGGTTACAATATCATTGATGGTGCCACAAAATACAATATACCCGACATTTTACCTAAGTGAAATGTAAGATAATCTATCACACCAAACTAAAAACTAAAAAAAAGCAATACAAACAAACCACACTATTATAAAAAAGTTGATCACTCGCGCCCTCTCATTTCATTGAGTAATTCTTAGCTCTAACAATGGCTCGTCATATTTCAAAGTCCTCTAAGCCACGTTCGTCGCTAAAGTCATCCTCGTGGGTGTCGGCGGTTTGTATGCCTCGGACGAGATCCCGTGCCCTCTCGGTGGGAAGTGGCACCTCATCACCTTCAAAATGGTTGCGCCATTTCATGATTATGCATTGTAATTCGGGTGTTAACATTCTTTCTTCCCATTTCCCGTCTTTGAGGGATAAGCCGCACTGGATCATCGCCTTCCTTGCATACCCCATGCCCATTTTATCTTTCATGGCGTTAACCTCTCGAATCGAATCGCGAGCCAACTTAAGGAAAAATTCTTTTCCCGGTCCCTTTAATTTTCCGGACCACCCATGAGGCTTCGGATCCGCCCATTCTCTGTTTTCGATTCCCTTCACTTTCCAGCTCTCCCACTTTTTACTCCAAACCTCCTTTATTTTGGCAATGACGAATGAGTCCGCCGGTTGAACCAAGTGCGTAGCACACGGAGGGAAGAAATGTAGTACGGTGTTTTTTGCAACCAACACCCGATTTAGTTCTTCCGACATGTTATGGCCTCCGCAATTGTCCAAAAACATAATTTTTTCTCGACCTTGTCGATCGCCTTGGTACGATCGGTCGTCCTCGAACCATTGAGGGAAAACGATTTTGTCATTCCACCCTTTGGACCAGGTGCGGTAACACACTCCTGTAAAAGGAAGTAATGGGCAATGAAAAAAGTGTAAGAATAAAAGACATAGGTGGAGGATGTAAAATAAAGGGAGAGGAAGAGAAGGAGAAAAGAGGGGGAGAGAAGTAAAAGAGAGAGGGGGGAGAAAAAAGGAGAGTGAAAGAGAAAGAGAGAGGAGGGGGAGAGAAGAAAGAGAGAGAGGGGGGGGGAGAGGGGGAGAGAGAAGGGGAGAGGAAGTGAAGGATAAATGAGGGAGAAGGGACAGAAGATAAAAGTGTGAATTTAGAGAAACTTACCCGGTATGTTGTCGGGTAGCTTTTGTATTGGGTAACTTCGTAGTTTATTGGTGAAGATTAACATGGGTGTCTCGATTCTAGCGTTGACACCTCCAGTTAGACGCACCATTAGTGTCATTGAATCTCCGCCACCCGCTACATCCGCATACTTTACCACCTCGTCTCCTCGAAAACCCAATGTTTTACCATTATCCATGTTCACGACGAGGTGAGTTTCATCCATGTTCTCCACCAAGTCCTCATTGAACAAACCTAATTCCCAAAAAGCACCCATTGAAAACAACAACATCCACAACACCCACAACACCACAAGTAAGTACAAACCAAACAGACCACTTCCTACCACTAATTACATTAAGTGCAAAAAATAGGCAAATTACATTCATGAAGTTCGACAATAACATTTTATAACGACACAACACATGACGATGAAATAGGTGGGAAAAAAGTTGAAATCTCACCCGATTCAAAACCCCTTTTGAACACACCCATGTGGTATGCCACCGTCTTCTCAATATGGATTTCCTTCTCCAGACTCAATTGTAACTTTCCCTTTTGAGCACGGGTTACTATGTTATATTTTTCTTGGAACCTTTGTAGCCACCGTTTCGTTATTAGGATCGCTATCTCTTCTCCCACTTTGTCAAAAAACTCCGGTCTATAGTCCTTTCTCAACTCGTCAATTATGTCTGCAACTATCTCTTTAAGAATACTCGCCGACAATTTCATTCCCGCTTTCTAGTATCTTAAAAAATCTTGTATCAATTCCTCGTGAACAATCGTCACCCATGGCAATTCCTTCCTTCCCCTTCCTGGTAAGGCCTTCATGACAGCCACGCTTTGCCTACCAAACTCCGAAGTGGACAATGTTCTTGTTGTTTCCCGAATACCTCGTAGTATGGCATTCCTTCCCAACCACCACCTGCTTGCCTTTTGATACCCTGCATTGGAACGCAATAACGAGAGATGAATTAAAACGTGAACATTTGGGATAGGGAGAGGGAGACGGAGAGGAATGGAAAAATTTTGGGAGAGGAAAAGTGTAGATTTAGGGGAAATGGAGTGGTAGAGGGAGAGTATAGGGAGAGTGAGAGTGAGGGAGAGTGTTGATTAAGAGAAAAGGGAAAAAAAAAAGGTGAGTGGGAGCGCCAATATAGGAGAGGGGGAGAGAGAGAGGGAGAGGAAGAGAGAAGAAAAGGGAATGAACAGTTTTGGGAGAGGGATAGTGACGATTTAGGGAAAGGGAGAGTGCGATTTAGGGGAAAGGGAGAGGGAGAAGGAGAGCAAGAGCACAAATGGAGGGGAGAGGGAGAAAGAGAGGGAGAGAGAAGGAAAAGGAGTGGGCAAATTTTGGAGAGAGTGAGAGGGATATGGGGAGAGCGAGGGAGAGGGAGAGGGTAAAGGGGAAGGAGAGGGAGAGAGAAGGAAAGAGAGTGGACAGATTTTGGAGAGAGGGTGAGCGAGAGCGCATATGGAGGGGAGGGAGATTGAGAGAGAGAGGGGAAGGAAAGGGAGTGGAGACATTTTGGAGAGGGAGAGGGGGAGTGTGAGGGAGAGGGAGAGGGAGAGGGAGAGGGAGAGCGAGAGAGAAGGAAAGGGAGTGGACAAATTTTGGAGAGAGTGAGAGGGATAGGGGGAGAGTGAGGGAAAGGGAGAGGGTAAAGGAGAAGGAGAGGGAGAAAGAAGGAAAGAAAGTGGACGAAGGAAAAGTAGTGGACAAATTTTGGAGCGAGTGAGAGGGATAGGGGGAGAGTGAGGGAGAGGGAGAGGGTAAGCGAGAAGGAGAGGGAGAGAGAAAGAAAGAGAGTGGACAGATTTTGGAGAGAGGGAGAGAGAGAGGGAGAGGGAGAGGGAGAGGGAGAGGGAGAGCGAGAGAGAAGGAAAGGGAGTGGACAAATTTTGGAGAGAGTGAGAGGGATAGGGGGAGAGTGAGGGAAAGGGAGAGGGTAAAGGAGAAGGAGAGGGAGAGAGAAGGAAAGAGAGTGGACAGATTTTGGAGAGAGGGGGAGGGAGAGGAAGAGGGAGAGGGAGAGGGAGAAGGTGAGCGAGAGCGCATATGGAGGGGAGGGAGAATGAGAGAGAGAGAGAGGAAGGAAAGGGAGTGGAGAGATTTTGGAGAGGGAGAGGTGGAGTGTGAGGGAGAGGGAGAGGGAGAGGGTGAGGGAGAGGGAGTTTTTGTAAAACAGGGTCTAAAATTTCCTCCTCAAAAGGTGTGTAACCTCTGTTATTTTCATCCTGGCCTCAAAATCCCCCGTGCCCCCGCTCCCCGCCCCCCCATCCCTTCTCAACACAAAAAAAAGGGGGGGGGGGAGGGGGGGGAGGAGAGGGGGGGGGGAGGGGGGGGAGGGGGGAGAGAGGGAGTGGATTAGTGTTTGCACGTCGTGAGCGGGTGCCAAAGCATGTAAACAACCGGGATTTATGTGATAATGGAAAAAAGAAACGGTAGAAACACTTACTTCATCTGTAGTCTCCGGTGAAGTGTTCGGGGAACTTCTTCATGG
This sequence comes from Zygnema cylindricum, assembly GCA_037447655.1. Lineage (NCBI taxonomy): Eukaryota > Viridiplantae > Streptophyta > Zygnematophyceae > Zygnematales > Zygnemataceae > Zygnema > Zygnema cylindricum. Next base: position 119,090 of record JBBHKE010003498.1, read on the forward strand.
TCCTAGGAATAAGGAATTTGTTTCCGTTGGCCTGTTCTTCGGCGATCATCCAGTTTATTACTCGCATGCGAGTAATCTTGGTCGAAACATGTTGAGTTTTCCGGGGTGATATTGGGAACTTATAGTAGCTTCCACCCTCTACAACAACATCTTCGATCGGATCTTCTTCCTCTAAAGGCTCCTCGTTCGATAATTCTACCACGTCGCTTGGCATTTGTGTCTCTTACGAATCACGGATGTCGCCCCTCCCAAAGTTCGTGTCAATTGGGGATTGAGAGACTCGAACATTTCTCGGGTTTCTAGTTGCATAACTCCCGAAAAAATGAGTGATTAGCGCAAAAATTGGCCACATATTGGCAAAAAATAAAATGACAGTTGGGGTTAAAAAAGAATGCAAACCAAAAAGAAGTAGGAGTAACAGAAAAGACGAGAGGGAGAGGGAGAGGGGGAGGGAGAGGGAGAGGAAGAGAGAAGGATAGGGAATGGACAGATTTTGGGAGAGGGAGAGGAAGAGAGAAGGATAGGGAATGGACAGATTTTGGGAGAGGGAGACTGGCAATTTAGGGGAAAGGAAGAGTGCGATTTAGGGGAAAGGGAGAGGTAGATGGAGAGTATAGGGGGAGTGAGAGTGAGGGAGAGTGCAACCCTCAAAAAAAAAGATAGGAGTAATAGCAAAGACGATTGCAAAAAGTCTATAAGTAGTGCCATGACTGTCGTAAAATAAATATATATATATATAGCAAAGAAGACCCCCCCCAAAAAGGAATAAAAAGCGGGAAATGTTTTTCAAAGCTGCCTGTACTCAAAATTCAATTTTTAAATTTTGTTTGAATTTTTGACGCCGCATACTTTAGAGACCGTAAGAAAAACGCATCATTTGAAATTCGAACGTGGAATATTTTTTAAAGCGACACAATAAAAGCGGGAATGAGTGAAAATGAGCGCGAACGTGGAATATTTTTCGAAGCGTCAAAATAAAAGCGGGAATGAGTGAAAATGAGCGCGGGAAAGTACGCTCATGGTGGGCGACGAAGAATTTGGTGAAATCGCCATGGAAAATGATGCAGGTTAATGGACGTACGGAATTTTTTTGGAACAGGCGCTGGTAAAGAGAATCGTTGGTGTTACGTAATCTAGGAAGTTTTCCAGCCATAATTTTTACGTGGAGTAAAAGCATGCCACGCCTAATGTTGAGCGACCAATCGTATGACGAGTTACTGATGTCAAGTCAGATTTTTTTGTATAAGAGACTCATTTAGAGTTAACATTAACATTAATACCTGTTATTTTTGTGAGTATTAACGCTAATATTTGTTATTTTTGGAAGTGGAGCCTCCGAAGAGCAATCAATTTAGAGTTATGACACATATTAACGTTAATGAACTCTAATAAAAACATTACCCGGCGACGTAATTAAAGTAGAAGGACAGTATTAGTGTAAATTTTATGAGAAGCCACGAACAGGGGACGTCATTTTTGGACGTAACTGTCTAACGCAGTCAGTTCCAAAGTCGTACCTATAGATAACATGACTGATCAAACGTTACACGATTCCCGGAGTCGCGTTAACATGTAACTGCGTGAAAAATATGAGGATGTCAGAAATACGCGAAGGCGTACGAATTCAGCGATTTTGTACAGGCACATATTTTAGTGTGAAGATATTATCCGCCGACAATTATTACGAAAAAAATTACAAATTAGAGTTCATGATAAATTAGTATAAACTTTTTTTTCTTAGTAAATGAAATTCCCAAATAGCGTTAATAACGCTATTTGTTTCATAACGCTATTTATTTCTAAACGCTAATAGCGATTCACGGTGTACTACTTTTTCGATTTCTTTGTACGGCTGCTACTTACGCGGTACGGCGCTAAGCTTTACAGGAAAGCGATAGAAAAAAACCCTTACTTTGGCACATGGGGACATACCTTAAGTAAAAACTCGCAAGCCATGGTTTTATCACGTCACGCCACTGTAGCACACAGCACCCGAGTTTGTCTGTTACTTGTAAAACGTTTCCCGGGGCACAGATGCGTTTTCCACATGACACACACTACGGTGCGGAATATCTACCGCCGGTGTTCGCTTTTGTGCTCTACAAAATGTTACGTGACTTGGGCCAACGACCAGAAATCATCTCTGGCTCATCATGACATCACGTGGGTGACTCTTTGCAAACGTGTCATTCTAGAAATTCTGTTCTGAATTCTTAATGAGTGGTCCAGATTGAGCTACGCATGTCCGCGACAACGACAACTACGAAACCGCGCGCGAGACTTGATCTTGATCCGTGGATCGGAAGCACCTAGGTAGATCGCGCGGAATCTGAATCGATGGAAGCGGAATGATCGGTTCGGATATCTCTACTTTTTTTCACCGTAACAAAAGAATACAGATTAAGAAACCGCGCGAAACTTGATCCGGATCCCACCATGAATCGGGGTGGATCCATGCGAATCGCGGGTGATGCTACTGTACTGTAGTTGATCTGCATCCGCCTCTACTTTATTGGCGGCCGGGCACAGCTGTCGTTCTGGAGAGTCCTCCTGTAAGATATTGATTGTGGCCTTTGTGGGAGCGTGATTTTTTCCTGCCACGTGTTGGGCTGTCAGTTGAGGGATTACCACTTTTTTGATTTGTGGTGCCTGGCAGCGTATCTCATCCGTATGCGCACGTACGAAAAGGCCTTTTGCGCCACGTCATCGTAGACTCCCCTAGGGTTTATTTATTATGGCTAGGGCGGCCCAAGCTTGCGAAGTGCGAACAGAACGGCCCATTTACAAAATTGCGTATTTTACTATTTCGACCTACTTTTTGTCGCGACATCTCATTCTGAAGGATATTTTCGGATGCGCGCTTTCCGCGAGATATTTATTTTATCGAACGGCGCGCGCTTTTGGGCTTGAAAAGAATTAAGATTACCGTACGCCGGGTGCCCAATTTTGTTTTCACAATCGCATACTTTTAACGGCTGCGCACTGAAAACGAAATCGATGCGTCTTTAGGCAGATATTTTCTGCCTACATGAGTACATGTCAAAGTGTTACGAAGAAACCGCGCGCTTTTTTGGCCGATATTTCGCGGGTTTTTTTTATGCTTTTGTTTGTCGTGTTGCGTTTTTCTTTTTTTTTTAGAGTTTTTGTTTTTTTTGTGTCCTTGCCGTCTGCACAATTTTACGGATAAGGCATTTCCGCGCCATCCTTCCGTTGCGATATTGTTGTACTTCGGTCAGCATAAAATATTTCATATATTTTTTTCCACGATATTTTTGCTGCCACGTGGCACTGTCCTGAGCCCCCTATCGCACATGTAAATGCCGGTCGTCCGATCGTACGGATCGCGAGCTGCGGAAAAGTAAGAAGAAAAATCTAAAGGATAAGTACCACGACCTTGACAAAGCCGTACGCCAAACTGCACGGCTTCCATTCGTTTGTAAACCTGCCCGTAACTGTACTTCTCATTCTTTTAAAAATCGCGCCTGCCGTTCGTTTCAGAAATGGCCGTTGGGTTGATTCGACGGCCGGCAAATAATCCTCCAATCGGGCGACTGATTCTGGCAAACCCAGACAGCAGCAGGCGCCCGATAGCCGGCTGGCACTCTGTCAAAAAATCAATCACATCGAAGGAAAGCCGTTTGTATAACTCTCGTCCGTCGACAACATCGTCGTCAGTGTGAACATTAACTAACATTCAGCGCGACAAATAGTACTACACCGCGAATCGCTATTAGCGTACATGACGCTAATTGGGGTACCCCTTTTTTTGGGGCAAATTCTCAAATAGAATAAAGTACGCTAAATGTTTTTGCACGTTATTTGAGGTACCCCGCTCAATAGACGTACCGTTGACGTACAGTGTCTTTATTCGTGTACATTACTTAGTTACACGTGTAGTTCTTTGATTAGTGTAGGTCGCAGTAAATAACTATGTGAGTATAAATAATAGGACTTATTTTCAGTATCACAGTCAAGTTTATCAAAGTAATGGCACTGTTTTTCTGCAACTTTGACCTGTTGGTGTGATCACTCTGATTGATGTTTTAATGTGAAACTTTGTGAAGATATTTTATGATCTAGAAAATATATGTGTGTGTAGTTTTAGTCTATTCTGTTATCTCTGTAGAATTCTATGAGAAGTCTACCTGGTTAGTTTGAAATGCTGTCAGCTGTTTTTGGGAAACTTTGGAGCTTATATCTTATAAATTACTTGGTGGATTTAGCTCTAACTTTGGGGGTTTATAGTTTCTTTCGTATAATGCATATTGGTGCAGTTTGAGGTGTTTTTGTTTAATATGGAGTAATTTGTGTTGTCTGAAACACAACTGTTTTTGGGGGTAGTTTGTGGTGCTTCCGAGAGTAATCCACGGCTGAAATTGGCTATGGACAACAAAGGTCCGAGGCTGGCTGATTATATTGGCCCGATATTAAATTATTTTTCCGATATTGTAATCCATGTTACTGAACACAATCCACGATATTACGATTCTATACGTTTGATTTTGCATATCAAAGACCTTTCGAGCGACGATCAAATAGCCATTTTGGTATCCTACAGGCTGCAGTACATATGACACTATTTAGGAAAGTTGAAAGGACTTCATGTACATTGATGAGGGAATTTGTTTGTTTTCCTACATATGCAAGCTTTACTAAAACATAGTTCATGTATTTGTTTACATGAACTAGGAGTAAAACTTTGGCCTCTCTAATTAGAGAATGGAGGCATGTGTTATGTGTAAGGCCAAGCTAAATTGAAAAGGGACCCTCTTTAATTAATAATAAGCTTAATTAAGAAACCGCAATGGTAAACAATCAATGCACAAGAAAACAGACGAAAAAGCCAAAATGAAACTAAAAACACAACGTAAACATATTAAAAGTGAAAAAACATTGTGGAAGAAACTAGCGCACAAAAAAGACAACAAAACAAGGAACACATAAAAAAAACAACAAAGAAAAGCACTAACAAAATTGGAACCAAACTAACCCACAAGATAGTTATAAACTCTAATATGGGGGGCAACATTGTGAACTCCTCGAGCACGATGTAGAAGTGCTGAGGGAAATCTAAAACACGACGACGATCCATACCGCGGTAGAAAATTGAAGAAAGGAGGCACTTTCCGCGCGTTGAAAATTCACGATTACACATTGATGAGAAAACATGTGAGGACGTAAAGGGAGGCACTCTCGTGCCCCTCCTCTCAAAATGGCGCGACCTACAAATATAGAGGAACTCAACCAAAGTAGGTACCAAGCAACCAAATGTGATGATCGTCATCATAACTCATCTATACCAGCACGGTGCACATAATCTCACCATTTGATTCTTATTAGCAACAAAAGTGGCCACTCCACAACAACCCAACCACTTAGTCTACTGTTGTAAAAAAGGAAGAAATCACCAAAACACTGTCATAAAAGCACGACAGGCAAAATCGCGCAAAGTAATGACAATCTGCCGCATTAGAGTTATATGTGAAGTCTCAACTCGAACTGAATACCCCCTTCAAGATAAATGGTCGAAATATTGTTGTAAACCCTTTTATATTCCACAATAAACTCTTTCCAGTGAGAGCATCAAAACAAACTCATGCCATCGCGTAAAAGGGCATGGTCGCAGGAACGATGAGAGAATCCAGTACAAGTACACAAGAGAGATCAATCCTAAATTAGCCGATGGTATTGAAAGGAAAAGGAGTAAAAGGACAAGTGCAAAATAGTGTTGGAAATAGTGGTATATGCCCAAATCGTCTCTTCCTCTAAGGAGCAACGAAGTGAATAAACACAATTAGGTTGAAAAAAATGGTTGCACAAGCTGAATAAATAATGCTCCAAAACCGAGAGGGGGAAAGTTGGATCGGTAGGGAGACGGAGGGGAAAAAACTGGATAGGTACGGAGATGGTGAGCTGAAAGGTGTTATACGAATAATGAAAATAAAAGGTGTAATCAATGGCGAGCCTTCGAAACCAAAGTTGTAGCAAGTGGAAAATTGAACCATCAAAGAGTTAAATGAGTTATACGTCGATTCGTGCCGACCTTCTCGTAAATGAAAGCTTAATGGAACCTCACATGGAGGGTGGAGAAAGCCAAAATGTATGTTAGAGCAATGGGATAAATTGCCTCTAGAGAGCTTTTGGGGACGGATAAATCGTTTGAAGCACAGGAGATGATGGGAACAAAAACAAGATTATCCCCAACTAAGCATTTATACAATAGGACACCAACGCCCCACATATGGAGTGTAATTCTATGGGTTCCAATTCCCCACAAAAATCGCAAATCCAAAGAAGCTTATCTAGATAGTGTCGACTCCAAGTTGATACAAACTCAATTGACTGACACCTTTACAGTCAAAACCCCAAAACAACTTCAACCCTGTGAAAGAGGACTTTCTCAGCTTAAACCCTGTGAAAGAAGACTTTCTCAATGCTCAGTTTCACCACAAAATGCATAGCTTGAACATGTATTTTGGACAATATTCCCCACTTTGACTTTCCCTTAGAAATAACACCACCCTGGCAAGAAAAAACTCCGACCGACTACACCCTTGTGTAGCTTGGACTCCCCTGAGTCGGCAGCAAAAGGAATCATTGAATTTTCTCCCCTGCCCATTAAGTTATCAATGGTCAAAGATGACCTATTTGTACAGATGCTCTTTGGGAGAGAGGCGGCTACCTCAGAATGTTTTGAGTCATAAACTTCCTCTCTAAACCCCCTACTACTAGTGTACGTAACTAATCAAAAGACAGTAAGGTACAAGATGAAATTCTATGGGTTCCATTTCCCCCACAAGTTTCGCAAATCCAAACAAGCTTGTGTAGATAGTGCCTACTCCCAGCTGACAGAAACCCAAATGAATGACACCTTGACAGTAAAAACCCCAATACAACTTCAACCCTGTGAAAGAAGACTTTATGTGTGCTCAGTTTCACCACAGAATGCAAAGCTTGAACATATGTTTTGGACAATATTCCCCACTTTGACTTTCCCTTAGAAATACTGCCACCTTGGCAGGCAATAACTATGACTGCCTACACTCTTGTGTAGCGTGGACTCCCTTGAGTCCGCAGAAAAACGAATCACTGAAAATGCTGAACTAGGCATTAAGTTATGGCTGACCAAAGTATGCGAAATAAATAAAAGTGCACTATGGGAGAGAGGCGAATATCTAAATTTTTCTAAGTCCTAAGCTACCCCTCTGAACCTACTACTAGTGTACCCTAGCCAATCAAAAGACCGTAAAGTACAAGAAGGTACAGGTATCGCAGTACTTTTTTTACGGCCATAATACGGCATGGCTGCCCCGCTGACGCGTGTTAGTTCCTGCCTCCCCTCATAATACTCGCTGTCCAATTATAGCGTGCCACGTGTCATCCGCCAACATTAGATCACAAACCTCCAAATGTCCACACCGGTGCGTCGGCTCCACCGTGAGCCCTTGGATTCTGAAACCACATTTAATCGCGTCCGTTAAATGCAACGTCGTTTCGTTTTGTAATCCGCGAAACAAAGTATGTAAATTAGTCTTAGGTGAAATTCTGTTGTAAACCAGCTCTATGTACTATTTCATTGATACCTACGGGATAAGGCTCACGGCTACGCCATACAACCTTCTTTTTGAAGGAACTAGGATCAAATCCGAACGGGGTCACACATATACATTTTGTAATTACTTCTTTCTCTTTCTCTCTCCTTGCGTGATGTTGTTTATATAGATGTCAAACTATATATTATCATCAGCCTATCTGTATATATTGAATAGAACTACCGTCTACATTAGCGGACCATACCCTGGTTCAAACCCGGTATAATTCATTTAACTTTTAGCAGACTATCCTCTGAACCCTCTTGCTTTTCTCCTTGACTATCTGTGGGTAGGCATGGAGTTTCTTCTATCTCTCAGTGACTACGACAAGTATATATAGAAAGAAGTATTTCCAAGCACCAGGTAGAAACTTTAAAAACTTTTAATACTATCACTTAAACACATAGAAAAATACAAACCTAGAAAATACTTAAATTTTAACACAAGAAGGTACAAGTGCCGCTGTACTTATTGTACAACCATAGTACGGCATGGCCGCTTCACTGACGTATGTCAGTTCTTGAGCCGTAGTCGCTCTCCAAGTAATATCCGCTGTCCACTCATGGATTGCCTTGTGTCATCCTCCGACATTAGCTCGCAAACTGCCAAATGTCCACTCTAGTGCTTCGACTCCACTATAAGTCGTCCGATCTGAGATCCGCAATTAATCTTGTCCGTTTAAATTCGACGTCGTTCCGTTTCGTAACCCTTGAATTGGAGGATGTAGATTTGTAACATGATTAAATACAATTCAAACTCAAAACTGTAAAATATTGCAGAGAAAAGTGTGGATTAAAACTGAAGTTAACGTTAGACTCGAAAATAAGGGGAGTCTTGAAATTATTAGATTTATGTGGTATTTTCTAGGTCTAAATAGTTCAGCACAAATAGGAAAAAAAAAAGGCGGACAGCCTGCCTCCACCTCCTCTCTCTACCCACCATACTTGTTGTAGTCACTGAGGGATAGAGAGAGTGGTTGAGCCATGGCTGTCCTAGCTCAACAGGCAAGACTAAAGAGTGACTTATGTCACTCTCAACAAAAGATTGAGTCCGACAGGACTCGAACCTCTGATCGGCAGAGCGTGGCGTAGCCGTTAGCTTTAACCAGTCTGTCGTAGAAGTCCGTTAGGGTACATTAGGTTTGATAATTATATAAACACTGTTGAAACCATGAATTCGATTAACGGGATGACGAACGAAAGAACATAGAACCAATGTTATATAGTGCGAACATTATCTCGCACGAAAACAAATGAATCGGACATTTGTTTCGATGGCGGACATTTAATGTCGGATTTAATCCGACGCCGTATATCAATGCCAGGATCGCGGAATGGTCACTTTGGCGTTTATGGACGTGGCATGACGTGGCGCCACGTGGAGGGATGACATTTGGTCGCAAGAATTCCGTAGAACATAGGGGCAAGTTAAAAGTGGACACACGTCCACTCAATGGCGTTGCCGTACATAGGCCGTACAGAAAGTACATCGGCCATAGTACTTTTCTGTACCCTACAGTGATCTGATTGGTTCGTACTTCAATCGATAGGGGTTGTGAGAGGGATTTAGGACTTAGAGAATCTGGTAGGTAGTAACCTCTCTCCCTTTGAGAGTTTGTATAAACTTGTCATTTTTGCTGGCTCATAACTAATTTTTTAATTGGCCGTTTTCAATGATTCTTTTTCCTACACACTCAAGGGAGTCATGGCTGCACAGGGGTGCAGTCAAATTGTCAGTTTACCTTCTTGGGCAGAAGAGGTTGTGGCTTGAATTGGGTTTGTGAAAACTATCTAGAGGCTTCCTGTATTCTGTGGTACAATGGAGGACACAAAATTTCACCCGTCACAGCTATCTTTCCTAGCTTGCTTACAACCTGCCTACCTTCTTTAAGGGTGACCTCAAAATCTTTGTTTTCAACCAAAGAAGTGGAAAACAGATTCTTCTTGAAGTCCGGAACATATAAGAGATTATGAAGTGTTCTCTCTATAGACTTTCCTCCTACATCAACGAGCAATGAAACATCACCCTAAGCACGAGTTTGGACACTCATGCCACAAGCATGGTACATATTCTTTGCAAGTGTTGTCTTCAGGTTGGTAAAAAGTCCCCTGTTTCAACACATGTGGGCCGATGCCCCTGTGTCCATAATCCATCCGGCGTTCTTTGAGCCTTCGATTACTGTCGCCATGGCAAATAACTCCAAGTCATCCTGCTCATTGAAGGTCAAAGACTCATCTTCCTGAGTGACCGATGAAGAAAACAATGAGTTGTTTTGTTACTGAAGACCAAAAAAGCCCTCGTTAAACTGACTTTGCTGCCAACCTGGCCGATATAAACCTGTCTCATTTGCCTTTCTGAGTTTAGAACAGTACCTATATCCATGAATTTTCTCTGAACAATAAAAACAAGCAGTAAAAGACTGTCTATTCTGCCTTTGATTAAATTGTTTCAATTGATTGTGATTTGGGTTAAACTGATTACTCAGCTGATTAAACTGATTTCTCTGCTGGTTAAACTGACATTTCCTATCAAATTCTGTGTTAAATGCCTCTACTTGCTTCTCTCCATTAAGCATCTTTGACGTAGACTCCTCTTCTAGAATAATATTAATAGCTAACTGAAGTGTCCAGCTAGCTTTATCATGCTTTTTCAGTTCAGCAGAAGCAACTTTCCTACTGCTAGGAAGACCTCTAATGATCAAAGCAGCCTGCTAGAACTCAGGGAAAGAGCCACCAGCACAAGCATAAGCATCAATTAGAGCTCTGAAGTTATATGTATACTCGGCCATTGTTCCCCCCGAGTATTTGTAGTCCCAAATTTTTCCTGCCAACAGAAGTTTCTCTTGAACATTCGCCTTCTCATAAGACGCCATAAGTGATTTCCAGATGTCAATCGCCTTCTTAATCTTGATTTGTGACTTAACCATATTCTCTGAAAGACGTAGTTTGAGAGCATTCTGAGCTTGCAAATTCTTCTTCGCCCAAGTTGGATTCGTGACTTAACCATATTCTCTGAAAGACGTAGTTTGAGAGCATTCCGAGCTTGCAAATTCTTCTTCGCCCAAGTTGGATCAGCTACGTAGTTTGAGAGCATTCCGAGCTTGCAAATTCTTCTTCGCCCAAGTTGGATCAGCTTCATCAGGTGATCCATCCAAAATTTCCAGTAAACTTGGAGTTTCAAAGTAAGACTCAACCATGTCTACCCAGTAAGCATATTTTTGTCCAGTAAAAACAAGAATTCTTGGAGAGAGGCCCATAACCTGTTGTTCTATGAGAACTGGTGCAGGTGGAGCTGTAGCAGTAGTAGTAGAAGTAGACATACTTAAGCAGAAGCTTTACAATAATTCCTTACAAACAACAACTTTTGACACACTGTAAAACTTGACTCACAAATCCAATTACCTCAAGAATTCGCACACACACACACACACTAGTACACACACTATTAATTCCCAAAATTATAGCATAAACGATCCAATAAACCATAAGATATGAGAGCTGCAAGTTTCCCAAAAATTGTCTTTCAATTTCCCATATTCCCAAAACTAGATACCAAAATATTTCCAAGTCCTAAACTTTATACACCGAAAGAATGTCTACTGCTCATCAGCCAATCAGGAATCAGTATTTGTAATAGTGGTACTGTACTGTAGTACAACAAAGTACGCTAATGTACTTCCAAAAACCAATTGCAACTAGCCTAAAACTGAATAGTGAAACACTGTTTGCTAATCCACTAAGCTACAAAATCGTGTTCTATCAGGTATTCACAAATTGATATCGTACACCAAATGTTGTTTGCTTAGTTAGCAACTGTAGATGCGTCCAGCCCGCTATGGTATATTTTGTACGAATATCTGGGCTTCTTACGAATCACCTCGTCATCCGTGGTCCCCACTCAATTTCCAGCCGTCAGTCTGATCGTAATCAACGTCTGGTATTTATCTTTCACATTTGTATTCACAGATGTCCGGTTCACTTTCTTTCCGCCCGATTTCTCGAATTCACTCGTCCAATAGATGTCATGTGTCCAGGTCCATTCCGCACTTCCTGCATAGTCTGAAATGTTGACGTGTGTCTATGTGACCGTACAAATACTCTTAGAGTAACTTCTACGCTGTCACACTATTTAAGGTAAGTATTACACCATCATTAATCCAAAAATATTCTAAGTTACAAATCTCCCTTCACAGCTCTATCTACTGAGGATAAAGCTTTTAAAAACAACATGATGCATTGTCCATGTGACGATCGTTGTTTATATGAAGGTAAATGCAAGAAAATCTTTCGAAAAGCATTCTGTGATGAGACTCAAGAGGACTTTAATGGATATCCTATGTACAGGAGACGAAATAATGGTCGTGTTTTTACAAAAAATGGTAAACACTTGAATATCGATATGTCGTGCCATACAATCCTTGGTTTTTGCACAAGTACAAGTGTCGCATTAATGTTGAAGTGTGCTCAATAATAGCATCGATCAAATATTTGTACAAGTATGTGTACGAAGGGCATGATCGCGCCGCAGTATTAGTGAAAAACAGTTAGCCCATAGACGAAAAACTCGTGTGAAGTTGTAATTACGCTGTGAACATGAACACGTTTTTGGTTCCTAACATACCGTGCTGTATAGCTATAAGTTCACAAATGGTAAAAAACATTTTTGTGCTGGTAATAAAGCAGAGGACATGTATCCTATAGGTAATTTCAGGAGAACTCAGAGTAGTGTCTTACGAAAAGCTTTCTAAAAGAACGTAAATGGAAGTATATTTGTTGCTAGCAGTGTACCTGTTACGTAGTACAACAAAAATTTTCGAAATAGGAGTCATCTATCTCGACACTTCC